>CM026395.1:16758754-16845626 GCA_014843695.1 Archivesica marissinica | reverse complement strand
CTGATGAGACGGCTCGTCACAAGCCGGCTCATCTGGATCTACACTTTTCATAAGCCTATTTAGAGGCCTGTGGGGTTGAAAGGGCTTTCTCACTTCTCCCAAAAATTCTGACCTAGAATGAACCCTGCATAACCAAAGTTTGACTTAACGAAATTCGATATAAATGGAGCCCGTTATATGTAAAATGATAGTGTCTGAAACAGGACTTTGATCCGACTTTGAGATACCCGGAGAATTCGACATAACCGACTTTGACATAACGTATGTAGACTGTATATCATACCTTTGTGAATATTTGTGAATGTCACACCAGTTTTATTGTTTTGTCATTTATAGTAATGTTTCATTGTTATACTCTTGCGTTTCAGTCTCATGAATTGATCTTAATTTTAAATGCCAACAAATCAGTCAATCAAACTGATCAATTAGCAGATTATAACAGTTACTGGAAGTTGTGATAGCGCAGTCGTTGCACGGTCGCGAAAGGCCCAGAGTTTGCACCCAGCTGTACGATTGTGCCCTTAGGCAAAGCATTTAAATTCCACATTGCCTCTTCTCTCTGCCTCATGGCGATGGATTCCATCAGGAATGAGGTCTCAAGAGTGATTAATATAAGTTGTAAGAACTTGTTTGGCAATCGATCTAAAATAAATTTGTATAAATGAACTGTTACTGGTAGTTGTAATATTGTTGTTATTACTGTGTTTCCTATAGGGCGAGTTATGTGCAGGTATACGGAGCAACTGCTGGTTTCGGGTGAAGGTCGTTAACATGCTGAGTGGTAGAAGAACTGGCTACATTGTTACGTGAGTATGCCGACTGATTAATTGACTTATGAAAACACGGTGAGACAAAGGTTGTTTCGGATCCGGATTTTACGCCGCTGGCTGTTCCGTTTTCGGGGGTAATTTGCAATGAAATATTCACAAATGGTCCCGAAAACTTGTCCGGTATTCGGAAAAGAGAGGTTCCGGTTTAGAGAGTTTTTTTACAATGAACAAAGAAGGGAAAATATCGGGACTGCGAAAATTGTCCGGTTTGGAGGGAATTCCAGTTTTGAGGGGTTCCGGTTTTGAGGGGCTCCGGTTTTGAGGGGTTCCGGTTTTCACTGTACAAGTAACATGGTATAAAATCTATACGGGTCTGGAAAATTATCTGGGAACAATATTGCTAGAAACATTAATCTTTTACTCCACGACAGAATAGGGATTTCTCGTGGCACTCCAATTTCCTCCCATATGAATGACTACATTTACGCTTTCATCCACACCAATAAGCGTTATTAACCCTTTCCTTCATAGAGATTTAGGTTAATATACTAGTATATCTCCATACAAACGACAGCCATTTAACTATCAGTGGATAAGTAGTCGCCATATCTATCCCACCTCCATATATATTACTGGAACTACATGATATTCTGGCCTTTATTATGAACATTTGTTTGGCTACTACCTTGTCAATGTATTTTGTATTGGTAATGGCGTCAACAGGCGCTTCTATGAGGGAAAGGGTTAATATAAGTTATGAAATCTTGTTTCGCAATCGTTAATAAATAAAGTTTAAACTAACAGAAGAGGGATATTACTCATTTTATCTGCGTACTGTTGATAGATGCATTGTACTACAATATATATAGGAATACATGTAGATTAGGGGAGTGGAATGGCACGGCTATGCTATATGTGGGAAGCTAAAAATCTGTTGTATGCTATATGTGGGAAGCTATAAAAGTGTTGTATGATATATGTGGGTAGCTATACAAGTGTTGTATGCTATATGTGGGAAGCTATAAAAGTGTTGTATGATGATGTAATAATATTCATTTCTTGCAGTTGTTTCTTTGTTGATGAGGGACATGAAGCCACAATTCCAGTATCCGGGTAAATATAATATACATAGACTTGCAGTATCCGCGTAAATATAATATACATAGACTTGCAGTATCCACGTAAATATAATATACATAGACGTCCAGTATCCGGGTAAATATAATATACATAGACTTGCAGTATCCACGTAAATATAATATACATAGACTTGCAGTATCCGGGTAAATATAATATACATAGACTTGCAGTATCCGGGTAAATATAATATACATAGACTTGCAGTATCCGGGTAAATATAATATACATAGACTTGCAGTATCCGGGTAAATATAATATACATAGACTTGCAGTATCCGCGTAAATATAATATACATAGACTTGCAGTATCCGGGTAAATATAATATACATAGACTTGCAGTATCCGGGTAAATATAATATACATAGACTTGCAGTATCCACGTAAATATAATATACATAGACTTGCAGTATCCGGGTAAATATAATATACATAGACTTGCAGTATCCGGGTAAATATAATATACATAGACGTCCAGTATCCACGTAAATATAATATACATAGACTTGCAGTATCCGGGTAAATATAATATACATAGACGTCCAGTATCCACGTAAATATAATATACATAGACTTGCAGTATCCACGTAAATATAATATACATAGACTTGCAGTATCCGGGTAAATATAATATACATAGACGTCCAGTATCCGGGTAAATATAATATACATAGACGTCCAGTATCCACGTAAATATAATATACATAGACTTGCAGTATCCGGGTAAATATAATATACATAGACTTGCAGTATCCGGGTAAATATAATATACATAGACGTCCAGTATCCACGTAAATATAATATACATAGACTTGCAGTATCCGGGTAAATATAATATACATAGACTTGCAGTATCCACGTAAATATAATATACATAGACTTGCAGTATCCACGTAAATATAATATACATAGACTTGCAGTATCCGGGTAAATATAATATACATAGACTTGCAGTATCCGGGTAAATATAATATACATAGACTTGCAGTATCCGGGTAAATATAATATACATAGACTTGCAGTATCCGCGTAAATATAATATACATAGACGTCCAGTATCCGGGTAAATATAATATACATAGACTTGCAGTATCCGCGTAAATATAATATACATAGACTTGCAGTATCCGCGTAAATATAATATACATAGACTTGCAGTATCCGGGTAAATATAATATACATAGACTTGCAGTATCCGCGTAAATATAATATACATAGACTTGCAGTATCCGGTAAATATATATACATAGACTTGCAGTATCCGGAAATATAATATACATAGACTTGCAGTATCCGGGTAAATATAATATACATAGACTTGCAGTATCCACGTAAATATAATATACATAGACTTGCAGTATCCGCGTAAATATAATATACATAGACTTGCAGTATCCGGGTAAATATAATATACATAGACTTGCAGTATCCGGGTAAATATAATATACATAGACTTGCAGTATCCGGGTAAATATAATATACATGACTTGCAGTATCCGGGTAAATATAATATACATAGACTTGCAGTATCCGGGTAAATATAATATACATAGACTTGCAGTATCCGGGTAAATATAATATACATAGACTTGCAGTATCCGGGTAAATATAATATACATAGACTTGCAGTATCCGGGTAAATATAATATACATAGACTTGCAGTATCCACGTAAATATAATATACATAGACTTGCAGTATCCGGGTAAATATAATATACATAGACTTGCAGTATCCGGGTAAATATAATATACATAGACTTGCAGTATCCGGGTAAATATAATATACATAGACTTGCAGTATCCGGGTGTAACACTCATAAGACGGGAAGCCACTTTGATGCCATAATCTGGTGGTAAAAATGTGTCTTATAGGTGAGTATGGACAGTAACTCTAAATCAAAGATAGTTATTATTAGATAGTAATTCTAATCTCTAGCCAAACTCACAAACTTGCACGATTCATAATGTGATGTTTCCTGATAAAAAAAATCTTTGCCTCAAAAATATGAGGTATTTAATTATACTGTGTAGTATTGTCAAACAACGGATTATATTACTAATGTTGAGGTCGCTCACTAATATTATATCTCGGTATCACTATGTTATATGTACAACACGCAGGTTGAAGCACCTACCCGCACAGTTCTGTTCACTGCCGTTCCAGATGAAGAATATACATCTGTATGGTATACAGCCATTTTCTATGAAAACTTCTCCTGAAGATCTACATGTATACTTTGGGTAAGTCATAGTAGTATGCTATAGGAAGACGAGATCCAACAACAACAACAATAGGTGTTGGCTGGCGTATTGTGGGGGTTAGCCCCTAGAAAATATTGGTAAATTACAGTGATTGATCAAAGAGGCAGTAAGGCAGTACATGTTGGTGAAAGGGAGGAAGAGTTCTAAGTTATACATGTCTGCCCGCCCAAAGGCACCTGTTGAGGCTTATTATAAAACAAAAGAATAAAAGGCAAGAGGGCGGGGCAAAAGGGCGGGGCTTAAAATTAGCAAGGTGGCACTGATTGATGCATGATATTTGAGCTTAGCAGTATTAAGAATATCAATTAATTCATATGCCCCACTGTCTCTCAATCACACCCGCACTGTCACAGTCACCCACCACCCACTGTCTCTCTGTGTCACAGTCACCCATCACCCACTGTCTCCCGATCACACCCTCACTGTCACAGTCACCCACTATCTCCCGATCACACCCTCACTGGCACAGTCACCCACTGTCTCCCGATCACACCCTCACTGGCATAGTCACCCACTGTCTCCCAATCACACCCTCACTGTCACAGTCACCCACCACCCACTGATGATAAACAAACGGCAATTCAGGAGCATGGATGACCGTTATTTGAAATCCTACTTTCAATATTGAAAGTTTATAAACCACAAAAACACTCAATTCACTTATTCATTCAATGTTAAGTATTCGAATGTATTCGGAAGAATTTGTAGTAGCAGTGCATTTATACGTGAAAAATGCATTGTATTTGCTTGTTGCGATGTAATGCCACTTTAATGTGTACTTAGTATCATTATCAATTTTAGACCAAAACGTCTGTGGGATGAAGCAGCGGTGAAGTTTATTGATGATAACATAAAAGGTATGTCATGATTTTGTTACCTAAATATTCTGTTTTATTTCTCTGCAAGTCCGCCTCCGTGGTCAAGTGGTTACGGTCGCTGACTTGTATACCACTGTAACCTATCATCACTGATGGTCACGGGTTCGAGCCCCGCACAGGCCGTGTCTCATTTATATGAAAACGTTGGCAGTTTCTTACGGAGGTTGGTGCACCCAAGTACTGGTTAACCGCTGGAGCCTGCCCAGGAAAGGTGTTAGGTAAACTGCCCGCCGGCGATATAGCCCGAAATGGTGCTGATGCAGGTGTAAAACCCGAAATATAACATAATAATAATTTCTCTGCAACAGTTATCAAACATGAGGAGCATACATACCACCTATCTCTACCAAACCCGCCTTATTGGAATATCCATTAAGGGAGACTCTGTGGCCAAGTTGTTATGGTCGTTTACTTCACTTGCCCCCCCCCCCTCCGTTTTAGGCTTGAATCCCACTTTTTTTCTTCAAATTTTATTTCCTGATCAATATACATAATAATTACACATATTCCAAACATGTACATGTAGTGAAAACAAATCAACAATATATTTGAATAGACAAGTGCTAACACCCAACAGTATTAACACAAACCATGCATGATATTTCCATGTTATACACAATCATGTTAAATTGTGTAATAACCTGATGTATATTGAAAGGAAAGTTTGGATGATTTTGTATAATTGTTATTATTCGGGTTTTACGCCTGCATCAGCACCATTTCGGGCTATATCGCCAGCGGGCAATTTACTTAACAACACCTTTCCTGGGCAGGCTCCAGCGGTTAACCAGTACTTGGGTGCACCAACCTCTGTAAGAAACTGCCAACTTTTTCATATAAATGAGACACGGCCTGAGCGGGGTTCGAACCCGTGACCATTAGTGATGATAGGTTACAGTTGTATACAAGTCAGCGACCGTATCCACTTGACCACAGAGGCGGACCGATTTTGTATAAAAGAAATAAGACTAGCAAAGGAAAGTAAGGCTTGAATCACACTTGTGGCGTGGACTTCATTCAATTTAGGAAGCTATTCAGCTGGCTTGCCTAATGTTGGTGGTTCTACCTGGGTGTACTGTCTGCCTCCGTGGTCGAGTGGTTACGGTCGCTGACATTGTATACCACTGTAAACTATATCATCACTGATGGCCACGGGTTCGAGCCCTGCTCATGCCGTGTCTCATTTATATGAAAACGTTTGCAGTTTCTTATGGAGGTTGGTGCACCAAGTACTTGTTAACCACTGGAGCCTGCCCAGGAAAGGTGTTGTTGGCGATAAAGCCCAAAATGGTGCTGATGCAGGCGTAAAACCCAAACAAATCTACCTGGGTATCCGTCCTTGACTACTACTACTCTGAAGGGCACCCAGTGTCATCCTCAACCAATAATAGCTGGAGAGTCGCCCTATGACCTAACCTGTCTGCGCGACTTTAAAACCCCCAATAGAAACAACATCTATAAGAGGACTTTTAACACGGCTGTCCGATTAGTGCAGTGGTTATCACGCTCACTTCTCACCAATGCAACACGTGTTCGATCCTCGGACCGGAAAGTATGTGAAATGATACGGTGGATGCCATATTGGACAGGTGGGTTTTTTCTCTGGGTACTCCAGTTTCCTCCCACACGAATGACCACATATATGCTTTCATCCTCGTCGACGAGAGTGATTAATATAAGTTTGTAAAAACTTGCTTCGGAATTGTTGTAAAATAAATAAACACTTTTATTTGTGTGAAATTGAACTATATGGAATACCATGAACAGAAACTGGTGGCCAGTTAGAAGATACTGCTACACAAACCGGTAACCGATGGAACGTCCTTTGCTTACGTGCTTCATGGAAAATTGGCGCTATAAATTGCACAAAATCTCAAACCTAGTAAACAATGAATGTGAGACATGATTAACGCGTACAATATTCTTACGGGTTTGTGTAAGGTGTTTAGGGTTATATATTGACATGTTTATTATGTTTTTTAGCTGCTACCCAGGTGAGGTGTGCAGTGATGGAATCCTATGCAGGTGATACCCTGTCAGTACGCATGTTCCTGGGTACCAGACAGGGTGGGCTGAGATGCTTGAATGAGGTGTTGGTGAATGGCAATTATGCAATAGGAACTGTTGAGTCCTCCGGTAAATATAGATAGGCCTTTTACAGCCAATGTCACTGTATATATTGTAGTCATTGTAGTGAGCACGGTTCCCGCTGTTGGGTGCCAATTGCGACAAAAAAACAAATACCTGCGATAAATTTTGTGAATTGGCGGAAATATTTGGCGCAACTTTTTAAACATTTTTTTAATTTATTTATATTTTGGCGCAACATGTTTTGTCAAATACATGACTTCAAATATTTTTATTTGTGAACTATATGGCTCTTAGTTGGCTCCAAATATTTCAAATTGGCTCCAGGTTGCTTCAAGTGGCGCAGACAAAGATTCAGACAGAGGGAACCCTGAGTAAACATAGGATTAAATGGATTGTTTCTGGTGTGTGTGCATGTGGAATCTCTGAGGCTCTGCCCCCAATGGGCTTTGAGTTATATATGCGTTATTAGGCAGTAAATTGAACTCAGTCAATGTAACTTCAACTGTTATAGGCCGTAATAACACAGTTTTCATTTGTTTTATGACGTGTTTGTATGGATTATTTCAAAAGATTGTGTATTCCATGCAGACTGATAGTAATGTTAATAACGTCGGCCATCACGAAATTATTCTTTTTAAGAAATCCTGGATATTTTATTTTCTTCTTTACTTTCCCGGTCATTTCAATAATAAATTTTCTTTAATCTTCATTATCATCTCGTTCTGACATCCTACCAGTGCTGATGATAGAGGTGGTCCGACATCCTGCCAGTGCTGATAATAGAGGTGGTCCGACATCCTGCCAGTGCTGATGATAGAGGTGGTCCGACATCCTGCTGATGATAGAGGTGGTCCGACATCCTGCCAGTGCATATGATAGAGGTGGTCCGATATCCTGCTGCTGATGATAGAGGTGGTCCGACATCCTGCTGCTGATGATAGAGGTGGTCCGACATCCTGCCAGTGCTGTTGATAGAGGTGGTCCGACATCCTGGCAGTGCTGATGATAGAGGTGGTCCGACATCCTGCTGCTGATGATAGAGGTGGTCCGACATCCTGCTGCTGATGATAGAGGTGGTCCGACATCCTGCTGCTGATGATAGAGGTGGTCCGACATCCTGCCAGTGCAGTTGATAGAGGTGGTCCGACATCCTACCAGTGCTGATGGTAGAGGTGGTCCGACATCCTACCAGTGCAGATGATAGAGGTGGTCCGACATCCTGGCAGTGCTGATGATAGAGGTGGTCCGACATCCTGCCAGTGCTGTTGATAGAGGTGGTCCGACATCCTGCTGCTGATGATAGAGATGGTCTGACATCCTGCTGCTGATGATAGAGGTGGTCCGACATCCTGCCAGTGCAGATGATAGAGGTGGTCCGACATCCTGCCAGTGCTGATGATAGAGGTGGTCCGACATCCTGCCAGTGCTGATGATAGAGGTGGTACGACATCCTGCTGATGATAGAGGTGGTCCGACATCCTGCTGCTGATGATAGAGGTGGTCCGACATCCTGCCAGTGCTGATGATAGAGGTGGTCTGACATCCTGCTGCTGATGATAGAGGTGGTCCGACATCCTGCCAGTGCAGATGATAGAGGTGGTCCGACATCCTGCTGCTGATGATAGAGGTGGTCCGACATCCTGCCAGTGCTGATGATAGAGGTGGTCCGACATCCTGCCAGTGCTGATGATAGAGGTGGTCCGACATCCTGCCAGTGCTGATGATAGAGGTGGTCCGACATCCTGCTGCTGATGATAGAGGTGGTCCGACATCCTGCCAGTGCTGATGATAGTGGTGGTCCGACATCCTGCTGATGATAGAGGTGGTCCGACATCCTGCTGCTGATGATAGAGGTGGTCCGACATCCTGCCAGTGCTGATGGTAGAGGTGGTCCGACATCCTGCTGCTGATGAAAGAGGTGGTCCGACATCCTGCTGCTGATGATAGAGGTGGTCCGACATCCTGCTGCTGATGATAGAGGTGGTCCGACATCCTGCTGCTGATGATAGAGGTGGTCCGACATCCTGCCAGTGCTGATGATAGAGGTGGTCCGACATCCTGCTGCTGATGATAGAGGTGGTCCGACATCCTGCTGCAGATGATAGAGGTGGTCCGACATCCTGCTGCTGATGATAGAGGTGGTCCGACATCCTGCCAGTGCTGATGATAGAGGTGGTCCGACATCCTGCTGTGATGATAGAGGTGGTCCGACATCCTGCTGCTGATGATAGAGGTGGTCCGACATCCTGCCAGTGCTGATGATAGAGGTGGTCCGACATCCTGCCAGTGCAGATGATAGAGGTGGTCCGACATCCTGCCAGTGCAGATGATAGAGGTGGTCCGACATCCTGCTGCTGATGATAGAGGTGGTCCGACATCCTGCTGCTGATGATAGAGGTGGTCCGACATCCTGCTGCTGATGATAGAGGTGGTCCGACATCCTGCCAGTGCTGATGATAGAGGTGGTCCGACATCCTGCCAGTGCAGATGATAGAGGTGGTCCGACATCCTGCCAGTGCAGATGATAGAGGTGGTCCGACATCCTGCTGCTGATGATAGAGGTGGTCCGACATCCTGCTGATGATAGAGGTGGTCCGACATCCTACCAGTGCTGATGATAGAGGTGGTCCGACATCCTGCTGCTGATGATAGAGGTGGTCCGACATCCTGCCAGTGCTGATGATAGAGGTGGTCCGACATCCTACCAGTGCTGATGATAGAGGTGGTCCGACATCCTGCTGCTGATGATAGAGGTGGTCCGACATCCTGCTGCTGATGATAGAGGTGGTCCGACATCCTGCCAGTGCTGATGATAGAGGTGGTCCGACATCCTGCCAGTGCTGATGATAGAGGTGGTCCGACATCCTGCCAGTGCTGATGATAGAGGTGGTCCGACATCCTGCCAGTGCTGATGATAGAGGTGGTCCGACATCCTGCCAGTGCTGATGATAGAGGTGGTCCGACATCCTGCTGCTGATGATAGAGGTGGTCCGACATCCTGCCAGTGCTGATGATAGAGGTGGTCCGACATCCTGCCAGTGCTGATGATAGAGGTGGTCCGACATCCTGCGTGCTGATGATAGAGGTGGTCCGACATCCTGCTGCTGATGATAGAGGTGGTCCGACATCCTGCTGATGATAGAGGTGGTCCGACATCCTGCCAGTGCTGATGATAGAGGTGGTCCGACATCCTGCTGCTGATGATAGAGGTGGTCCGACATCCTGCGTGCTGATGATAGAGGTGGTCCGACATCCTGCTGCTGATGATAGAGGTGGTCCGACATCCTGCTGCTGATGATAGAGGTGGTCCGACATCCTGCCAGTGCTGATGATAGAGGTGGTCCGACATCCTGCCAGTGCTGATGATAGAGGTGGTCCGACATCCTGCTGCTGATGATAGAGGTGGTCCGACATCCTGCGTGCTGATGATAGAGGTGGTCCGACATCCTGCTGCTGATGATAGAGGTGGTCCGACATCCTGTGCTGATGATAGAGGTGGTCCGACATCCTGCTGCTGATGATAGAGGTGGTCCGACATCCTGCCAGTGCTGATGATAGAGGTGGTCCGACATTCTGCCAGTGCTGATGATAGAGGTGGTCCGACATCCTGCTGCTGATGATAGAGGTGGTCCGACATCCTGCTGCTGATGATAGAGGTGGTCCGACATCCTGCTGCTGATGATAGAGGTGGTGCGACATCCTGCCAGTGCAGATGATAGAGGTGGTCCGACATCCTACCAGTGCAGATGATAGAGGTGGTCCGACATCCTGCTGCTGATGATAGAGGTGGTCCGACATCCTGCCAGTGCTGATGATAGAGGTGGTCCGACATCCTGCCAGTGCTGATGATAGAGGTGGTCCGACATCCTGCTGCTGATGATAGAGGTGGTCCGACATCCTGCTGCTGATGATAGAGGTGGTCCGACATCCTGCCAGTGCTGATGATAGAGGTGGTCCGACATCCTGCCAGTGCTGATGATAGAGGTGGTCCGACATCCTGCCAGTGCTGATGATAGAGGTGGTCCGACATCCTGCCAGTGCTGATGATAGAGGTGGTCCGACATCCTGCCAGTGCTGATGATAGAGGTGGTCCGACATTCTGCCAGTGCTGATGATAGAGGTGGTCCGACATCCTGCCAGTGCTGATGATAGTGGTGGTCCGACATCCTACCAGTGCTGTTGATAGAGGTGGTCCGACATCCTGCTGCAGATGATAGAGGTGGTCCGACATCCTACCAGTGCTGTTGTTGTCCGTGTTCGCGGTCTTGAACATAAACATCGATGATGCATATAGAGACTTTGTCAGGTTATTGTCCGCCTCCGTGGTCGAGTGGTTAAGGTCGCTGACTTGTATACCATTGTAACCTATCATCACTGATGGTCACGGGTTCGAGCCCCGCTCAGGCCGTGTCTCATTTATATGAAAAAGTTGGCAGTTTCTTACGGAGGTTGGTGCACCCAAGTACTGGTTAACCGCAGGAGCCTGCCCAGGAAAGGTGTTGTTAGGTAAACTGCCCGCCGGCAATATAGCCCAAAATGGTGCTGATGCAGGCGTAAAACCTCAAATATAACATAAATTGTCAGGTTATTATCTCATGTTTATTTTTTCTTTCAGAAACACATACAGTCAGTCCTCAAACTTCAGAAACCCTGACAGCAGATATCGAGAAGGTTTTTAGAAGAAGGCTTGGTTCCAATAAATTAACTCTTGAAAATACGTTATCTGACGTAGAATACAGCAGCGGATCGTTGATTCCCGATGACGGAGGAGATTCTGACGAACATGTGACGGACGGTCGTGGAATCTCGGCAGTAGCACATCGTTCATTTCAGCGCACATCTCCCAAGACTCTGACAGATATGTATGAACGCGCCAATTTGCTGAAAATAGATTCAGTAAATGGTGCGGGTGAATTGAATGAGTACTCACATGGTGTGGTGAATGGTGTGGAACCGACTGGGCATTCTGGAGGAGGAGGACGTGGGTCTGTCCAGGTATGCAACACTACCTACACTGTCAGTCCTATTTTGTGCTTTTAGCCCACCTCTGCCACAAGATCCTAGAAAATATTTTTCAATAGAGCTATTTCAGTATATGTGTGTGTGTTTTACGTTTATTTATCGTCGCTATTGTTTATTTATCGTTGCCCATATGAGCGACACCTCCTAGTCATTTTAGATTTTTGGAGGATAGTGCAATGATACAGACAGAGACCCATTACAGAGTCAACTCTGTTTTTTTTTACGTGCACGGTGTAAAGCACCGACACAAGACCTCGGTTTAACGTCCCATCTGAAAGACTGTTAATTTTATTAGGGTCAGGCGGGGATCGAACCTGCGATCCCTGGATTACCAGTCCAGCGTGTTACCACTGGAGTACAGATCCGTCTGATCTGATTTTCAGTGTACGTCATATAGAACAGGTATTGTCTGTTCTTTGTGAAAATGGCCTACTTTACTAAATCGACCGTTGCGTCAAGTATTGGCCATTTTTTATTTATATTTAATTAGCATAAGTTTGCATAAATAATCCGAATTTGCAGAGTAAGACATGTTTGCATTCCTCAGATAATGTTGGGGCTTTTAAAATGGACATGTATGAGATTAATGTTCTGTAGAACAAACAAGTTTGAACATTGATGCAAATTGACTCAGTTTCATTTGTGCATATCGTTATTCCATCCTTGTTTTTTTTATGATAGAGTTAGTGCCCTTTGTTTTAACAATATTTTGAACTACGTTAACAATTCCCTGTCTGTTTACTTCGCCACACTACCGATTGCGAAACAAGCTTTAACAATATATATTAATCACTCTCATGGGCGCGAATGAAAGCGTAAATGTGGCAATTCATGTGGGAGCAAACAGGAGTACCCGGAGAATACCCACCTGTCCGATCTGGCGACCACCGTACCATCTCACATACTTCCCCGTCCAAGGATCGGGTTGCATTGGTGAGAAGCTAGCGCGCTAACCATTGCGCTAATCGGAC
Source organism: Archivesica marissinica (assembly GCA_014843695.1). Taxonomy (NCBI): domain Eukaryota; kingdom Metazoa; phylum Mollusca; class Bivalvia; order Venerida; family Vesicomyidae; genus Archivesica; species Archivesica marissinica. The sequence continues at coordinate 16,832,493 of CM026395.1, read as the reverse complement.
AACCCATGGTAGAATTAATTAAATATAATTATTGGGATTTTATTTGTATATTTGAGATTTTAAATTGATACAGTGTTCTACTGAGGTATAGATTTCCAAATGTTCATAAATATGTTTAGGAATTATTATACAGTCAAACCTGTCTTAAGCAGCCAGCCAAGGGAATCACAGAAAGTGGCTGCTTAACACAGGTGGCTGCTCAATAGAGGTCAATTGCATAATAAAACAACAGATTGGGAATCTTGAAACTGGCTGCTTAATGCAGGTTGGTTGCTTAATAGAGTTTTGACTGTACATTGTATTTGCAGAGTGACCGTACATCTGACCGGCAGAGAATGCGAGGTGTAAGGGGAAGTTACTCTTCATGTGATGAACATGTTCAAGATCGATTAGAACACCGGCGTCAGATTATTCTCAATAAACACTACACGGAAACTCCTGAAGACACTAGTCTGTTATCTGATGCACATGGAGATAAACCAAGAAATCCCAGCCCTCCAAAACCAAAAAATCTCAGCCCTCCAAAACCAAGAAATCCCAGCCCTCCAAAACCACAGAGTCCTAATCTTCCTAATCCACAGAGTTCTGTTAAAAATGGCGTGCCTTTGTTTAAAGGGAGAGGTTCTCCTTCATATGGCAGAGGTGCTTTGTTGACTTCTGAACTCATTAGTAAGTTGAAATCCCCATCATGTGCCTCCAGTAGTTCGCATATATCAAACGAGTCACCGCCAACTGGAAGGGGGGCAATTCTATTAAGTAAACTTTCTTGTCGATCTGCCGCCGAGATCAGCAGTCTATCTGTGTGTGAAGACGACACATTCAGAGACAACAGTGATAGTGAAAGAATATTTGGAAAGACACTCGCTGTCTGACCATATTAGGTCTGTAAGTGAGATCGACTCCAGTACGGAAAGTGAAGCCAGTGCCTTAACCAGAAGCGAACGGCGAAGACGGGCAAAATTGAGTGGAATTAATAGTGATATCGAGAGTGATTCCAACCAAAGTGCAACGATGCAAAGTAGGATAGAAGCACATGCTAATACAGCTCGGTTAACTTTTTCTACCTCCTCAGGAGAGAGTAAACCAACTAGGACTTCAAGTATAGAGAGTAGTAAAGGGAGAATACCATTTGTTATATCTGGGAATGAATCTTCAGCTTCTGGAGTTAGCATTGTGGAGGCATCAATTAGAGGGCAGGCTGAATATAAAGGAGTTAGGCTACCAAAGAGCTCAAATATGAAGGGGAATTCAAACAGACGGTAAGTATGTTCGGTTATTTTTAGGGATGGCAACGAATATTTGCTCGAACGTCCGAATATCCAAATACTATTCCAGTATTCGAATATTCGGGGGGAAAAATTATATTGTCCTCAAAAATGCCACCCGCTCAGTCACACATTTGGAAATGCTTGAATCGCTCTGAGAATAAGAAAACTGCTAGGTGTAGTCTATGCAAATTGGATTTAACATATTCGGGTACAATATCAATCTGAATAATCATTTGAAGAAGATGACGTTTACGCTTAAAACAGATATTAGGTTTGGCAATTTTATAAGAGTTTGAGTGATTTTGAGTTTTTGAGAGAATTCTATCGAATATTCGAATACTTTCCGGACCGAATATATGAATAGTATAATCGCTACTAGTTGCCATCCCTAGTTATTTTGCTGTAGGTTAAAAGGACCATTTACGCTTACATTTGGTACTTTTAATATGCTAACATTTAATAAAGATTATTATTGTTCATTTATTGTTCAAGTATTTAAGGACAGGCTCAGTGTGAACGGACATTTATATGTGTTATATGGCCATGCATGTTAGAACACAATTGAAAACCATCTAGAAATCAGTACATTGTTTAAGTAAATATATTCCATGCAGGGTTCATTCTAGGTCAGAATTTTTGGGAGAAGTGAGAAAGCTTCCTTAAATGGTGTTCTTTAATATACTTCTGCAAAATAGGATTAAAACAACCATTAAATACAACATTTGAATAGAAAGAGTACTTTATAATGGGCCAGTGTATCTTTACTAGACAAAATTTTGTTTGAAAATCGTAAAAACCCAAAAATAAATTTAAAATATTTTTTTTTTAGGAGAAGTGGGGTCCCCTGAGGGCGAAGTCAGTGTCCCTAGGGCGAACATTTCACTCACATTGCCCTCTAGAATGATCCCTGTCCATGTATCTTCACTTGTTTTATTTGAACTTTCAGATTCGATTGTATAGAGCAATCGCAGGCAGCTGCTAGTTCAAGTTCATCCACTCATTCCCCGACCATGAGTCTCAGAACGAATGATCAGACTGGTTCAATGACCTATGATCAGACTGGTTCAATGACCTATGATCAGACTGGTTCCAGGACTTATGATCAGACTGGTTCAATGACCTTTGATCAGACTGGTTCAATGACCTATGATCAGACTGGTTCCAGGACTTATGACCAGAATGAAACTAGGATTCCTGACCAGACTGGTTCCAGGCCATATGAAAAGAAGGGCTCAAGACTCCAAGATCTGACTGGGGACAGGATTACTGATCAGACTGGTTCCAGGCTGTGTGATCAAACTGGTTCGGGAGCATCCGGTGATGACGGCGTGGCATGGAAAGCAACGAGCGCACAGAAACATGCAGCATCAGCATCTGATAGCTCCACCAGCAGTAACCAGAGACCGTCGTTGAAACAAATACTGGCTCGAACATCATCCCAGTTATCAGAAACGTCGCCCAAAATAACCGAAGCCTTATCCAAGAGGACAGAAGCATCGCCAAACATCATTTGTGGAGCAATGCCTGCTGAGAGGTATGTGTTGCAAGCCTGTGTCATATTCTGTCTTTCTTCTGTCCAGAGCACCACAGGTAATATTCTACAGTTTGGTCATCACTGATGGTCGCGGGTTCGAGCCCCACTCAGGCCGTGTCTCATTTATTTATATGAGAAAGTTGGCAGTTTCTTGCGGAGGTTGGCTGTACCAAGTATTGGTTAACCACTGGAGCCTGGCCAAGGAAGGGTGTTGTTACAGTTGGGTAAACTGCCCGTCGGCAATATACAATGTAGGCCAAAATGGTGCTGATGCAAGCGTAAAACCCAAACAAACAAATCTACAGTTTGGTCCTTTGTGTGATTTTCCACTGATAGTTCCTTCGTCAGTTGACAGTATCTCATTTAAAAACATCACAAAAATCCTGTATTTTGGTAGATTTTGGGAGTATAGTAACAACGGGATAGTAGTGTGGCTTCAAATAACTGTATAGCTGTTGTATTTGCATGTATACTCAGGATTCCCACTGTCGGTCGCCAATGGCGCCAATTTGCGACAAAAAACAAATATTGGCGCTAAATTTTGTGAATTTGCGAAAATATTTGGCGCAACTTTTAAAAAAAATTTTTTTTTATGGCTCTTAGTTGGCTCCAAGTTTTTTAAATTGGCTCCAGTGTTTTTCAATTGGCAACAGAAGTGTTGCAGACAAACATTCCGACAGAGGTAACCCTGATACTAGATAAGCAGCATAATGATAATACATGGGTATTGTGGGTTGCTGTTTCTGCATAGCTAGAAATGTTTTTATTTTACTTGCCAAATATCATAAATGTGTGTGTATTTCGTTTTATTTATCGTCGCTACCGGTTGCCCATATCAGCGACGCCTCCTGAAAAGATTAGTCATTTTAGATTTTGGAGGATAGTGCAATAATACCGACAGTCTTCTCTTGTTCTTTTACGTACACAGTGTAAAGCACCGACACTAGACCTCGGTTTAAAGTCTCATCCCAAGGACTATGATGAGTCATTTTAGTATGGTATAGCGAGGGAAACAAGTTCAGTGAACCAAATATCACATTTTGCATCTTGTTTGAAGAGCTACTTTCGAGCGTTATATTTTAACTTTTTATTAACCTTTTCATTGTTTCTCTTAGATTAGCGACATGTTTTAGTTTATTCAAATTTATTTTAGCTCGATTGCGAAACAAGTTCTTACAACTTATATTAATCACTCTCGATACCTCATTCCTGATGGAATCCATCGCCCTGAGGAATATAGAAGAGGCAATGTGGAATTTTCAAATGCCATGCCTAAGGGCACAATCGTAATGGCTCCAGCGGAGCTCGAACTCATACCTGTTTTGATAGCGTCATTCTTCAGAATTGTGACGGATTTATGGTCTGGCACTATCTACGATGAAACAAATAAAAACCATACCAGCTAGTCCGGGACTCTAACCCGGGGCATCTCGCTTACAGGACGAATGCTCTACCGAATGAGCTAACCCGGCTGCCTACATGCCATCTCACATTTATGGTTAATATACACACCGTTACATACTCCCCACCAAATTGGAATTCTTCTAGGAATTTCCATTGGGATAGAGATATTTCTCGGAGTTGAAGCTGTAGCGTTTTTCAAAGAGGGGAAATATGTCACCCAGATGAGAAAAACATGCAGCCAGTCTGGGACTCGAACCCGAGGCCTCTCGTTTACAGGGCGAACACTCTACCTACTGAGCTAACATAATGAGTTAATACATTGCATACGTATGTACATAGTGTGAGAATGATTATAAAAATGGAGCATGTTACTATACTTGCAGATATAAAAATGGGGCATGTTACTATACTTGCAGATATAAAAATGGAGCATGTTACTATACTTGCAGATATAAAAATGGAGCATGTTACTATACTTGCAGATATAAAAATGGGGCATGTTACTATACTTGCAGATATAAAAATGGAGCATGTTACTATACTTGCAGATATAAAAATGGAGCATGTTACTATACTTGCAGATATAAAAATGGGGCATGTTACTATACTTGCAGATATAAAAATGGGGCATGTTACTATACTTGCAGATATAAAAATGGGGCATGTTACTATACTTGCAGATATGAAAATGGCTCAGCACATACGACTGTAGCTGTCGAGGCCAAATCTAGAATTATTGGAGAAATGGTCGGGAAAAGGTGAGTGAATAGAGTTAAAGGCCAAGCATGTGTTTAATGACAATGTGCTGCACATTGAGATATTGCACTATCCTCCAAAAATCTAAAATGACTAATCTCTTCAGGAGTTGTCGCTCATATGGGCAACCGATAGCGACGATAAATAAACGTAAAACACACACATACACACAACATCGATAATTTGGATAATGATCATCTGGCTATTTGTTAATTAGGCTGGGAATTATGTAAATATGTTTGCTTCGGCGTCGCTGATTGGCTATTCATATTAATGGTATTAAGTTGATTGGATTACGGCATGTATCCAGATGTCGGTGTGCATAGGGAGATTAGCTTAATATGCCTCGTGGCGTGAATTTCCAGGCTGTCAAATGACAAAACGTATTACCATTAATTAGCAATTATATCCTCCAGAAATAAGGCGAAATGGATGTCGCCCTGATGTCTATTGTCAGCGAAGTGGCGAAAAATAAAGCGACCACTTCGCCCGAATCGCTCTCTAGCGTGAGCCCTGTCATGTATTGTCATGTATTGTCATTTATATTGTGCAAGTGTGTATATTTCAGGATGTTGACCAATCTTGTACAGGGATCGTCAAGAAATCTGGCCAGACCAAGTTCTCAGGTATTTATATTTAGTTAATACTAATTTATTTTAGCTTGATTGCGAAACAAGTTCTTATAACTTATATTAATCACTCTCGAGACCTCATTCCTGTTGGAATCCATCCCCACGAGGGAGAGAAGAGGCAACGTGGAATTTAAATGCCTTGCCTAAGGGCACAATTTTAACTGCTACAGCGGGGCTCGAACTCTGGATCTTTCGCATCTGAAGCGAACGCGCATCCACTGCGCTGTCACGACTTCCCTGTGTTCTTCCAGGGCACTGTTACATTATTGACATGTTGCGTGCTTGACTGTGTGGTGTAAATGGAGTCACTGTGTTGTAACCGAGAGTGCTTAACCCTTTCAACACCACAGACCTCTAAATAGGCTTACAAAAAGTGTAGATCCAGATGAGCCGGCTCGTGACGAGCCGTCTCATCAGGATCTGCACTTTTTGCCAGTGATATGACTATTTTTAGACATAATTACCCATTTTGATAAATGAACTTGTCCAAATGTGATTTTCTGATTCATTTATTGGTGTATGAATATCATGGACCAGTCCATGTGAGTTACTTGGTGTTGAATGGGTTAAACTAACGTAAGAACTCTTTGCTCAATCAAGCTAAGAATAAATACAACAACAACAATAGTTTATTGAGTAGAACATTTACAAAATGCTTGTGTGTGTTTTACGTTTATTTATCGTCGTTACCGGTTGCCCATATGAGCGAGCCTCCTGAAGAGATTAGTCATTTTAGATTTTTGGAGGATAGTGCAATGATACAGACAGCGATCCATTCCAGGGTCTCCTCTTGTTCTTTTACGTGCACGGTGTACAGCACCGACACGAGACCTCGGTTTAACGACTATTTCGATTTTTGTAAACACACACACATTAGTATTTATATTTTACCCAAAACAATCTTTATTACGATGTACTGCTGCTTTAAGATACTTGGTAGTTGGTACCTAATTCTCTATAAATATGTCTATTAGCAATATACTATAAACATGTAACCAAGCAGGTAAGCATGTTCAATGCTGAACAAGTTTTGAGTAATTTACTTCATAGAAGAAGAATGCTTTATTAAGACTTAAACTTTACAGTTTCTCGTCTGTAACATTTAAACATATTTACAATATATATAGTACAATATTATGATATATGCAATCATGATGAGGATGGACAAATGATGTAATGATTATGGACATACATGGAAAAATAATGACAATGTCATGATGGATTTTAGACTATGCAAAACATGATCATGACTGTATTAAGAGTGTAGGGAGTATTCAACTGGTAATTCATATATCCTAAACAAGTGAATTACGAAGGGATAAAGCTTCATGAATATATTTACTAAAGTTAACCAGCTCTAGGGAATTGTCACATTGAAATATTTGCAATAATTTGAACATATTTGGTCGATTAGAATATAAACGTTTAATATATTTTTTTCGTAATGTACTATACACCACATTTAAACATGAAATGAAATTCATCTTCCACGTTGTTTGTATTACACAATAAACATAACCTTTCGTTTTGATCAATACGGTTTCTACCATATCTGCCTGTTTCAATCCGTAAGTTGTGCGCTGATAGTCTCAATTTTGTAAATTCTTAATTTTCTGCTTAGTATTATATCTAAGTACGATTCGTAACCAAAATTAAATATTAGTAAATACATGAATGCATGGATATGAGTATACTGAATTATTCAAGACACATTTATAAATAGAATAGAAGTCAATATATTATAAGATTTTTTGAGTCCACTCATAATATGATCTATTTTTTAAAATGAAAGTAGATAATTAACATGTATAAATAGAATAGAGGTCAATCTATTTTAAGATTGTTTGAGTCTATTCAATACACATTTATAAATAGAACATAAGTCAATCTATTTTAACCCATTCAACACCAAGTAACTCACATGGACTGGTCCATGATATTCATAAACCAATAAATGAATCAGAAAATCACATTTGGACAAGTTCATTTATCAAAATGGGTAATTATGTCTAAAAATAGTCATATCACTGGCAAAAAGTGCAGATCCTGATGAGACGGCTCGTCACGAGCCGGCTCATCTGGATCTACACTTTTTTGTAAGCCAATTTAGAGGTCTGTGGTGTTGAAAGGGTTAAGTATAGTAAGATTTTTTAGTTTATACAAATTTATTTTGGCTCGATTGCAAAACAAGTTCTTACAACTTATATTAATCAATTAAGATTGTTTAGTTCATTAATAATATGAGCTATATTTTACAAAAAAAGGAAATTAGATACTTAACATGTATAAATATAGATGTCAATCTATTCTAAGATTTGTTCGAGTCTATTCATAATATGATGAGCTATTTTATGAAATAAAAGTAGATCATTAACATGTATAAATAGAATAGAAGTCAATATATTTTAAGATTGTTTGAGTCATTCATATGGCGAGCTATTTTTTAAAATGAAAGTAGATACTTAACATGAGGTCAATCTATTTTTCAGATTTCATACCTGCATTCATAATTAGGAGGAGCTATTGGTTTTTAAATGATAATAGATAATTAACATTTTGTTTGGAATTCCTAGATTTATGCTTTAAGTTCACTGTTATTGTAATACAAAGGAGTCATAATCATATGACAAGCTATTTTTTAAAAGGAAAGTAGACAATTAACATAGGTCAATCTATTTTTCAGATTTGATCCCTGCATTCTTAGGAGGAGCTATTGGTTTTAAATGATAGTAGACAATTAACATTTTGTTTGGAATTCCTAGATTTATGCTTTAAGATCAAAGGAGTCATAATCATATGACAGGGAAATGTATAGACAGGTAAAATGAAATTCTGTAGAAATAACATAGAATATAACTTTGTGTACAATCTAATGTAAATACAATTTTTTTTTTTTTTTTTTTTAAACACAATTTTTATCCTTAGGCAATGATTAAGTTGTAGGTTTGAACTTTTATCTGATATGTTAAATGTTAATAAAAATGTTAATCAATCGTTATTTTCAAGAAACACTAAAATCAAATTTATGTGACTTGTGTAGGCCCTACTGTGTTTATTTTAGAAAATATGTTACATCAATAATTAGACAATAATTATGACCTATTTAAAACCCATATAAATATAAAAAAATCTTGACAATTATTTCACCTTGAGTTTGATCTTTGGAGTAATTCTCAACAATCCAATCTGTGTTTATGACTAGCTCTACCGTCCTTTACATTCCAATCTGTATTTATGACTAGCTCTACCGTCCTGTACATTCCAATCTGTGTTTATGACTAGCTCTACCGGCCTGTACATTACAATCTGTGTTTATGACTTGCTCTACCGTCCTGTACATTCCAATCTGTGTTTATAACTAGCTCTACCGTCCTGTACATTCCAATCTGTGTTTATGACTAGCTCTACCATCCTGTACATTCCAATCTGTGTTTATGACTAGCTCTACCGTCCTGTACATTCCAATCTGTGTTTATAGCTAGCTCTACCGTCCTGTACATTCCAATCTGTGTTTATGACTAGCTCTACCGTCCTGTACATTCCAATCTGTATTTATGACTAGCTCTACCGTCCTGTACATTCCAATCTGTGTTTATGACTAGCTCTACCGGCCTGTACATTACAATCTGTGTTTATGACTTGCTCTACCGTCCTGTACATTCCAATCTGTGTTTATAACTAGCTCTACCGTCCTGTACATTCCAATCTGTGTTTATGACTAGCTCTACCATCCTGTACATTCCAATCTGTGTTTATAACTAGCTCTACCGTCCTGTACATTCCAATCTGTGTTTATGACTAGCTCTACCATCCTGTACATTCCAATCTGTGTTTATGACTAGCTCTACCATCCTGTACATTCCAATCTGTGTTTATAGCTAGCTCTACCGTCCTGTACATTCCAATCTGTGTTTATGACTAGCTCTACCGTCCTGTACATTCCAATCTGTGTTTATGACTAGCTCTACCGTCCTGTACATTCCAATCTGTGTTTATGACTAGCTCTACCGTCCTGTACATTCCAATCTGTGTTTATGACTAGCTCTACCGTCCTGTACATTCCAATCTGTGTTTATGACTAGCTCTACCGTCCTGTACATTCCAATCTGTGTTTATGACTAGCTCTACCGTCCTGTACATTCCAATCTGTGTTTATGACTAGCTCTACCGTCCTGTACAATCCAATCTGTGTTTATGACTAGCTCTACCGTCCTGTACATTCCAATCTGTGTTTATGACTAGCTCTACCGTCCTGTACATTCCAATCTGTGTTTATGACTAGCTCTACCGTCCTGTACATTCCAATCTGTGTTTATGACTAGCTCTACCGTCCTGTACATTCCAATCTGTGTTTATGACTAGCTCTACCGTCCTGTACATTCCAATCTGTGTTTATGACTAGCTCTACCGTCCTGTACAATCCAATCTGTGTTTATGACTAGCTCTACCGTCCTATACATTCCAATCTGTGTTTATGACTAGCTCTACCGTCCTGTACAATCCAATCTGTGTTTATGACTAGCTCTACCATCCTGTACAATCCAATCTGTGTTTATGACTAGCTCTACCATCCTGTACATTCCAATCTGTGTTTATGACTAGCTCTACCGTCCTGTACATTCCAATCTATGTTTATGACTAGCTCTACCGTCCTGTATATTCCACACTATGTTTATGACTAGCTCTACCATCCTGTACATTCCAATCTGTGTTTATGACTAGCTCTACCGTCCTGTACATTCCAATGTGTGTTTATGACTAGCTCTACCATCCTGTACATTCCAATCTATGTTTATGACTAGCTCTACCGTCCTGTATATTCCACACTATGTTTATGACTAGCTCTACCATCCTGTACATTCCAATCTGTGTTTATGACTAGCTCTACCGTCCTGTGCATTCCAATCTGTGTTTATGACTAGCTCTACTGTCCTGTACATTCCAATCTGTGTTTATGACTAGCTCTACCGTCCTGTACATTCCAATCTGTGTTTATGACTAGCTCTACCGTCCTGTACATTCCAATCTGTGTTTATGACTAGCTCTACCATCCTGTACATTCCAATCTGTGTTTATGACTTGCTCTACCGTCCTGTACATTCCAATCTGTGTTTATGACTAGCTCTACCATCCTGTACATTCCAATCTGTGTTTATGACTAGCTCTACCGTCCTGTACATTCCAATCTGTGTTTATGACTAGCTCTACCGTCCTGTACATTCCAATCTGTGTTTATGACTAGCTCTACCGTCCTGTACATTCCAATCTGTGTTTATGACTAGCTCTACCGTCCTGTACATTCCACACCATGTTTATGACTAGCTCTACCGTCCTGTGCATTCCAATCTGTGTTTATGACTAGCTCTACTGTCCTGTACATTCCAATCTGTGTTTATGACTAGCTCTACCGTCCTGTACATTCCAATCTGTGTTTATGACTAGCTCTACCGTTCTGTACATTCCAATCTGTGTTTATGACTTGCTCTACCGTCCTGTACAATCCAATCTGTGTTTATGACTAGCTCTACCGTCCTGTACATTCCAATCTGTGTTTATGACTAGCTCTACCGTCCTGTACATTCCAATCTGTGTTTATGACTTGCTCTACCGTCCTGTACATTCCAATCTGTGTTTATAACTAGCTCTACCGTCCTGTACTTTCCAATCTGTGTTTATGACTAGCTCTACCGTCCTGTACATTCCAATCTGTGTTTATGACTAGCTCTACCGTCCTGTACATTCCAATCTGTGTTTATGACTAGCTCTACCGTCCTGTACATTCCAATCTGTGTTTATGACTTGCTCTACCATCCTGTACAATCCAATCTGTGTTTATGACTAGCTCTACCGTCCTGTACAATCCAATCTGTGTTTATGACTAGCTCTACGTCCTGTACATCCAATCTTGTTTATGACTGTCTACCTCCTGTACATTCCAATCTGTGTTTATGACTAGCTCTACCGTCCTGTACATTCCAATCTGTGTTTATGACTAGCTCTACCGTCCTGTACATTCCACACTATGTTTATGACTAGCTCTACCGTCCTGTACATTCCACACTATGTTTATGACTAGCTCTACCGTCCTGTACATTCCACACTATGTTTATGACTAGCTCTACCGTCCTGTACATTCCACACTATGTTTATGACTAGCTCTACCGTCCTGTACATTCCACACTATGTTTATGACTAGCTCTACCGTCCTGTACATTCCACACTATGTCTAACTCCAGCTGTCTCTACAGACCTCCAGTTTGACATGACCTCCAAATAAACACCACTTGTCAACAACAACCTTTTATCCTTGTTTGTGGTCTTTATATACAGGTTAGTCTGTTGTATAATATTTTAAAGTGTATTCTTTATTTACAATGATTGCGAAACAAGCTTTAATAAGTTATATTAATCATGTCGTTGGAACGGATGAAAACATGTGCGTGGTCATTTGTGTGGGTGGAAACCGGAGTACTCGTAGAAAATCCACTTGTCTGATCTCGCAACCACCGTAGAATTTCGCTTACATCAGAGTTCTCGGTCCGAGGATTGGTATTGTATTGGTAAATCAAACCTGAATTGCATTGGCGAGAAGTGAGCGTGCTCACCACTGCGATAATCGGACAGTATATTATTCTATGCATATTTTATGTTTGCAGCCAGCATACCATGAACCCGGGTTTGATACACTATGCTATGAAGTACTGGTACACGGTAGTCGTCCACCCAAGCCGGTGTACGAGATACAAAATGCAAGGTTCACAGAACATGTGGAAATGGTAAGAAATTGACCAACTGTTGCATTGTATTTTTGTCTTCATTTATTTAGTTGAGAAATGAAATGCGTTTGAGCAATCAAATCACTTGAGCTTGAATTTGAGATCTGAGGAAAGTTTTATAACCACGGGCTCTGGCCTCAAGGTTATAAAACTTTTCTCAAACTCAGTCTCAAGATTCTGATTTGTTCAGCTGGCAGTAAAACTCAGAATCAACCAATCAAATCACTTGAGCTTGAATTTGAGATCTGAGAAAAGTGTTATAACCTCGGGCACAGATGTACTACTACTGGTAATATATTTTTAGAATGCACAGTGAAAAATAGTTTTGAAGTTATTTATATTCAAAGACTTTATTGTACTTCTTGATTGGCAGCTGTTGAATTTCACATCAAAATGCACACTTTCCTTGGGTAACGCCTCATTAATTTGAACGATGTTGTCTATGTAAACAATATCGACCAATCACTTCAGAATTACTACACCTACGTGGACAATGTCGTGGACAATGTCATTGACAAGGGAAGTAACTGACAAGGCTGACATGTCCCTACAGTTGTTTACTATATAATATTATATGTATATACAGTAACATGTGACCCTTTATCCTGTGAGACCACTTTCAAATAGCCGAATCAATTTTGCTATATAATTTAAGTAGATTAACCGAGCTTTTCCTTTACGCGACCAACTGCTAATTTTCTGCTAAAATGGATTGATGTGTTTTGATAAGCGAGCATTCACACTCACAATCTGTTTAAATTGATGGGTTTTTTAAAGTGATACTCGCTTGTAGGAAATACATGTATACAGTGTACATTAGTGATAAACCGATTATCGCTAAGTCGCCGACAATCGTTCGCCAGCATTGACATTGGCGATAATCGATTGTGAAAATGTGTAATCGATTATAATCGACGAGTCTTTATTTTTGTCTCTTATGTTTGTTTATACCTCAAATAAAACGACGATTTACTATTGGCTGTATTTCATTAGCATTGCATGTTTGCAACAACAATTCTAACTGTATCTAGTACTAGACTTTTCACTAGTATGTCATTAAGCGTTCTGTCCTCTATTAACTTAAAAACTAATTTTATATCAGGTGGCAGTCTACTAACTTAAAGTCTAGTACTCAGATGTAACTGAGTAACTAATTTGTCAAAACTAGTAATTTATAAATAATTTCTTGATACTAAATAGATTGTTTAACTCACAAATTAGAGGGAATGATTTTGATTTATAACTATATCAATTGCCCGATTAATAATTAATTATCTAATCAGTTTACCCGTCCGATTATTCCGATTAATCGATTATGGATTTTGAAACCGATGCACACCACTAGTGTACATCTATGTAGTACATGTCATATTTATTTGTGTTTTTAGGCTTTTAATGCGGAGGGATACCATGAGCCTACACTAGCTCAGGCATTTTCCTGGCCAGCAATCACCCGTGGTCGACATGTTGTGACGGTGTCTCCCCCTGGTGGTGGGAAGACATTAGCGTACTTGTGTCCTCTCATCTCGGCACTCTCCGATGCTCGTGTCTACAGCCAGGTGAAGGGGAATGGCAATGGGGTACGTAGACTTTAGACAGTAATTAGCAAAGTGTAGCCAAATGTAATCGCATTAATTAAATAATGTAGTCCGCCTCCGTGGTCGAGTGGTTAATGTCGCTGATTTGTATACCACTGTAACCTATCATCACTGATGGTCACGGGTTCGAGCCCCGCTCAGGCCGTGTCTCATTTATATGAAAAAGTTGGCAGTTTCTTACGGAGGTTGGTGCGCCCAAGTACTGGTTACCGCTGGAGCCTGCCCAGGAAAGGTGTTGTTAGGTAAACTGCCCGCCGGCGATATAGCCCGAAATGGTGCTGATGCAGGCGTAAAACCCGAAATATAACATAATTAAATAATGTAGGTACCGGTATGCCAGAAGCATGGTGGTGTTGTCCTTGGGCAAGACACTTAAATCCACATTGCCTCTTCTCTCTCCCACATGGTGATCGATTCCATCAGCTAATAGTGTAAGAACTTGTTTCGATTATCCCGTGTGAGAGCTAGCACAATATTACACTCTTTAAAAAATGTTACACGTTATATTCCATGTTGCGTTTCTTATTGACGCCGGTATACAAATTTAGGCATGTCAGTCTGGAGCCAGCTCTGAGCAAGCAATGGGTGTAATTTTATGAATCTTAGTTGGTTACGGTCGCTGACTTGTATACCACCATAACCTATCATCACTGATAGTCACAAGTTCGAGCCCCGCTCAGGCCGTATCTCATTTATATAATAAAGTTGGCAGTTTCTTAAGGAGGTTGGTGCACCAAATACTGGTTATCCGTTGGAGCCTGCCCAGGAACGGCGTTGTTAGGTAAGCTGTAGCCTATCATCACTGATGGTCACGGGTTCGAGCCCCGCTCAGGCCGTATCTCATTTATATAATAAAGTTGGCAGTTTCTTATGGAGGTTGGTGCACCAAATACTGGTTATCCGTTGGAGCCTGCCCAGGAACGGCGTTGTTAGGTAAGCTGCCCGCCGGCGATATAGCCCAAGATGGTGCTGATGCAGGTGTAAAACCCGAACAAAGAAACGAACAAATTTAAATTAAATAGTGTGGTGGTGCATGTGCATTTTTCGCAATCATGAGTCCGGTAACAGAAAGTTATTGCCCTTTAACCCATTCAACCCCAAGTAACTGACATGGACTGGTGCATGCTATTTTTAGACCAATAAATTAATAAGAAAATTACATTTGGACCAGTTCATTTATCAAAATGGGTAATTTTATCTAAAAATAGTAATAATTATTACTGGCAAAAAAGTGCAGATCCTGATGAGACGGCTCGTCACGAGCCGGCTCATCTGGATCTACACTTTTCATAAGCCTATTTAGAGGCCTGTGGGGTTGAAAGGGTTAATTGACTATAAATCCACAAATTTATCCATCCACCTCCAGTTTGCCGGATATGACTTGTTATATTTTCATGTTGCAGCCATTTGTGATTGTGTTGTCATTCACCTGGAGGCGTGCCGAACGCGTGTACCTAGAGGCATCAAAAATGGTTTGGAATCGGCACGAAATGAAGGTGAAGCTCGTGTATGGCGGGGCCCAACTGGAGGAGGATAAAGCTGTAAATAATGATATTATATTATTGTATTTGTAGTTTGGTACGTGTCATTGGCCGACCTGTTTCTGACTGTTTCCGTACAAACCCAATAATTGACTTTTTTATTTAACTTTTTAAACTTTTACATTTCTCTTACGCTTGTGTTTTACATTTATTTATCGTCGCTACCGGTTGCCCATATGAGTGATGCCTCCTAAAGAGATTTTAGTCATTTTAGATTTTTGGAGGATAGTGCAATGATACAGAGACCCATTCCAGAGTCTCCTCTGGTTCTTTTAAGTGCACGGTGTAAAGCACCGACACAAGACCTCGGTTAAAGTCCCATTTCTCTTACATTCACCTCCTTTAAAACGACATTATATCGCAAAAATAAATACTGCATTTTTACATATAAATAGTACAGCTGGTACAAATTCTTCCAAACTAATTCGAATACTAATTTTCAATCAATAAACAATGTATTTGATGTCTACAAATTCTCAATAGTGAAAATATGATTTCATGTAACAGTGTGCCACGCTCCTGAAAATAAATATGCATAGGCACAAATGTGAGATATAGTTGTAAATATGTACCATAAATCGTGTAATTCAGGATACACGCGTTGCGTTACACATGGATGTTGACCCTGTTTGCATTGTTTTGTATATTTGCTATCTCTTGCAGTGTGAACTCCTCAATGGATGTGAAATTTTGGTTGCCACTCCTCCAAGCTTAACGAGAATTCTGAAAGCTGGATATACAGATCTGAGAAGACTATGTCACCTGGTAAATTCCGTCTTAGTTGGACAGACTAATTATGGAAGGGACATGCATATCAGTGAAGGGATTTGTCTGAATAATCCTAGCAGGGATATAGCATTGTTGGGATTTGTTAGAATAATGTGTAACAGTGTATTCAGTCTAACCGGGGTAACAGTGTATTCAGTCTAACCTGGGGTAACAGTGTATTCAGTCTAACCAGGGTAACAGTGTATTCAGTCTAACCTGGGGTAACAGTGTATTCAGTCTAACCGGGGTAACAGTGTATTCAGTCTAACCTGGGTAACAGTGTATTCAGTCTAACCGGGGTAACAGTGTATTCAGTCTAACCGGGGTAACAGTGTATTCAGTCTAACCGGGGTAACAGTGTATTCAGTCTAACCGGGGTAACAGTGTATTCAGTCTAACCGGGTAACAGTGTATTCAGTCTAACCGGGGTAACAGTGTATTCAGTCTAACCGGGGTAACAGTGTATTCAGTCTAACCTGGGTAACAGTGTATTCAGTCTAACCGGGGTAACAGTGTATTCAGTCTAACCGGGGTAACAGTGTATTCAGTCTAACCGGGGTAACAGTGTATTCAGTCTAACCGGGGTAACAGTGTATTCAGTCTAACCAGGGTAACAGTGTATTCAGTCTAACCGGGGTAACAGTGTATTCAGTCTAACCGGGGTAACAGTGTATTCAGTCTAACCGGGGTAACAGGGTATTCAGTCTAACCGGGGTAACAGTGTATTCAGTCTAACGGGGTAACAGTGTATTCAGTCTAACCGGGGTAACAGTGTATTCAGCTCGGGGTAACAGTGTATTCAGTCTAACCGGGGTAACAGTGTATTCAGTCTAACCGGGGTAACAGTGTATTCAGTCTAACCGGGGTAACAGTGTATTCAGTCTAACCGGGTAACAGTGTATTCAGTCTACAGGTAACAGTGTATTCAGGTACGTGTATCGTCTACGGGTAACGTTCAGGGTAACAGTGTATTCAGTCTAACCGGGTAACAGTGTATTCAGTCTAACCGGGGTAACAGTGTATTCAGTCTAACCGGGGTAACAGTGTATTCAGTCTAACCGGGGTAACAGTGTATTCAGTCTAACCGGGGTAACAGTGTATTCAGTCTAACCGGGGTAACAGTGTATTCAGTCTAACCGGGGTAACAGTGTATTCAGTCTAACCGGGGTAACAGTGTATTCAGTCTAACCAGGGTAACAGTGTATTCAGTCTAACCGGGGTAACAGTGTATTCAGTCTAACCGGGGTAACAGTGTATTCAGTCTAACCGGGGTAACAGTGTATTCAGTCTAACCGGGGTAACAGTGTATTCAGAGTATGATAGTGTTAACTCAACTATTCTGTGTAGCCGGATTAACATTGTGCTTGCTCTAAATTGCATCAAAGCTACAGTACATGACTACAAGGACATGTCTCTTTTTGACTTTAACCCTTTCAACACCACAACCTCTAAATAGGCTTACAAAAAGTGTAGATCCAGATGAGCCGGCTCGTGACGAGCCGTCTCATCAGGATCTGCACTTTTTGCCAGTAATATGACTATTTTTAGACATAATTACCCATTTTGATAAATGAACTTGTCCAAATGTGATTTTCTGATTCATTTATTGGTTTATGAATATCATGGACCAGTCCATGTGAGTTACTTGGTGTTGAATGGGTTAAGCTGAGGTCTCGTGTTGATGCTTTACATCTTAACATGCTTAACAAACCAGAGAAGACTCTGGAATGGGGAATGGATCTCTGTCTAAAATGACTAATCTTTTCAGGAGGCGTCGCTCAAGTGGGCAACCTGTAGCGACGATAAATAAACGTAGAACACAACTAAATATTACATGTATACAGTGAATGCTAAGGTGCATTATTCTATCCTTGTACAGGTTGTGGACGATGCAGATCAGACATTATTCAACTTCCAGCATGACATCAGTAATTTGATCAAGAGCTACGACATTGTAATCAAGAACCAGATGAAGCATCTAGGATGTCCGAGACAGGTCCTGTGCTTCGGGGCCCAGTGGAATGCATCAACCAGTGCGTTCATGCATAGTAACCTCAATGAACCGGTCCTGGTGATCACGTCGCCTTTTGAAGCGGCCATTTATGGGCAGGTGAAACAGGTAATTCCATTAATTAATGAACTTGTCCTGGTCTGGCTGGGCTGGTGAATTCGTGGCCATTTATGGGCAGGTGAAACAGGTAATTCCATTAATTAATGAACTGGCCCTGGTCTGGCTGGGCTGGTGAATTTATTGGTGTTTGAAGCTGCCATTTATGGACAGGTAAAACAGGTTTGTATATCAATGAACAGTCATGGTGAATATTGAGCCATTTGAAGTGACCATTTGTGGACAGATGAAATAGGTTGGTATATCAATGAACCAGTCATGGTGAATATTGAGCCATTTGAAGTGACCATTTGTGGGCAGATGAAATAGGTTTGTATATCAATGAACTTGTTGGAACTGGTGATATTTGAACCGTTTGAAGTTGCCATTTTTTGGGCAAGTGAAACAGGTTGGTACATGAACCTGATGATTATGCCACCATTCAATGTTTTTCATAATAATTCTTAATCTAAATATTGTTGATCAATTTCAGAATGTACAGAGCATATGAACCCTCATTCTAGGTCAGAATTTTTGGGATCGCTTCCTTAAATGGTGTTCTTTAATATACTTCTGCAAAATAGGGTTAAAATGCACAGTACAACCATTAAATACAACATTTGAATAGAAGGAGTGCTTTATAATGGGCCAGTGTATCTTACTAGACAAAATTTTGTTTGAAAATTGTAAAAACCAAAAAACATTTTTTTTTTTTTTTAGGGAGAAGTGGGCGAAGTCAGGGTCCCTAGGGCGACAATTTCGCCCACATCGCCCTCTAAGATGATGCCTGTGATTATGCCGCCATTCAATGTTTTTCATAATAATTCTTAATCTAAATATGGTTGATCAATTTCAGAGTGTACAGAGCATATTGCGGTTACAGTCAAACCTGTGTTAAACAGCCAGCCAAGGGAATCACAGGAAGTGGCTGCTTAGCACAGGTGGCTGCTTAATAGAGGTCAAATGTATAATAAAACAACATATTGGGAATCTAGAAACTGGCTGCTTAACACAGGTTGGCTGCTTAATAGAGGTGACCACTGACACAGGTTGGCTGCTTAATAGAGGTGACCACTGACACAGGTTTGACTGTATATAATGTTTACATTAATTAATCCAATTGCTGTGAGTATATTGTGTATGTTTGTAGGTGACTCACATGTGCAGGAAGGACGCGAGGTTGAAGGAGGTTCTCGGTATTTTAGAAAATCTACCCGATGACTCTAGTCACCCAGTCATCATCTTCGCCACGGACAAGACGGACATCAAGATGTTGTACAAGGTAGTTTATAAATTTGAACATCCATTGATAGTTATCACGCCATCTGTACATTGACAGATTGCATTTTTTGTTATTTTTGTGTGTTTTACGTTTATTTATCGTCGCTACCGGTTGCCCATATGAGCGACGCCTCCTGAAGAGATTAGTCATTTTAAATTTTTGGAGGATAGTGGAATGATACAGACAGAGACCCATTCCAGAGTCTCCTCTGGTTCTTTTACGTGCACGGTGTACAGCACCGACACGAGACCTCGGTTTAACGTCCCATCTGTAAGACTGTTAATTTTATTAGGGTTAGACGGGGGATCGAACGTGCGATCCCTGGATTACCAGTCCAGCGTGTTACCACTGGACTACAGATTGGCCGTTTGTTAACAGTTTGTTGATTATAGTGTCACCCCTGTTGAAAGGGCCAGCCATTTGTAACTTATCTTAACTTGACACCTCTTAAAAAAAGTGTATACAAATTTATTTTAGCTCGATTGCGAAACAAGTTCTTACAACTTATATGAATCACTCTCGAGACCTCATTCCTGATGGAATCCATCGCCATGAGGGAGAGAGAAGAGGCAACGTGGAAATTAAATGCCTTGCCTAAGAGCACAATCGTAACGGCTACAGCGGGGCTCGAACTCCGGACCTTTCGCACCTGAAGCAAACGCGCATCAACTGCACTATCACGACTTCCACTTGACACCTCTTATGAACAGCAGTACTTCCCGAATGATATCCTTGCATAGCAGGTGCCAGGTTGATGAACAATCAATAAACCATTATTTCAATAGGATTAAACCACTTAACCAGTAAACCATGAATACGGTTACTAGTGCTTTGATGTAATTTGACTGTCGACTTATGGCCAAGATCGACTTATAGCCGGGAGTATGTGGTATTTTCATCATGTCGCATGTTCTGGTTGATTCACGTCGGTGATGGTCACATGTTATAATAAGTTTTGTTTTCACCAGACGTTGAAAACATGCTCTCGGATCTGCTTGATGGTGCATGAAGACATGGATACGTTTGAGGCTGCTAGGATTGCTGAGCAGTGGCCGGTACCCCTCCTAGGTATGCTCACACTTAATACACTAGTAATAAATTGCCGGGAGCCGGTTACATAGCCAGCTACATTCCCGTATTGGTACCCCTGCTAGGTATGCTCACACTTAATACACTAGTAACAAATGGCCGGGAACCGGTTACATAGCCAGCTACATTCCCGTATTGGTACCCCTGCTAGGTATGCTCACACTTAATAGACTAGTAATAAATGGCCGGGAGCCGGTTACATACTGTAAATCTGGTATTATTCGCGGTGTTTTTATTTTCGCTATTATTCGCGAATGGACTATCTCGCGAATTCATAAATATCGCGTATATTTTACTGCCAAGGGTATGTCCGAAACATTGTATCCGAAAAATGTTGTCCGAAAATATGCAAAAGTTTACCTGTCATTCCATGATAGTGTGTGGAATGTTTATTCAATAAAACCTGACTTAAAGTTAATCCTAACATAACAATAGTAAGTATTTAATCCAAGAAAAAACAAAACGAAACTACAATATCATAATTATACATCTACATACAAATTATAAGTTAACCAATGGCAATGGTGGCGTTCTCGTGTCAGTCACACTATTCTATTACCGCAATGCACCTCAATACACTACAATCCACAATTAAATATATCAGTTTTTCTTCAACTCTTGGATAACAAACCAGCATCTACCCATCCTCTCGTAACAATGCTGCTGTCACTGGCCATTTTGCTTAGACTACTGACAACCCACTTGGCATGCAATGGCTTAACCTTTCACAATCTTAGGTCTACATCGCTTTTTTTTCGGCGAATTTTTGGTCTTAGGTTTATGATTTACGGCGTTGTCCGCGAATTCATAAATCCGCGAAATAAGTTTGGTGGTCGAATTCGCGAAATAAAGCTC
Source organism: Archivesica marissinica (assembly GCA_014843695.1). Classification (NCBI taxonomy): domain Eukaryota; kingdom Metazoa; phylum Mollusca; class Bivalvia; order Venerida; family Vesicomyidae; genus Archivesica; species Archivesica marissinica. Next base: position 16,810,883 of record CM026395.1, on the reverse strand, counting down.
ACGCGAATATAAAGTGATTTACAGTAGCCAGCTACATTCCCGTATTGGTACCCCTCCTAGGTATGCTCACACTTAATACACTAGTAACAAATGGCCGGTTACAGAGCCAGCTACATTCCCGTAATGCATCAAAGTGTATAAATAGCGAGAATTCTTAGACTGGGCTGACAATATGTTACTGATGAACACAAAGACTATCACAGAAGATAACGGGATTTATTTCTTGTGGAAAATGTGTTTGTACCAGTGTTGCATGTGATCCACAGAAAGCATCACTTCTGTTAAACAATGATTTGCAGCCACCTGTACTATGCGCACACATTTTGCCACTCCTTGACCAGGCTGCTTAGAACAGGTTTGGCTGTAGTCAGTATTTTAAACCAGAAAATGGAAGATTGCACTTTTTCATGCGTGGTGTGAGCAAGCTAGCTACCTGGCTTGCGGATTGTCGGTGGTTTACCTAGGTGTCCACCCATGAATATAATAGTGTGCACGAACATATGACCTAAGCTGTTTGTGCGACGTTAACCCCCCCCCAATATTTTTCATGCAGGTTTCCTTCCATTCCACTCAATTGGGTTCGCCATTCCTGATAGGGCAGCGTAAATGTATGTTTAGTTTCTACAAATTTATTTTAGCTCGATTGTGAAACAAGTTCATTCAACTTAATATTAATCACTCTCGAGACCTCATTCCTGATGGAATTCATCGCCACGAGGGTGACAGACCAGGCCATGTGGAATTTAAATGCCTTGCCTAAGGGCACAATCGTAACTGCTCTAGCGGAGGCTCGAACTCTGGGCCCTTTGCACCTGAAGCGAACACGCTACCACTATTATGATGTCCACAAATCGCTTCTCGGCCTGTTGGCTAAGATCAAAGTGTAGTAAATGTATGAACCAATGAAATGTGAATTAACATCGCTTTGCTCCACCTTTTCTTTATATAATTCTCACGACAGATAGCTTTCCGCATGACACAGTACATTTATAAGGTGACAGATACTGAATTAACCTACATTGTATATGGAAAGAAGTGCAAAAGTTTTGACTGCATGCTGTGATCATGTGGAGATTTTGTTACCAATGCCAGTTGGGCAGAACATGAAATCCCTGTAGTTTGTGTCATTGTTTGTATTGCAGTGTCCGCCTCCGTGGTCGAGTGGTTAAGGTCGCTGACTTGTATACCACTGTAACCTATCATCACTGATGGTCACGGGTTCGAGCCCCGCTCAGGCCGTGTCTCATTTATATGAAAAAGTTGTCAGTTTCTTACGGAGGTTGGTGCACCCAAGTACTGGTTAACCGCTGGAGCCTGCCCAGGAAAGGTGTTGTTAGGTAAACTGCCCGCCGGCGATATAGCCCAAAAATGGTGCTGATGCAGGCGTAAAACCCGAAATATAACATAATTGTATTGCAGTGTGTTGGGATGAACATACAGCAAAACTGAAAATCACCGATGCTACTGCTGTGATCCACTATGACATGCCACCATCCAAGACAAAGTTCAGCAATAGACTGTGCTGTATGAGACAATACTTCCACAATTTCTCCAAATCAGAACAGGTACCAGTCTTGTAGCATGGTATAGGTACCAGTCTAATAGTATAGAACAGGTACCAGTCTTGTAGCATGGTATAGGTACCAGTCTAATAGTATAGAACAGGTACCAGTCTTGTAGCATGGTATAGGTACCAGTCTAATAGTATAGAACAGGTACCAGTCTTGTAGCATGGTATTGGTACCAGTCTAATAGTATAGAACAGGTACCAGTCTTGTAGCATGGTATTGGTACCAGTCTAATAGTAGAGAACCGGTACCAGTCTTGTAGCATGGTATAGGTACCACTGTGATCCACTATGACATGCCACCATCCAAGACAAATCCACAATTTCTCCAAATCAGAACTGGTACCATATGGTATCTAATAGTATATAACAGGTACCAGTCTTATTATAACATGATACAGGTACCAGTCTAATAACAAGGTATTGGTATAGGTACCAGTTTAATAACATTGTATAGGTACCAGTCTAATATCATGGTATAGGTACCAGTCTAATAGTATATAATAGGTACCAGTCTTATTATAACATGGTACAGGTACCAGTCTTATAGCATAGAAAAGGTTACAGTCTTACTACATTAAACAAGTACTAGTCTAATAGTATAGAACAGGTACCAGTCGTATAACATCGTACAGGTACCAGTCTTATAGAATAGAAAAGGTACAGTTTTTACCAGTCTAATAGTATAGAACAGGTACCAGTCTTATAACATGGTACAGGTACCAGTCTTATAGAATAGAAAAGGTAACAGTCTTACTACATTAAACAGGTACCAGTCTTATAGCATAGTCCAAGTATTTGTCATATAACATGGTACCAGTCTTACTACATTGAACGATACCAATCTTATATCAAATAACAGGTACCAGTCTTGTAATACAGAATTGGTGCAACTCTTATGACATAAAACAAATATAAATCTTATAACATAGAGAACAGAGGTACCAGTCTGATATCATACAGGCGCGATATAGCCTGAAATGTGCTGATGCGCCATTAAACCAAATACTCACTCACTCACTGATATCATACAGCAGGTACCAGTCAGATAGCACAGAATATGTAGGCTAAGCAACTCGTTGTCAGCACCTGAAAAATTTAATCACTCTCGTTTGCGCGGAAATGTGGTCATTAGTGTGGGAGGAAACCGGAGTACCCAGAGAAAACCCACCTGTCCGATCTGGCGACCACCGTACCATCTCACATACTACCTGGTCAGAGGATCGAACCGGGTTGCATTAGTAAGAAGCGAGCGCGCTAACCACTGCGTTAACCGGACAGCTGATGTTTGTTGAAGTTGATTGGTTACATGCAGATGATACTTTCAGTGTACAATAAAGCCGACATCACATATAATTATTACGGAGGATTGCAGACAGCAGCTGAAGACGCTCAACGACTTACTGGTTCGTCTCGAGTGTGAACGCCCAGAAAATTTGAAACTGTTTATGGCTGGAATATTGGAGGTATAGTATTCTTCATGATACAATATACAATACAATTTTGTTCAATTATATTTTACAAATTGGTACCCATTGCATATACTGTGGGAGATCTGTTGAAATATAGTAATTTAATAATCATAAGAAGCGATTGTGGGATAACATTGCTAGCATGTTGTGCAAAGGAAACAACGATAAAAACAGAGGAAAACACTTAATAGGACCTATCTACTTTTGGGAGTATTCAGGGGCAGTAACTGACCGATGTCTCTCATTGGATTCCATTGGCATGCATAAAGTAGGTGGTTTTACCCGGGTGCCCAACCGCGCCTGAAATACTGCTTGGACGGGCAGCCTGGGTCTTCCTCCACCAATAATAGCTGGAAAGTCCCCCATATGACCTAAGCTTTTGGTGCGAAGTTAAACCCCAAAAACAAACAAGCATAAATAGTAATAAATCCGATCTACCATGTCAAAAATGCTCGAAGAAACGTGATCTGCAACAGAAGCATTTTTTTAGGTCAAGAAATATTATTATCGGACAAATATGACATTGATTGTTGTGGAAGTGACCGCGGAATTTGCCAGTAACTAATGATCCACAAAGGATAACTCTTAACATAGTTTCCTATCAACAATCTGCAGGAGAGAGATACAGATATATGTAATAAATGAACTGTCATATTATATGTGTCTGCAGGAGAGAGATACAGATATATGTAATGAATTGTCATATTATATGTGTCTGCAGGAGAGAGATACAGATATATGTAATAAATGAACTGTCATATTATATTTCTATGTCTCTGCAGGAGAGAGATACAGATATATGTAATGAACTGTCATATTACATTTCTATGTGTCTGCAGGAGAGAGATACAGATATATGTAATGAACTGTCATATTATATTTCTATGTCTCTGCAGGAGAGATATATAGATATATGTAATAAATGAACTGTCATATTATATTTCTATGTCCCTGCAGGAGAGAGATACAGATATATGTAATACATGAACTGTCATATTATATTTCTATGTGTCTGCAGGAGAGAGATACAGATATATGTAATACATGAACTGTCATATTATATTTCTATGTGTCTGCAGGAGAGAGATACAGATATATGTAATAAATGAATTGTCATATTATATTTCTATGTGTCTGCAGGAGAGAGATACAGATATATGTAATGAACTGTCATATTATATTTCTATGTGTCAGCAGGAGAGAGATACAGATATATGTAATGAACTGTCATATTTCTCTGCAGGAGAGGGAGGTAGATGAGTCCCGGGAGATGTGCACACAGACATTGGCATTCGGAGTGTGCAGGTAGGTATTGTAATGCTTTCCCAGTTATTGACTGCATATATCTAGTTACCTTATCATTAAAACACTTTCAGCCATAAATAAAAAGAACTTTTGTTTGTTACGTGAACAATATTTCACTTATGAACATAAAGTATAAACTTTATTTATTTTACAACGATTGCGAAACAAGCTGTAACAACTTATATTAATCACTCTCGTTGGCTCGGATGACAGCGAATTTGTGGGCATACATTATGAACATAGAAAGCTACTATATACTATGGCTTGTGCCACTCGTGATAATAATGCTTTCAATGTTCATTCGGTGAAAAACTCTGAAAGAAAACAGTATAATCTTAGTACAGGGATCATTCTAGAGGGCGATGTGGGCGAAATTGTCGCCCTAGGGACCCTGACCTCGCCCTCTGGGGGGCCCCACTTCTCCCTAAAAAAAAATATTGTTTGATTTTTACGATTTTCAAACAAAATTTTGTCTAGTAAGATACACTGGCCCATTATAAAGCACTCCTATTCCAATGTTGTATTTAATGGTTGTATTGTGCATTATAACCCTATTTTGCAGAAGTATATTAAAGAACACCATTTAAGGAAGCGATCATGCGCTTTCTCACTTCTCCCAAACAAAATTTTCTGACCTAGAATGAACCCTGTAGTATTAAGCTTTGTGTGTGCTTTATTGCTATTTAAGGGACGTAGCAAGATGTCAATTTCGACATAGAATTATACCAGAAGTAGACACCATGGCCCATTCTGATTGGCTACCAAATGACGGTGAACTGAAGGTAAGCTTTTGATTGGTTGATGTATAAATGCAAGCGTTATAATTTTATTCTATTTTATTTTACTGAGGAAACGAACAGTTAACCCTTTCCCCTATAGAGATGTAGTTTTATTTCATACATTTGGCTGTAATTTACCAATCGTACACAATGGATAAGCTGTGAACTTGCCTACTCCACCTTCATAGAGGTTACTAAGAATTATTAAGTGTTGTATACACTATGTTGTTCCGATCTTTATTATAGTTGTTTGACTACTAATGTAAGGCAAGGGCACACTCATAACGGCTCCAGCGGGGCTCAAACTCCGGACCTTTTGCACCTGAAGCGACCGCGCATCCACTGCACTATCACGACTTCCACGTGAATTGGATATGGTTGTCCGCCACGTGATTGAGAGGTTGTGAATTGGAACACCGCCAGAACCATGGTGGTGGTGTTCTTTGACAAGACACTTAAATCCTCATGGTGATAGAATCCAAAGAAACTAATATTGTAAGAACTTGTTTCGCAATTGAGATAAAAATGAAATTTGTATAAATTAAAAAATTGGAACTCTGTGTTTTCCTGCCAGGTGCGCATTATATATGATCGCGTGTTATACATCGAAGAATACAGTACATGATATATATATATACCATAAGACCTGTTATAGAGAACATAGTATTATTAAGCACTGAAACTTGATTAAGCAGCCAGTTGCCATATTGCCAAGCTGGCAATTTATGACAGTTTTTGCCCGTATTAAGAAACTATGCCCACTAAACAGTCAGTTTTTGCCGTATTAAGAAGCTACGCCTACTAAGCAGTCAGAGTGTGCCGTGTTAAGAAGCTACACCTACTAAGCAGTCAGTTTTTGCCCGTATTAAGAAGCTACGTCTACTAAGCAGTAGGGGTGTAACGATGCATTGAAATATCGATGCATCGCAATAGACAGCGTCACGATAGTCAACCATCGATGGTAAATATGACCATCGATAGTATTGACTATTGCGGCAGTACTATCGCAATAGTTTCGATAGTTGCCAGGGATGGCGAAATCGGTCATTGTTACGCCGGGCAGTAGATTTTCGAATGTAACTTGTCCGTGGACAAGTAAAAATACGGCGAGTGCATTTACTTTATGTTCCCATGGCATTTAAATCGTATTTTAATGAGAAAGCATCGGCAAATGTTCTTGTTTATTTTCCTGCGGAACTTCCGCAATAAACACAAGCCAGCCGACAACGGTGGCGGACAAATTTCCACCGACAATAACCTGAATAAGAACCGGAAATGTCAGAGTTATCGCCCGTCAATAAAAACTGTGTAAAATGCGGTGGGTATGAATGTATTTCCGCTCAAAACAAGCCAGCTGTCAATAAGAATAACTACTGTCGAAAATGGCTTCTTTGGTACTGAATAGTGAGCAAAGTAGGCGATGTGACCCCCATAATCCCGGGTATGGGTAATTTAAAGTGCTATAGCGCATGCGTCAGTTACAAGTATACTACGCGGTCGCTAAATCGATATACGGGAACGGGTACGTGACGCAGCCTTATTATTGAAGACGACAGGTAAACAATCTGTAACTTAGCGGGACTGTGTATCGATTTTTAAATAAGGTTGGTTTATATTATTTAAACATATAAAGTTCGGATATACGGGCAAGTGGGTTTTCAACTTTTCACTACGGACAAGTAAATTAGTGCAGTGTGTTCGATGTCATGATAATAAAGAAAAATTCATGCTAATAAATAAATACACAGAACTTGTGTATTCCATCGAAACAGAATATTTTTTTAATTAATATGTATTTACACAATACTATTGCAATAGTCCTACAATGTTTGTGTTTTTTTGTGTTTGTGTCCTACTAAGCAGTCAGTTTTTGCCCGTATTAAGAAACTATGCATACTAAGCAGTCAGTTTTTGCCCGTATTAAGAAGCTATGCATACTAAGCAGTCAGTTTTTGCCCGTATTAAGAAGCTATGCATACTAAGCAGTCAGTTTTTGCCCGTATTAAGAAGCTATGCATACTAAGCAGTCAGATTTTGTCCGTATTAAGAAGCTACATCTACTAAAACATTTAAACTTTATTTATTTTACAACGATTGCGAAGCAAGTTCTAACAACTTATATTAATCATTCTCATTGGCGCGGATGAAAGCGTATATGTGGTCATTCGTGTGGTAAGAAACCGGAGTACCCGGAGAAAACCCACCTGTCCGATCTGGCGGCCACCGTACCATCTCGCATACTTCCCAGTCTGAGGATCGAACCCGGGTTGCATTGGTGAGAAGCGAGCGCCTACTAAGCAGTCACTTTTTGCCGTATTAAGAAGCTACGTCTCATTTTGTCCGCTCTTCACAGACTGCTTATGACAAGTGTTGTATATAACAATATAGCCAAAAGGCTCACTTAATAGCAATGTTCCAAAACTCGTTTCATAAAATGGTATGAAATGGTGGATGTCGTGATAGCGCAGTGGATGCGCGTTCGCTTCAGGTGGGAAAAGGTACGGAGTTCGAGCCCCGCTGGAGCCGTTACGATTGTGCCCTTAGGCAAGGCATTTAAATTCCACGTTGCCTCCTCTCTCCCTCGTGGCGATGGATTCCATTAGGAATGAGGTCTCGAGAGTGATTAATATAAGTTGACATAACTTGTTTTGCAATCGAGCTAAAATATATTTGTATAAACTAAAATGGTATGAAATCACATTGCCACATTGGGCTTTAATCATACGTTTGCAAACAATAACGCTGCTACTTTCATTTTTTCGCTAACTATCAGCGAAAATTGGTCACGACATCAGCGAAAATTAGTCACGACATCACTATGTTATCATGACGTCACCACGTAAAGCAGCGTTATGTTTTAAATAGAATCATAATTTCGTCAAGACTTCTTTTAAATCGTAGTTTGTCTTACCATTAACGTTATGTACCAATTCAAATAGAACTAAGGAGAGAACCTAAGCTCTGCTTCCATTTTAATCCTTTCCTATTCTTTGATTTTGTGTACATGTTTTGTTTTGAGAATGTATATAGTGGAATAAATATGTTTAAACCAAATTGAAATATGCATACTTTAAGGTTTAATATACAAATTATAAGGATTATTCACTCAACCAATCAGAATCCTTCCAGGTGTTATTACACGTGTGTACATATAAGAAATTATGAGATGACTGTATTACACTGAATACAAGCAAAGTTATGTGATACATTTACGTATGTTTGTAGGTTCTAACTGTATTACACTGAATACAAGCAAAGTTATGTGATACATTTATGTATGTTTGTAGGTTCTAACTGTATTACACTGAATACAAGCAAAGTTATGTGATACATTTATGTATGCTTGTAGGTTCTAGTGACACACGTGCAGGATGCCAGTCATTTCTATGTACGTGTGTTGGAAGTGAGGCGTGATGGGAGCGCTAGATTCGAGAATCTGTCCTTGCCGTATACATCCATGCAGATGGACCTGTCCATGTGGTACAGCAATCTTACACACAAGAACAGATTCAGTAAGAAATTCATAGTTACTGTAGTTTTTGAACAGTTCATCAGGGAATAGTAAACTATTGACTTACGTTTTTGAACAGTTCATCAGCAAATAGGAAACTATTGACTTACGTTTTTGAACAGTTCATCAGGGAATAGTAAACTATTGAGTTTTTGAACAGTTCATCAGGGAATAGTAAACTATTGAGTTTTTGAACAGTTCATCAGGGAATAGTAAACTATTGAGTTTTTGAACAGTTCATCAGGGAATAGTAAACTATTGACTTACGTTTTTGAACAGTTCATCAGCAAATAGGATGTTATTGTCTACTAACTCAAGTTGTTGGTGCGACTTTAACCCCCCCCCCCAAAAGCAGCAAAAGACAGCTGACATCTGATCTATCCTTGCTTATCCACCCCACAATGAGGTGAGAGGAATGGAGTGAGCTCGGACTCGCCATCGATATTACAGAACATTCTTATGTTTATTTCATACATGCATAGTTGTTTTGTTGTTTTAGGTCCAGATGTTGAAGATGGTTCGGAATATATCGGAGAGATTTGTGGTTATGAAGAAAATGAAATTTTCTACAGGTACTTGTACTTTAAAACAGTATTTCTAACCCGTAATGGATTGCACATGTAAACTATCCAGCTTAAACTCGTGTTGAAGATGGATCGCAATATATCGGAGAGATTTGTGGTTATGAAGAAAATGAAATTTTCTACAGGTACTTGTACTTTAAAACAGTATTTCTAACCCGTAATGGATTGCACATGTAAACTATCCAGCTTAAGCACCGGAAGGCGAAAGTGCACAATATGCGAATATGTTTTATACCCGCAATTTTATTAAAACGTGCTAAAACATTTTTGCACAAATTAATTTCTATCTTCCCGTGACCATCAGTGATGATAGGTTACAGTGGTATACAAGTCAGTTACCTTAGCCACTTGACACAACGGAGGCAGACATCAGAGCCAAACATCCATCTTGCACATTTCCCAGGATTCCATTTGATATGGTCATTGTCGCATTGATGTCTCATTATTTTATTACATGGAATGTGATGCACACCGAGATATACACTGATATATATACCGAGATATATACCGAGATATACACCGAGATATACACGAGATATACACCGAGATACACACCGAGATATACACTGATATATACACCAAGATATACACCGAGTAATACACGAGATATACACCGAGATATATACCGAGATATACACGAGATATACACCGAGATATACACTGATATATACACCGAGATATACACCGAGATATACACCGAGTAATACACCGAGATATACACTGATATATATACCGATATATACACCGAGTAATACACTGAGATATACACGATATATACACCGAGATATACACATATATACACCGAGATATACACCGAGATATACACCGAGATATACACCGATATATACACCAAGATATACACCGATATATACACCGATATATACACCAAGATATATACTAAGATATACACCGATATATACACCGTGATATACACCGAGATATATACCGATATATACACCGAGATATACACCAAGATATATACTAAGATATACACCGATATATACACCGAGATATACACCGAGATATACACCGAGATATACACCGAGATATACACCGAGATATACACCGAGATATACACCGAGATATACACGGATATACACCGATATAATACACCGAGATATACACGAGATATACACCGAGATATACACCATGATATACACCGAGATATACACGAGATATACACCGAGATATACACCGAGATATACACCGAGATATACACATATATTACACGAATATACTCGAGATATACACCAGATATACACCGAGATATACACCGATATAACTATACACCGAGATATACACCGATATATACACCGAGATATACACCGATATATACACCGAGATATACACCGATATATACACCGAGATATACACCGATATATACACCGAGATATACACCGATATATACACCGAGATATACACCGATATACACCGTGATATACACCGAGATATACACCGATATATACACTGTGATATACACGAGATATACACCGATATATACACTGTGATATATACAGTGATATACACCATGATATACACCAAGATATATACCGAGATATACACCGATATATACACCGAGATATACACCGTGATATACACCGAGATATACACCGATATATACACCGAGATATACACCGTGATATACACCGAGATATACACCGATATATACACTGTGATATACACGAGATATACACCGATATATACACTGTGATATACACAGTGATATACACCATGATATACACCGAGATATACACCGATATATACACCGAGATATACACCGAGATATACACCGAGATATACACTGTGATATACACCGATATATACACCGAGATATACACCGATATATACACCGGATATACACCGATATATACACTGTGATATACACGAGATATACACCGATATATACACTGTGATATATACAGTGATATACACCATGATATACACCAAGATATATACCGAGATATACACCGATATATACACCGAGATATACACCGTGATATACACCGAGATATACACCGATATATACACCGAGATATACACCGTGATATACACCGAGATATACACCGATATATACACTGTGATATACACGAGATATACACCGATATATACACTGTGATATACACAGTGATATACACCATGATATATACCGAGATATACACCGATATATACACCGAGATATACACCGAGATATACACCGAGATATACACCGTGATATACACCGAGATATACACAGATAGGAGAAACAAGAAATATAATGTTTTTATATTTTATACCAACTTTTAGAGACCTGTTTTTGTGAAATGTCTTTTGTAAATTACCTCCCTTTGGGGATATGCTTAACAAAGTTTACTAAATGTAGAGCTTGCATAAATTTGCATATAAATTGTAGTTTTATTAATCGATTTGAAGAAAAAAAAGTATAGATATACATTAACAAAATCCACAAAAACGGACGGATCTGTAGCCCAGTGGTAAAACGCTGGACTGGTAATCCAGGGATCGCAGGTTCGATCCCCCGTCTGACCCTAATAAAATTAACAGTCTTTCAGATTGGACGTTAAACCGAAGTCTCGTGTCGGTGCTTTACACCGTGCACGTAAAAGAACCAGAGGAGACTCTGTAATGGGTCTCTGTATCATTGCACTATCCTCCAAAATCTAAAATTACTAATCTCTTCAGGAGGCGTCGTTCATATGGGCAACCGGTAGCGACAATAAATAAACGTAAAACACACACCACAAAAACAGTTCCTTTGTGGTTTTTCCGAATCCTTGCTATTATTAGCTTATTGCTTCATGTACTACGAGATGGCACCTTTTTGAAATGATGCAACATACAGATGGCTATGAACTGTCTGCAATGTCAACAGAGTACTTCAAGGTTATGCGAATGAATCAACTTCACTATTCAAATGTAGCTATTTATGGTCTGAGCGATATCCTTGCAAAATATTTTAATCTGTCATAGTAATTTACAACTTATATTAATCACTCTCGAGACCTCATTCCTGATGGAATCCATCGCCACGAGGGAGAGAGAAGAGACAACGTGGAATTTAAATGCCTTGCCTAAGGACACAATCGTAATGGCTACAGCGGGGCTCAAACTTTGCGTCTTTCGCACCTTAAGCGAACGTGCTACCACTGAGCAACCACGACTTCCACAATGATTTGTTAGTCCATGTCGGTACACTATTAACATCTTTCTTGTTTCAGGATACAGATCCACAAGTTCAATCGAGAAAATAGTTACGAAATTAAAGTTTGGGTAAATATTGACAAAAGTTTCTTCATTTGTTTGGGAGTATTGAAGATCTATTTCTGAATTACCGAATACTGGCCCCTTCATCGAATCCTGGCCCCTTCATCGAATCCTGGCCCCTTCATCAAATCCTGGCCCCTTCATCGAATCCTGGCCTCTTCATCGAATCCTGGCCCCATCATCGAATCCTGGCCCCTTCATCGAATCCTGGCCCCTTCATCGTTATTAGTTTTTCAGTTTTACTATTATTTACACAAGAATAAAATGCGTCCACCCAATTTCGGATAGAATTTGGACGAGAATGTAACTAATTTATAATGACCTAATAAGCATATACTCTTCACCATTTAACGTGATGTACCAGATGTGTTTTAGTCCGCCTCCGTGGTCGAGTGGTTAAGGTCGCTAACTTGTATACCACTGTAACCTATCATCACTGATGGTCACGGGTTCGAGCCCCGCTCAGGCCGTGTCTCATTTATATGAAAAAGTTGGCAGTTTCTTACGGAGGTTGGTGCACCCAAGTACTGGTTAACCGCTGGAGCCTGCCCAGGAAAGGTGTTGTTAAGTAAACTGCCCGCCGGCGATATAGCCCAAAATGGTGCTGATACAGGCGTAAACCCGAAATATAACATAACATAGTATATCTGTTGTACAATTGAAAATTCAAAATATTCTTCGTTATAAGGGAGAGAGCTGGCAATGTGGAGTTAATTGTCTTGACCCAGGACTACTGCTTTGGCAGGGCTCAAACTCGCAAACCTCCTAGTATAGGAGGTGTGTAATTCGTTGTGTTGTTGACCTGTTTATTTGATGATGATATTCTGTATTGTAGGTGAAGTTTGTGGACAGTGGTAAAATGAAGATGATACCAGCATACAAACTGTTTGTGCTACCAAGGCATCTTCAAGAGCTACCATTCCAGGTTATATTATGTGCAAAGAATGAATTTAACCATGTTTAAATCTGCAATAAACTATGGTCTAGTGCGTGATGTCCCTCCTAATGTTTATTTATTTTACAACGATTGTGAAACAAGTTCTAACAACTTATATATTAATCACTCTCGTTGGCGTGGATGAAAGCGTATAATTATGTGGTCATTCGTATGGGAGGAAACCGGAGTACCCGGAGAAATTCCACCTGTCCGATCTGTCGACCACCGTACCATCTCACATACTTCCCGGTCCGAGGATCGAACTGGGTTGCATTGGTGAGAAGCGAGCGCACAAACCACTGCGCTAATTGGGACAGTGCGTGATGTCAGATGTGACGTCAATTTTCCTAGATTTTTGTAGATTTGTGACGTCATTTACGCCTTCTAAAAAATAACACCAATTATTTTTGAGCTGTTTAGATATTTTGGTCACGTTAGAATCAAATTTGTATTTGCTTTATTTATACTCGAATAAAACATGGTTATATGTTTTATTCGCCAATAAATAACGGAAAGACAAATATTATTTCCTAATTTTAACCTTGTAGGTCTGCTTCAAAAGTGAAGAATGTAATTATCTTGAAGGATCATCGAAATCTGCTTTATACAATGAAGTATAATAGCGTGTTTGACATGTGTCAGTAATTGATGTCAATTCATTTGTCTAAAATGTTCCCACTTTTCAGGTAATTTGTCCAAAATGCTCCCCCATTTCAGGTACTTTGTCCAAAATGCTCCCCCATTTCAGGTAATTTGTCCAAAATGCTCCCCCCATTTCAGGTACTTTGTCCAAAATGCTCCCCCATTTCAGGTACTTTGTCCAAAATGCTCCCTCCTGTGGAATTCTGTCAGTTTACTGTATGTGTATACTAAGACAAGATTTGTTTTATTTTTATACAAGGCTGTGGAAGTATTTGTGTGTAAAGTGAGACCAATGGATAAAGATTTAGAGTGGACATCAAAGGTAACTATGTGTAAGTCTATGCTACCAGTACAGGCACGGACATTGATTGCTATGTGTAAATCTATGCTACCAGCACGGGCACGGACATTGATTGCTATGTGTAAGTCTATGCTACCAGCACAGGCACGGACATTGATTGCCATGTGTAAGTCTATGCTACCAGCACGGGCACGGACATTGATTACTATGTGTAAGTCTATGCTACCAACACGGGCACGGACATTGATTGCTATGTGTAAGTCTATGCTACCAGTACGGGCACGGACATTGATTGCTATGTGTAAGTCTATGCTACCAGCACAGGCACGGACATTGATTGCTATGTGTAAGTCTATGCTACCAGCACGGGCACGGACATTGATTGCTATGTGTAAGTCTATGCTACCAGTACGGGCACGGACATTGATTGCTATGTGTAAGTCTATGCTACCAGCATGGGCACAGACATTGATTGCTATGTGTAAGTCTATGCTACCAACACGGGCACGGACATTGATTGTTATGTGTAAGTCTATGCTACCAGTACAGGCATGGACATTGATTGCTATGTGTAAGTCTATGCTACCAGCATGGGCACGGACATTGATTGCTATGTGTAAGTCTATGCTACCAACACGGGCACGGACATTGATTGCTATGTGTAAGTCTATGCTACCAACATGGGCACGGACATTGATTGCTATGTGTAAGTCTATGCTACCAGCACGGGCACGGACATTGATTGCTTGTGTAAGTCTATGCTACCACACGGGCACGGACATTGATTGCTATGTGTAAGTCTATGCTACCACACGGCACGGACATTGATTGCTATGTGTAAGTCTATGTGGCACGGACATTGATTGCTGTGAATAGCTACCACAGGGCACGGACATTGATTGCTATGTGTAAGTCTATGCTACCACACGGGCAGGACATTGATTGTATGTGTAAGTCTATGCTACCAACACGGGCACGGACATTGATTGCTATGTGTAAGTCTATGCTACCAACATGGGCACGGACATTGATTGCTATGTGTAAGTCTATGCTACCAACACGGGCACGGACATTGATTGCTATGTGTAAGTCTATGCTACCAGCACGGGCACGGACATTGATTGATGTGTGTAAGTCTATGCTACCAACATGGGCACGGACATTGATTGCTATGTGTAAGTCTATGCTACCAGTACGGGCACGGACATTGATTGCTATGTGTAAGTCTATGCTACCAGCATGGGCACGGACATTGATTGCTATGTGTAAGTCTATGCTACCAACACGGGCACGGACATTGATTGCTATGTGTAAGTCTATGCTACCAGCACGGGCACGGACATTGATTGATGTGTGTAAGTCTATGCTACCAACATGGGCACGGACATTGATTGCTATGTGTAAGTCTATGCTACCAGTACGGGCACGGACATTGATTGCTATGTGTAAGTCTATGCTACCAGCATGGGCACGGACATTGATTGCTATGTGTAAATCTATGTTACCAGCACGGGCACAGACATTGATTGCTATGTGTAAGTCTATGCTACCAGCACAGGCACGGACATTGATTGCCATGTGTAAGTCTATGCTACCAACACAGGCACGGACATTGATTGCTATGTGTAAGTCTATGCTACCAGTACAGGCACGGACATTGATTGCCATGTGCAAGTCTATGCTACCAACATGGGCACGGACATTGATTGCTATGTGTAAGTCTATGCTACCAGCACGGGCAGGACATTGATTGCTATGTGTAAGTCTATGCTACCAACAGGGCACGGACATTGATTGCTATGTGTAAGTCTATGCTACCAGCATGGGCACGGACATTGATTGCTATGTGTAAGTCTACGGGCACGGACATTGATTGCTATGTGTAAGTCTATGCTACCAGCACGGGCACGGACATTGATTGCTGTGTGTAAGTCTATGCTACCAACACGGCACGGACATTGATTGCTATGTGTAAGTCTATGCTACCAACACGGGCGGACATTGATGTATGTGTAAGTCTATGCTACCAAGGGCACGGACATTGATTGCTGTGTGTAAGTCTATGCTACCACACGGGCACGGACATTGATTGCTATGTGTAAGTCTATGCTACCACACGGGCACGGACATTGATTGTGGTGTTTGTGGGGGTTGTGCTATGTGTAAGTCTATGCTACCACAGGGCACGGACATTGATTGCTATGTGTAAGTCTATGCTACCAGCACGGGCACGGACATTGATTGATGTGTGTAAGTCTATGCTACCACATGGGCACGGACATTGATTGCTATGTGTAAGTCTATGCTACCAGTACGGGCACGGACATTGATTGCTATGTGTAAGTCTATGCTACCAGCATGGGCACGGACATTGATTGCTATGTGTAAATCTATGTTACCAGCACGGGCACAGACATTGATTGCTATGTGTAAGTCTATGCTACCAGCACAGGCACGGATATTGATTGCCATGTGTAAGTCTATGCTACCAACACAGGCACGGACATTGATTGCTATGTGTAAGTCTATGCTACCAGTACAGGCACGGACATTGATTGCTATGTGTAAGTCTATGCTACCAGTACAGGCACGGACATTGATTGCCATGTGCAAGTCTATGCTACCAACATGGGCACGGACATTGATTGCTATGTGTAAGTCTATGCTACCAGCACGGGCATGGACATTGATTGCTATGTGTAAGTCTATGCTACCAACACGGGCACGGACATTGATTGCTATGTGTAAGTCTATGCTACCAACATGGGCACGGACATTGATTGCTATGTGTAAGTCTACGGGCACGGACATTGATTGCTATGTGTAAGTCTATGCTACCAGCATGGGCACGGACATTGATTGCTATGTGTAAGTCTATGCTACCAACACGGGCACGGACATTGATTGCTATGTGTAAGTCTATGCTACCAGCACGGGCACGGACATTGATTGCTGTGTGTAAGTCTATGCTACCAACACAGGCACGGACATTGATTGCTATGTGTAAGTCTATGCTACCAACACGGGCACGGACATTGATCGCTATGTGTAAGTCTATGCTACCAACATGGGCACGGACATTGATTGCTGTGTGTAAGTCTATGCTACCAACACGGGCACGGACATTGATTGCTATGTGTAAGTCTATGCTACCAACACGGGCACGGACATTGATTGTTATGTGTAAGTCTATGCTACCAGTACGGGCACAGACATTGATTGCTATGTGTAAGTCTATGCTACCAGCATGGGCACGGACATTGATTGCTATGTGTAAGTCTATGCTACCAACACGGGCACGGACATTGATTGCTATGTGTAAGTCTATGCTACCAGCACGGGCACGGACATTGATTGATGTGTGTAAGTCTATGCTACCAACACGGGCACGGACATTGATTGCTATGTGTAAGTGTTAATTACTAACCTTTAAGCCATTGAAGATTCTCTTGCTAGATTCAAACTTATAAAAATGTATGAAAGGTAACGTTTTTTTCTGCATATATACATAGAACAAATGTAGAAACGTAATAAAAGCTAACCATGATATTTTCAGGCCAATATGTACATACACGAAGCCCTGGATGGGAAGGAGCTTGTTGGAAATGTGTTGTTACGTCTCGGCTACATTGTCTGGCTGGATCCACTACTGCTTCGTAAATACCTGCCACTCACGAAGGCTGTATCACATCAGTTCTATGTACATGAAGAGCTCACCAGAAATGGATTTGCTGACGAAAATAAAAATGTAGGAAAATTTCAAATGTTTAATTATTGTCTGGTCCGCCTCCGTGGTCGAGTGGTTAAGGTCGCTGACTTGTATACCACTGTAACCTATCATCACTGATGGTCACGGGTTCGAGCCCTGCTCAGACCGTGTCTCATTTATATGAAAAAGTTGGCAGTTTCTTACGGAGGTTGGTGCACCCAAGTACTGGTTAACAGCTGGAGCCTGCCCAGGAAAGGTGTTGTTAGGTAAACTGCCCGTCGGCGATATAGCCCAAACTGGTGCTGATGCAGGCGTAAAACCCGAAATATAACATAACATATAACATAATATTATTGTCTATGTTTTCGTCTCATTTCACTTGGAGCTGAGGTGTGATTGCAAAATGGACATTTCTATGCTTGATCTTATTCCAAGGTTTTGTAAGATTGGTCCTAAACCTACCCTAGGTACGAATCACGATGGGGTGTCCAATTATGTCAGGTCAGGAAACTATCCAGCTGGCTTGTGGTAGGTCGGTGGTTCTACACAAGTGCCATTCCGTGCTTGAAGGACTGCTCAGAGGGGCATCCGGGGTCTTCCTCCACCAATGCTAGCTGGAGAGTCGCCATATCACCTAAGCTGTTGGTGCTACGTTAAACCCCCAAAACAAAACAAACTTGCACCATGGGCAGTAGAAAGGAAATTTCCCAGCTGTATGTATGCTGTGGCATAATGGAAGGAAATTTCCCAGCTGTATGTATGCTGTGGCATAATGGAAGGAAATGTCCCAGCTGTACGTATGCTGGGGCATAATGGAAGGAAATATCCCAGCTGTATATATGCTGGGGCATAATGGAAGGAAATGTCCCAGCTGTATGTATGCTGGGGCATAATGGAAGGAAATATCCCAGCTGTACGTATGATTGCGCATAATGGATCACACTGGGGATGTATGAAATTTCAATTATGAGGTATTTATGCTGGGGCACTTTGAAAGGAATGTGCTGAATAATATTGCAATTTTCTCCTTGTCTGGATATTGGTTTATATGAACGGGGGGGGGGGGGGGGCATTGGAGGCGATGTGGAGGGAATATATACATGCTATATAATCAGAGGGGGGGGGGGAGGGGGAGGCGAATATACATGCTATATAATCAGAGGGGGGGGGGGAGTGGAGGCGAATATACATGCTATATAATCAGAGGGGGGGGGGAGTGGAGGCGAATATACATGCTATATAATCAGAGGGGGGGGGGGGGAGTGGAGGCGAATATACATGCGAATATAATCAGAGGGGGGGGGGGGAGTGGAGGCGAATATACATGCTATATAATCAGAGGGGGGGGGGGGAGTGGAGGCGAATATACATGCTATATAATCAGAGGGGGGGGGGGAGTGGAGGCATGAATGGAGGCGAATATGCTATATAATCAGAGGGGGGGGGGGGGAGGCGAATATACATGCTATATAATCAGAGGGGGGGGGGGGAGTGGAGGCGAATATACATGCTATATAATCAGAGGGGGGGGGGGAGGCGAATATACATGCTATATAATCAGAGGGGGGGGGGGGAAGGCGAATATACATGCTATATAATATATATGGGGGGGGGGGAGTGGAGGCGAATATACATGCTATATAATCAGAGGGGGGAGTGGAGGCGAATATACATGCTATATAATCAGAGGGGGGGGGGGGAGTGGAGGTGAATATACATGCTATATAATCAGAGGGGGGGGGGGGAGTGGAGGCGAATATACATGCTATATAATCAGAGGGTGGGGGGGGGAGTGGAGGCGAATATACATGCTATATAATCAGAGTTCTTGTCATTTATTAGCATCTGCAGAAGCTATACAAGTTATGTGAAGGGAAAATCAACATTCCAAAAGCACTACTGAAAAAAACCAAGTAAGTGCATGTTTGTGCTGGTTTGCTTGCCCAATGAATTTGGAGAGCGTATATGTTGTTGTCTATATTTTATGCATCCTATCTTATTAAAACTACGCTATATTGGAATAAAGGATTTTTAAAGAATATAATTTCCAACGATTGTGTGTTTAAAAAAATTCAAATACTCGCATAGAAACGAAAATAGATCAAATAAATATAGCACCGTCGTATACGCGAATCGCTTAACAAGAAATGGATGTAAACAATGCTCAAAGTGCAATTGTGACGCAACAATGGATATATACCCTTTATTTTACCCAGCATGCAAAGAGTTAAAGCTGTCATATTAGTTCGTAAATTTAAATACAGTACATCCGCTATGTCAAAGTCGGTTTTGTCGAATTCTCCGGTTATCTCGAAGTCGGATCAAAGTCCCATTTCAGACACTATCATTTTACATATGACTTGCTCCGTTTGTATCGAATTTCGGTAAGTCAAAATTCGGTTATGTCGAAGTATTTTGTCCGACGGAATTCGGCATAACGGATGTAGACTGTATATTAAAATTTATGTAAAATTAACGACCAATATATTCATCGTCTAACTCTTTTTAATTAGTTTGTACAAATTTATTTTAGTCAGCCTCCGTGGTCGAGTGGTTAAGGTCGCTGACTTGTATACTACTGTAACCCATCACTGATGGTCACGGGTTCGAGCCTCGCTCAGACCGTGTTTCATTTATATGAAAAAGTTGGCAGTTTCTTACGGAGGTTGGTGCACTCAATTACTGGTTAACCACTGGAGCCTGCCCAGGAAAGGTGTTGTTAGGTAAACTGCCCGCCGGCGATATAGCCAAAAATGGTGCTGATGCAGACGTAAAACCCGAAATATAACATAATAACATAACAAATTTATTTTAGCTCGATTGCGAAACAAGTTCTTACAACTTATATTAATCACCCTCGAGACCTCATTCCTGATGGAATCCATCGCCACAAGGGAGAGAGAAGAGTCAACGTGGAATTTGGTTTAAACAGTATTTGTTCCAATAAATTTACATGTATAACACAAAAAATCTTACATATTACATAAATTGTGAATGGTTTGGATTAGAAAACAAGTTTTCAGAAAACTTATTCCACTCCAAATATTATTATTATACGTGGAATTTAAATGCCTTCCTAAGGGCACAATCGTAACGGCTCCAGCGGGGCTCGAACTTAATTAACATATGTTTCAATATCTTACCATATGAGAAATGTTTCAGAATGAGTCGGATGTTGGACACGGACGTGCTGCCTGCTCCCAAGTTGCATCATGAAGTACACATGTCTTCAGTAGACACTCCTGATCTATTCTTTTTGCAGAGAAGTGAAAAATGCGAAGAGTGAGTCAGTGTAGCAAGTATATTGCACATTTTAGCTTTCTTCGGAATATGAAATACATACTCGGACTCTGTGGCCTAGCTGTTAAATGCGTCCGTCTATGGAGCAGGAGGTCGAATGTTCGAACCTCGTCGAGGGATAATATTTATATGACCGGCTTTTGAGGTTAGAGATCTGACCGGCCAGCATGTGTTTGAGGTTAGAGATCTGACCGGATAGCATGTGTTTGAGGTTAGAGATCTGACCGGCCAGCATGTGTTTGAGGTTAGAGATCTGATTGGCCAGCATGTGTTTGAGGTTAGAGATCTGACCAGCCAGCGTGTGTTTGAGGTTAGAGATCTGACTGGCTAGTGTGTGTTTGAGGTTAGAGATCTGACCAGCCAGCTTGTGTTTGAGGTTAGAGATCTGACTGGCCAGCGTGTGTTTGAGGTTAGAGATCTGACCGGCCAGCTTGTGTTTGAGGTTAGAGATCTGACCGGCCAGCGTGTTTTTGAGGTTAGAGATTTGACCGGCCAGCGTGTGTTTGAGGTTAGAGATCTGACCAGCCAGCGTGTGTTTGAGGTTAGAGATCTGACCAGCTAGTGTGTTTTTGAGGTTAGACATCTGACAAGCTAGCGTGTTTTTGAGGTTTGAGATCTGACCGGCTAGTGTGATTTTGAGGTTAGAGATCTGACCAGCCAGCATATGTTTGTATTACAGGTTAGAGTCGATGATGGCAGAGATAAATGAGTTTGTGGAACACAATGATATATATGTGGATATTGCCGAGGTGATAAAGGCAGGAAGATATTGCCTGGCACAGTACACTAACTATGATCAAAGGTATGTGACAGATATATGTGTAAGAGATGCCGTGTAGCCAGGTGTATATATGTGTAAGAGATACCGTGTAGCCAGGTGTATATATGTGTAAGAGATACTGTGTAGCCAGGTGTATATATGTGGAAGAGATGCTGTGTAGCCAGGTGTATATATGTGGAAGAGATGTTGTGTAGCCAGGTGTATATATGTGTAAGAGATACTGTGTAGCCAGGTGTATATATGTGGAAGAGATACTGTGTAGCCAGGTGTATATATGTGGAAGAGATGCTGTGTAGCCAGGTGTATATATATGTGTAAGAGATGCCGTGTAATCATGTGTATATATGTGTAAGAGATACCGTGTAGCCAGGTGTATATATGTGGAAGGGATACCGTGTAATCATAGGTATCTATGTGTAAGAGATGCTGTGTAATCATGGGTATATGTGTGTAAGAGATGCCGTGTAATCATGGGTATATATGTGTGTAAGAGATACCGTGTAATCATGTATATATGTGTGTAAGAGGTGCCGTGTAATCATGTATATATATGTGTGTAAGAGATGCTGTGTAATCATGTATATATGTGTGTAAGAGATGCCGTGTAATCATGGGTATATATGTGTAAGAGATACTGTGTAATCATGTGTATATATGTGTGTAAGAGATACTGTGTAATATGTGTATATGTGTGTAAGAGATGCCGTGTAATCATGTGTATATATATGTGTAAGAGATGCCGTGTAATCATGTGTATATATGTGTAAGAGATGCCGTGTAATCATGTGTATCTATATGTGTAAGAGATGCCGTGTAATCATGTGTATCTATATGTGTAAGAGATGCCGTGTAATCATGTGTATCTATGTGTAAGAGATGCCGTGTAATCATGTGTATATATGTGTGTAAGAGATGCCGTGTAATCAGGTGTATATATGTGTGTAAGAGATGCCGTGTAATCATGTGTATATATATGTGTAAGAGATGCCGTGTAATCATATATATATGTGTGTAAGAGATGCTGTGTAATCATGTATATATGTGTGTAAGAGATGCCGTGTAATCATGTGTATATATATGTGTAAGAGATGCCGTGTAATCATGTGTATATATGTGTAAGAGATGCCGTGTAATCATGGGTATATATGTGTAAGAGATGCCGTGTAATCATGGGTATCTATGTGTAAGAGATGACGTGTAATCATGGGTATCTATGTGTGTAAGAGATACTGTGTAATCATGTGTATATATATGTGTAAGAGATGCCGTGTAATCATGGGTATATATGTGTAAGAGATGCCGTGTAATCATGGGTATCTATGTGTGTAAGAGATACTGTGTAATCATGTGTGTATATATGTGTAAGAGATGCCGTGTAATCATGGGTATCTATGTGTAAGAGTGAATGTGGACATAGTATCCTGTGTTAGTTTAATAAATATGTACATTTCTATACTATTAATTGATGGGAAGGTCTGAAATGAAGTGCCAAGTTCATTTATGTTATAAACTTTATGCCAGATATAATGTCTAAGAATAAATAAAGAAATCCCAATTTAAGCAGTAAATGTTATTTATAGTTTATACAAATTTATTTTAGCTCGATTGCGAAACAAGTTATTTCAACTTATATAAATCACTCTCGAGACCTCATTCCTGATGGAATCCATCGCCACGAGGGATAGAGAAGAAGCAACATGGAATTTAAATGCCTTGCCTAAGGGCACAATCGTAACGGCTCCAGCGGGGCTCGAACTCCGGACCTTTCGCACCTGAAGCGAACGCGCATCCACTGCGCTATCACGACTTTACACAATATCTGTTATTTATAAGTGCCACGTATAAGAGATACTTCTATATTGCCAGTGTGTTCGGCGTGCTTACCTAATCACTGTGCTGTGCTTGTATTTAGGTGGTACCGAGGACAGATACTAGAGGTGACTGCTGATCATTTCAAAGTGTTCTTTGCTGACTATGGTGACAGTGATCTGGTACCCAAAGATAAAATCAGGGAAATACCTCTAGACAGGTTTCATGAACTACCTCTACAAGCGGTAGAATGTAAACTAGCCGGTATCCGGCCTGTAGGTGAGTATTGTACATTAACTACAGACTGTAGAGTGTAAACTAGCCGGTATCTGGCCTGTATGTGAGTATTGTACATTAACTACAGGCTGTAGAGTGTAAACTAGTCGGTATCCGGCCTGTAGGTGAGTATTGTACATTAACTACAGGCTGTAGAATGTAAACTAGCCGGTATCCGGCCTGTAGGTGAGTATTGTACATTAACTACAGGCTGTAGAGTGTAAACTAGCCGGTATCCAGCCTGTAGGTGAGTATTGTACATTAACTACAGGCTGTAGAGTGTGAACTATCCGATATCCGGCCTGTAGGTGAGTAATGTACATTAACTAAAGGCTGTAGAGTGTAAACTAGCCGGTATCCGGCCTGTAGTTGAGTATTGTACATTAACTACAGGCTGTAGAGTGTAAACTAGCCGGTATCCGGCCTGTAGGTGAGTATTGTACATTAACTACAGGCTGTAGAGTGTAAACTAGTCGGTATCCGGCCTGTAGGTGAGTATTGTACATTAACTACAGGCTGTAGAGTGTAAACTAGCCGGTATCCGGCCTGTAGGTGAGTATTGTACATTAACTACAGGCTGTAGAGTGTAAACTAGTCGGTATCTGGCCTGTAGGTGAGTATTGTACATTAACTACAGGCTGTAGAGTGTAAACTAGTCGGTATCTGGCCTGTAGGTGAGTATTGTACATTAACTACAGGCTGTAGAGTGTAAACTAGTCGGTATCCGGCCTGTAGGTGAGTATTGTACATTAACTACATGCTGTAGAGTGTAAACTAGTCGGTATCCGGCCTGTATGTGAGTATTGTACATTAACTACAGGCTGTAGAGTGTAAACTAGTCGGTATCCGGCCTGTAGGTGAGTATTGTACATTAACTACAGGCTGTAGAGTGTAAACTAGTCGGTATCCGGCCTGTAGGTGAGTATTGTACATTAACTACAGGCTGTAGAGTGTAAACTAGTCGGTATCCGGCCTGTAGGTAAGTATTGTACATTAACTACAGGCTGTAGAGTGTAAACTAGTCGGTATCCGGCCTGTAGGTGAGTATTGTACATTAACTACATGCTGTAGAGTGTAAACTAGTCGGTATCTGGCCTGTAGGTGAGTATTGTACATTAACTACATGCTGTAGAGTGTAAACTAGTCGGTATCCGGCCTGTAGGTAAGTATTGTACATTAACTACAGGCTGTAGAGTGTAATACTAGCCGGTATCCGGCCTGTAGGTGAGTATTGTACATTAACTACATGCTGTAGAGTGTAAACTAGTCGGTATCCGGCCTGTAGGTGAGTATTGTACATTAACTACATGCTGTAGAGTGTAAACTAGTCGTATCCGGCCTGTAGGTAAGTATTGTACATTAACTACAGGCTGTAGAGTGTAAACTAGTCGGTATCTGGCCTGTAGGTAAGTATTGTACATTAACTACAGGCTGTAGAGTGTAAACTAGTCGGTATCTGGCCTGTAGGTGAGTATTGTACATTAACTACAGGCTGTAGAGTGTAAACTAGTCGGTATCTGGCCTGTAGGTAAGTATTGTACATTAACTACAGGCTGTAGAGTGTAAACTAGTCGGTATCCGGCCTGTAGGTGAGTATTGTACATTAACTACAGGCTGTAGAGTGTAAACTAGTCGGTATCTGGCCTGTAGGTAAGTATTGTACATTAACTACAGGCTGTAGAGTGTAAACTAGTCGGTATCTGGCCTGTAGGTGAGTATTGTACATTAACTACAGGCTGTAGAGTGTAAACTAGTCGGTATCTGGCCTGTAGGTAAGTATTGTACATTAACTACAGGCTGTAGAGTGTAAACTAGTCGGTATCCGGCCTGTAGGTGAGTATTGTACATTAACTACAGACTGTAGAGTGTAAACTAGTCGGTATCCAGCCTGTGGACTGTAAACTAGCTGTTTACATGCGTAAGCCCTATTTCGAGACCAGAATAAACTATAAAGCAGTACCATAGTCCGTCTGCTGTTGTTGAGGATCACACAAATTTGTTTGTGATAAATTATTTATTTGGTTTGCATGATTTATTTGTCGTGTGCTGCAGATGAGGATTGGAGTGAGATTATTTGGTTTGCATGATTTATTTGTCGTCTGCTGCAGATGAGGATTGGAGTGAGATTATTTGGTTTCCATGATTTATTTGTCGTCAGCTGCAGATGAAGATTGGAGTGAGATTATTTGGTTTCCACGATTTATTTGTCGTCTGCTGCAGATGAGGATTGGAGTGAGATTATTTGGTTTCCATGATTTATTTGTCGTCTGCTGCAGATGAAGATTGGAGTGAGATTATTTGGTTTGCATGATTTATTTGTCGTCTGCTGCAGATGAGGATTGGAGTGAGATTATTTGGTTTGCGTGATTTATTTGTCGTCTGCTACAGATGAGGATTGAAGGTAGATTATTTGGTTTCCATGATTTATTTGTCGTCTGCTGCAGATGAGGATTGGAGTGAGATTATTTGGTTTCCATGATTTATTTGTCGTCTGCTGCAAATGAAGATTGGAGTGAGATTATTTGGTTTCCATGATTTATTTGTCATCTGCTGCAGATGAGGATTGGAGTGAGATTATTTGGTTTGCATGATTTATTTGTCGTCTGCTGCAGATGAGGATTGGAGTGAGATTATTTGGTTTGCATGATTTATTTGTCGTGTGCTGCAGATGAGGATTGGAGTGAGATTATTTGGTTTGCATGATTTATTTGTCGTCTGCTGCAGATGAGGATTGGAGTGAGATTATTTGGTTTCCATGATTTATTTGTCGTCTGCTGCAGATGAGGATTGGAGTGAGATTATTTGGTTTGCATGATTTATTTGTCGTCTGCTGCAGATGAGGATTGGAGTGAGATTATTTGGTTTCCATGATTTATTTGTCGTCTGCTGCAGATGAGGATTGGAATGAGATTATTTGGTTTGCGTGATTTATTTGTCGTCTGCTACAGATGAGGATTGAAAGTAGATTATTTGGTTTCCATGATTTATTTGTCGTCTGCTGCAGATGAAGATTGGAGTGAGATTATTTGGTTTCCATGAATTATTTGTCATCTGCTGCAGATGAGGATTGGAGTGAGATTATTTGGTTTGCATGATTTATTTGTCGTCTGCTGCAGATGAGGATTGGAGTGAGATTATTTTGTTTGCATGATTTATTTGTCGTGTGCTGCAGATGAGGATTGGAGTGAGATTATTTGGTTTGCATGATTTATTTGTCGTCTGCTGCAGATGAGGATTGGAGTGAGATTATTTGGTTTGCATGATTTATTTGTCGTGTGCTGCAGATGAGGATTGGAGTGAGATTATTTGGTTTGCATGATTTATTTGTCGTCTGCTGCAGATGAGGATTGGAATGAGATTATTTGGTTTACATGATTTATTTGTCGTCTGCTGCAGATGAGGATTGGAGTGAGACAGTAGGAGACGTGTTGTGGGACTTCTCACACTACGTAAATGCAGACCTACGTGAACTAACTGCCATCGTGAAAGGCAAGGAACCAGCCGAGTTTGCAGGAAGGCATAGGTTTATAGTGGAGCTGAGCACAAGGTCATGGTCATGTGATCTCAATATTGCACAAGAGTTGTCATGGCGACGGCTTGCTACTCTGATTGAGGACAGCGTTATTGAGGTATGTTTGTGTACTACTGTATAGTAGTATATTTTACTGTAGGGTGTGATCATTCTTTGTTTGTTTGTGGAGCGTTATTGCCAGCAATATTGATATAACAACAAAAATGGTGGGACAGCTATCCGAAAATAGATTCCACATTCAAATTATAAGTTGGTTTATAGTGTTTAATCTTGATTATTTAACATTATTTATATTATTTTTGTTCCACTACTATGTTAGAGAGTTATCTACATGCTATTGTAGAGTTATCTATATGTTATAGTAGAGTTATCTATATGCTATGTTAGAGTTATCTATGTTATATTAGAGAGTTATCTACATGCTATAGTAGAGTTATCTACATGATATATTAAGAGTTATCTACATGCTATAGTAGAGTTATCTATATGCTATGTTAGAGAGTTATCTACATGCTATAGTAGAGAGTTATCTACATGCTATATTAGAGTTATCTACATGTTATATTAAGAGTTATCTACATGCTATATTAGAGAGTTATCTACATAATATATTAAGAGTTATCTACATGCTATATTAGAGTTATCTACATGTTATATTAGAGTTATCTACATGCTATATTAGAGAGTTATTTACATGTTATATTACAGTTATCTACATGCTATATTAGAGTTATCTACATGCTATATTAGAGTTATCTACATTCTATATTACAGTTATCTACATGCTATATTAGAGAGTTATCTACATGCTATATTAGAGAGTTATTT
This sequence comes from Archivesica marissinica, assembly GCA_014843695.1. Lineage (NCBI taxonomy): Eukaryota > Metazoa > Mollusca > Bivalvia > Venerida > Vesicomyidae > Archivesica > Archivesica marissinica. The sequence goes on along the minus strand of CM026395.1, from coordinate 16,782,289 downwards.
ACATGTTATATTACAGTTATCTACATGCTATATTAGAATTATCTACATGCTATATTAGAGAGTTATCTACATGCTATATTAGAGTTATCTACATGTTATATTAGAGTTATCTACATGCTATATTAGAGTTATCTACATGCTATATTAGAGTTATCTACATGCTATATTAGAGTTATCTACATGCTATATTACAGTTATCTACATGTTATGTTACAGTTATCTACATGCTATATTACAGTTATCTACATGATATATTAGAGTTATCTACATGCTATAGTAGAGTTATCTACATGCTATATTACAGTTATCTACATGCTATATTACAGTTATCTACATGCTATATTAGAGTTATCTACATGCTATATTAGAGTTATCTACATGCTATGTTAGAGTTATCTACATGCTATATTAGAGTTATCTACATGCTATATTAGAGTTATCTACATGCTATAGTAGAGTTATCTACATGCTATATTACAGTTATCTACATGCTATATTACAGTTATCTACATGTATCTACATGCTATATTAGAGAGTTATCTACATGCTATGTTAGAGTTATCTACATGCTATGTTAGAGTTATCTACATGCTATGTTAGAGTTATCTACATGCTATATTAGAGAGTTATCTACATGCTATATTAGAGTTATCTGCATGCTATGTTAGAGTTATCTACATGCTATGTTAGAGTTATCTACATGCTATGTTAGAGTTATCTACATGCTATATTAGAGAGTTATCTACATGCTATATTACAGTTATCTACATGCTATATTACAGTTATCTACAGTTATCTACATGCTATATTAGAGTTATCTACATGCTATATTAGAGAGTTATCTACATGCTATGTTAGTGTTATCTACATGCTATATTACAGTTATCTACATGCTATATTACAGTTATCTACATGCTATATTAGAGTTATCTACATGCTATAGTAGAGTTATCTACATGCTATATTACAGTTATCTACATGCTATATTAGAGTTATCTACATGCTATAGTAGAGTTATCTACATGCTATGTTACAGTTATCTACATGCTATGTTAGAGAGTTATATACATGCTATATTAGAGTTATCTACATGCTATATTAGAGTTATCTACATGCTATATTATAGTTATCTACATGCTATATTAGAGTTATCTACATGCTATATTACAGTTATCTACATGCTATAGTAGAGTTATCTACATGCTGTATTAGAGAGTTATCTACATGCTATATTACAGTTATCTACATGTTATATTACAGTTATCTACATGCTATATTACAGTTATCTACATGTTATATTACAGTTATCTACATGCTATATTACAGTTATCTACAGTTATCTACATGTTATATTACAGTTATCTACATGCTATATTACAGTTATCTACAGTTATCTACATGTTATATTACAGTTATCTACATGCTATATTACAGTTATCTACATGCTATATTCCAGTTATCTACATGCTATGTTAGAGAGTTATATACATGCTATATTAGAGTTATCTACATGCTATATTACAGTTATCTACATGCTATATTACAGTTATCTACATGCTATATTACAGTTATCTACATGTTATAGTACAGTTATCTACATGCTATAGTACAGTTATCTACATGCTATATTACAGTTATCTACATGCTATATTACAGTTATCTACATGCTATGTTAGAGAGTTATATACATGCTATATTAGAGTTATCTACATGCTATATTAGAGTTATCTACATGCTATATTAGAGTTATCTACATGCTATATTACAGTTATCTACATGCTATATTACAGTTATCTACATGTTATATTACAGTTATCTACATGCTATATTACAGTTATCTACATGCTATATTACAGTTATCTACATGCTATATTACAGTTATCTACATGCTATATTACAGTTATCTACATGCTATATTAGAGTTATCTGCATGCTATATTAGAGTTATCTACATGCTATATTACAGTTATCTACATGCTATATTAGAGTTATCTACATGCTATATTAGAGTTATCTACATGCTATATTACAGTTATCTACATGCTATATTAGAGTTATCTACATGTTATATTAGAGTTATCTACATGCTATATTAGAGTTATCTACATGCTATATTACAGTTATCTACATGCTATATTACAGTTATCTACATGCTATATTAGAGTTATCTACATGCTATATTAGAGTTATCTACATGCTATATTAGAGTTATCTTGCTATATTAGAGTTATCTACATGCTATATTACAGTTATCTACATGCTATATTAGAGTTATCTACATGCTATATTAGAGTTATCTACATGCTATATTACAGTTATCTACATGCTATATTAGAGTTATCTACATGTTATATTAGAGTTATCTACATGCTATATTAGAGTTATCTACATGCTATATTACAGTTATCTACATGCTATATTAGAGTTATCTACATGTATATTACAGTTATCTACATGCTATATTACAGTTATCTACATGCTATATTACAGTTATCTACATGCTATATTACAGTTATCTACATGCTATATTACAGTTATCTACATGCTATATTACAGTTATCTACATGCTATATTAGAGTTATCTACATGCTATATTACAGTTATCTACATGCTATGTTAGAGTTATCTACATGCTTTATTACAGTTATCTACATGCTATATACATTACAGTAAGACAGCTCATCATTGCAGTGTTCAGAACTATTCATGTTCAGTATATATTAATATTTCAGCCGTTGTTTCCGCGGCCAACCAGAATGAGATTGAAGATGTATCGTTCACCCTTCGATAAAGTTCCAGATTTATGTGGCTGTCTGTATTGGGAACAGGTGAGAAATACATCGGCATAGTAGTTTGTCTTAATTGTGGTGCCACATTTCTTTTGTCATTTAACACTCTCCCATATATAAGTTCCTCTTGATGGTGCCATCATGTCATGGTGAAAAAAAAGAAGTTTAAACTCTATTTATTTTACAACGATTGCGAAAGTTTTAATAACTTATGTTAATCACTCTCGTTGGCGCGGATGAAAGCGTATATGTGGTCATTCGTGTGGGAGGAAACCGGACTACCCGGAGAAAGCCCACCTGTCCGATTTGGCGACCACCGTACCATCTCACATACTTCCCGGTCAGAGGATCGAACCCGGGTTGCATTGATGAGAGGCGAGCGCGCTAACCACTGCGCTAATCGGACAGCCATGATGAGTGCATTTGTTTCATTGTATTTCAGGATGAGAGTAAGGCCATGAAGATAATGGAGGAAATTCATGGTATTATGTCCTGTTCAGTTAACAGGTAAGAACAGATATACTCTACACTCCTGTATACCACTATAACCTATCATCACTGATGGTCACGGGTTCGAGCCCCGTTTAGACCGTGTCTCATTTATATGAAAAAGTTGGCAGTTTCTTACGGAGGTTGGTGCACCCAAGTACTTGTTAACCGCTGGAGCCTGCCCAGGAAAGGTGTTGTTAGGTAAACTGCCCGCCGGCGATATAGCCCAAAATGGTGCTGATGCAGGCGTAAAACCCGAAATATAACACATAACTACACTCCTGAATTCCTAACCGATCAGCTGATGTTTTATAATATTGGGAGCCAAACTAATCGTACTCTTATCATTAAAATATTTTCATTTAATGCATTTTATTCCATATGATTATAAAGAAATTCATTGCATATACATCTGTAATAAACTGTATCAAATAAGATGTATGCATATTATATGCTTGTTAGTTTGCTCCAGATACTGTAAAACACCAGGTGACCAATTAGGAATTTTGTTGAGTGTATATGGATGTCCTGCATAGCTATGGATTAATATTACTGTAAACCAGTTCCCAGCATCGTTATGTATGTAACTATGATATGTAACTCTAGATTGGTTCCCTGTGTTAGTAATATGTAACTATTAGACATGTAACTTTAGACTGATGCTTTAGAAGTCATGATAGCGCAGTGTTAGCGATTTCGCATTAGGTGTGAAAGGTCTGGAGTTTGCACCCAACTGTGACCGTTATGATTGTGCCCTTAGGCAAGACTCTGAAATTCCACACTGCCTCTTCTCTAACTTTCTATATCATAGTAGTAGATACATATTCGTTGCTGATAACTGGACCAAACATTGATCAGATAAAACCTTTCAAGTACAGTCAAACCTGTTTTAGTGGTCACCTCTATTAAGTAGCCAACCTGTATTAAGCAGCCACTTTCCAGATTCCCAATTTATTGTTTTACTATATATTTGGCCTCTATTAAGCAGCTACCTGTGCTAAGCAGCCACTTTCTGTTATTCCTTTGGCTGGCTGCTTAAGACAGGTTTGACTGTATATCTGTGCACATTTACGTAACCAGATACTAGTAGTACACCTGTAGTATTGTTTATTATACATGACATGCTCTACAGGGTGTGTACATACTATTACATCTACAGGGTGTGTACATACTATTTTACATATTACAGTTTAACAGATGCCATGAACAGTACCGCAGCACAGACAGCGAGCTGTTTGGTGAAGTTGCTGGGTCGTGTCAGATGGGACAGTGTTCATAAAGTTCTCCTCCATTGTATCTTGTGTCTGGCGCAAGTCGGGGAAAGGTGAGGTGTCTAGTTGGGAACCCTCCAGTGTATGTTATGACTGGCTCAAGTCGGGGAAAGGAGAGATATCTAGTGGGGAAAAGTTCCCTCATTGTATCTTATGTCTGGCTCAAGTCGGGGAAAGTTGAGGTATCTAGTGGGGAACAGTTCCTTTGAGTGTATCTTAGGTCTGGCTCAAGTCAGGGAAATGAGAGGTATCTAGTGGGGAAAAGTTCCCTCATTGTATATTATGTCTGGCTCAAGTCGGGGAAAGTTGAGGTATCTAGTGGGGAAAAGTTCCTTCGAGTGTATCTTAGGTCTGGCTCAAGTTGGGGAAAGGAGAGGTATCTAGTGGGGAAAAGTTCCCTCATTGTATCTTATGTCTGGCTCAAGTCAGGGAAAGTTGAGATATCTAGTGGGGGAAAGTTCCCTCGAGTGTATTTTATGTCTGGCTCAAGTCGGGGAAAGGAGAGGTATCTAGTGGGAAAAAGTTGCCTCCATTGTATCTTAGGTATGGCTCAGAACGTAGGTTTCAATCATGTCAGGTCACGGTCACACTGAAGACTGAAGTATTACAGAATGATCTCCCTTTATGACCATTTACATTAGTACAGTGTAGCGCATGTGGTTGTTCCAGTTTAACAAAGCTGCGGGGGGGGTGGGGATATGGCTGTATCTTGGACTGTACTCTTGTTTCAACCATCTTCATAAGCTGCACTTATTATGAAAATGGCTATTGGGTGAACGGAGATCTTGCATAAAATGTGAAAATTCGGCAAATATCTGCCAAATCATACATACTCCCTCAAGCTGGACCCACATTTTTGGGAGAAGTGAGAAAGCGCACGATTGATTCATCTAATGGTATTAATTAATAAATTAATTTCAACATAATAGGGTTAAACTACACAATATGACCATTGAATACAATATTTGAATAGAAGGATTGCTTTACAATGGCCAGTGCATTTTACGGGACAATATTTTGTCTGAAAATTGTAAAAACAAAAATGTGTAACAAAAACAAAAAACATTTTATGCAGAAGTTGTGCCCGCTACCAGGGGCCAACGTCAGGGTCTCAAGGGGCCACTACTTCGTCCATGTCGCCCTCTAGAATGAGCCCTGTTATAAGTTGTATAATTTTAATAAAAGATATTGACTTATATATATGTATGTGTGTTCATGCAGGTCATGTGACGAGTTAATCAATGAAGGGTATATTCCAAGTATCGTCCGATGCCTCGAACAGGTAAGTTTGCTATATACTACTACAACAGATGCCTCAAACAGGTAAGTTTGCTATATACTACTACAACAGATGCCTCGAACAGGTAAGTTTGCTATATACTACTACAACAGATGCCTCGAACAGGTAAGTTTGCTATATACTACTACAACAGATGCCTCGAACAGGTAAGTTTGCTATATACTACTACAACAGATGCCTCGAACAGGTAAGTTTGCTATATACACTACAACAGATGCCTCAACAGGTAAGTTTGCTATATACTACTACAACAGATGCCTCGAACAGGTAAGTTTGCTATATACTACTACAACAGATGCCTCGAACAGGTAAGTTTGCTATATACTACTACAACAGATGCCTCGAACAGGTAAGTTTGCTATATACTACTACAACAGATGCCTCAAACAGGTAAGTTTGCTATATACTACTACAACAGCACAACAGCACAACAGCACAACAGCACAACAGCACAACCATGTAATGTCAGACTGTCAACAATTGCCTTGTAAGCGTCATAAAGTATGTTTTCTCTGTATTTTGTTCAACGTCACAAGTTGTATTTTAGTGATTGCTCGGTTCTATTTATAATCGGCCATTTAATTTACTGTCAAAACCATACAATGCAAACTTGTTGGACCGCAAATTCCAGCATCATTTATTGTAATGACATCTCATTGTAATCTAGATTATATTTGTTATATTTCGGGTTTTACGCCTGCATCAGCACCATTTTGGGCTATATCGTCGGCCTAACAACACCTTTCCTGGACAGGCTCCAGCGGTAATTAACCAGTACTTGGGTGCACCAACCTCCGTAAGAAACTGCCAACTTTTTCATATAAATGAGACACGGTCTGAGCGGGGTTTGAACCCGTGACCATCAGTGATAGGTTACAGTGGTATACAAGTCAGCGACCTTAACCACTCGACCACGGAGGCGGACCTGTAAGCTAGATTAGCTATACATATTATGTTTGTTGTACATGTTTATTAAACTTTATTTATTTTACAACGATTGCGAAGCAAGTTTTAACAACTTATATTAATCACTCTCGTTGGCGCGGTTGAAAGTGTAAATGTGGTCATTCGTATGGGAGGAAACTGGAGTGCCCGGAGAAACAGTACCATCTCCGGGTACTCCGGTTTCCTCCCATACATGTATATTAGTTTATGTTGTGTTTACAGAATTCTAACATCATTATGCAAGAACAAGCTGCCGACTGCATCGCTAAATCATCACAAATTTCATCCAGGTACAAACCATTATTTGATATTTTCTGTATTTAACGTCATATTCCTGTTCGTGCCACCCTCCCCCACGCACTGCCTTCCCTCCCCCGCTGCGGAAGATCGGTGGCTTATGCGCCCGTTTGTGCCTGAAATACTGCTCGGAAGGGCAGCCGACGTCTACCTCCACCAATAATAGCGGGAGAGTCGCCATATTGTGGGTGTGGTACTCATCATTATTGGTTTTAGAGTATAAATATGTTGGTGGGTTTTGGCTACGTACATCATTACCATTGGATTATATAGATGGGAGTATAAAGCTACACTGTTGGTGGGTGTTTGGCTACATACATCATTACCATTGGATTATATAGATGGGAGTATAAAGCTACACTGTTGGTGGGTGTTTGGCTACATACATCATTACCATTGGATTATATAGATAGGAGTATAAAGCTACGCTGTTGGTGGGTGTTTGGCTACATACATCATTACCATTGGATTATATAGATGGGAGTATAAAGCTACACTGTTGGTGGGTGTTTGGCTACATACATCATTACCATTGGATTATATAGATGGGAGTATAAAGCTACACTGTTGGTGGGTGTTTGGCTACATACATCATTACCATTGGATTATATAGATAGGAGTATAAAGCTACGCTGTTGGTGGGTGTTTGGCTACATACATCATTACCATTGGATTATATAGATGGGAGTATAAAGCTACACTGTTGGTGGGTGTTTGGCTACATACATCATTACCATTGGATTATATAGATGGGAGTATAAAGCTACACTGTTGGTGGGTGTTTGGCTACGTACATCATTACCATTGGATTATATAGATAGGAGTATAAAGCTACGCTGTTGGTGGGTGTTTGGCTACATACATCATTACCATTGGATTATATAGATGGGTGTATAAGGCTATGCTGTTGGTGGGTGTTTGGCTACATACATCATTACCATTGGGTTATATAGATAGGAGTATAAAGCTACGCTGTTGGTGGGTGTTTGGCTACGTACATCATTACCATTGGATTATATAGATGGGAGTATAAAGCTACGCTGTTGGTGGGTGTTTGGCTACGTACATCATTACCATTGGATTTCAGATTGAAGACTTACTTTCGGCAGCAGGAGAATGTTCAAGTATTATACGAACTGCTAGGCAGCACCGACTCGGATCTGGTATGTACATACACCACTGTACCCTATCATCTGTCCCATATATCCTGTCCCACCTACCCAGTCCCACCCAAGCAACCTCATTTTTGAATTAGTATTTTTCAGTTTCATTAAAATGATATGATCGTAACCTAAGAAAGCATCTAGAGGCGACCTTTTTTTAAAGTCATCTTCTTTTGAAGTTAGCTCAATGGCAGTCATGATAGCGCAATGGTAGCTCGTCCGCTTCAGGTTTGAAAGACCCGGAGTTTGAGCCCCGCTGGAGCCGTTACGATTGTGCCCTTAGACAAGGCATTTTAATTCCACATTGCCTCTTCTCTCATTTTGACTTCCAGAGGAATAATTTTTAAAAATACCATTCAATATCTTTCTTTCAGCTATAATGCAGGGCTCATTCTAGAGTGGGGACATGTGCGAAGTAGTCGCCCTTGGAAGCCTCACTTCCCCCTAAATTAATTTTTTTTTTTACAATTTTCAGACAAAATACTGTCCAGTAAGATACACCTGCCATTGTAAAGCACTCTGACTCCGATTTAAATATTGTATTTAGGATTTAAATATTGTATTTAGCGATTTAAATATTGTATTTAGCGATTTAAATATTGTATTTTAGCGATTTAAATATTGTATTTTAGCGATTTAAATATTGTATTTTAGCGATTTAAATATTGTAATTTAGCGATTTAAATATTGTATTTAGCGGTTTAAATATTGTATTTTAGCAATTTAAATATTGTATTTAGCGATTTAAATATTGTTTTTAGCGATTTAAATATTGTGTATTTTAACCCTATTATTTTGAAGGTTATTAAATAATCTCACTTCTCCCAAAAATGTGGGTCTAGCCTAGTTTAAACATATTTTATTTCCCAATCTAATACAGAAATACAGAAAAGGATTAGAATGATGTAAGTCCTATATAATTCTTCTCGTCCTCTGGGTCTAGCTTGAGCCCTGATATATGCTGAGCATGCACATACAGTAAAACCCCTCTAATCCGAACCCCCTCTAATCCGGAATCCCCTCCAACCAGACTTTTTCTCTTGTCCCTACTTTTCCATTTCTATTTTCATAACTCCTCTATTCCAGAAACCAGACGAAATTTCAGGGGTGTGTATGTAGGGTATTTATTACTGGGTTTATTTACAGGTGCAGGGGTGTATATGTAGGGTATTTATTACTGGGTTTATTTACAGTGCAGGGGTGTATATGTAGGGTATTTATTACGGTTTATTTACAGATCTTTGCAGGGGTGTATATGTAGGGTATTTATTACCAGGTTTATTTACAGGTGCAGGGGTGTATATGTAGGGTATTTATTACTGGGTTTATTTACAGGTGCAGGGGTGTATATGTAGGGTATTTATTACTGGGTTTATTTACAGGTGCAGGGGTGTATATGTAGGGTATTTATTACTGGGTTTATTTACAGGTGCAGGGGTGTATATGTAGGGTATTTATTACCTGGTTTATTTACAGGTGCAGGGGTGTATATGTAGGGTATTTATTACTGGGTTTATTTACAGGTGCAGGGGTGTATATGTAGGGTATTTATTACTGGGTTTATTTACAGGTGCAGGGGTGTATATGTAGGGTATTTATTACTGGGTTTATTTACAGGTGCAGGGGTGTATATGTAGCGTATTTATTACCTGGTTTATTTACAGGTGCAGGGGTGTATATGTAGGGTATTTATTACTGGGTTTATTTACAGGTGCAGGGGTGTATATGTAGCGTATTTATTACCTGGTTTATTTACAGGTGCAGGGGTGTATATGTAGGGTATTTATTACTGGGTTTATTTACAGGTGCAGGGGTGTATATGTAGCGTATTTATTACCTGGTTTATTTACAGGTGCAGGGGTGTATATGTAGGGTATTTATTACTGGGTTTATTTACAGGTGCAGGGGTGTATATGTAGCGTATTTATTACCTGGTTTATTTACAGGTGCAGGGGTGTATATGTAGGGTATTTATTACTGGGTTTATTTACAGGTGCAGGGGTGTATATGTAGCGTATTTATTACCTGGTTTATTTACAGGTGCAGGGGTGTATATGTAGGGTATTTATTACTGGGTTTATTTACAGGTGCAGGGGTGTATATGTAGGGTATTTATTACCTGGTTTATTTACAGGTGCAGGGGTGTATATGTAGGGTATTTATTACTGGGTTTATTTACAGGTGCAGGGGTGTATATGTAGGGTATTTATTACCTGGTTTATTTACAGGTGCAGGGGTGTATATGTAGGGTATTTATTACTGGGTTTATTTACAGGTGCAGGGGTGTATATGTAGGGTATTTATTACTTGGTTTATTTACAGGTGCAGGGGTGTATATGTAGGGTATTTATTACTGGGTTTATTTACAGGTGCAGGGGTGTATATGTAGCGTATTTATTACCTGGTTTATTTACAGGTGCAGGGGTGTATATGTAGCGTATTTATTACCTGGTTTATTTACAGGTGCAGGGGTGTATATGTAGGGTATTTATTACTGGATTTATTTACAGGTGCAGGGGTGTATATGTAGGGTATTTATTACTGGGTTTATTTACAGATGCAGGGGTGTATATGTACGGTATTTATTACTGGGTTTATTTACAGGTGCAGGGGTGTATATGTAGGGTATTTATTGCTGGGTTTATTTACAGGTGCAGGGGTGTATATGTAGGGTATTTATTGCTGGGTTTATTTACAGGTGCAGGGGTGTATATGTAGGGTATTTATTGCTGGGTTTATTTACAGGTGCAGGGCTGTGTATGTAGGGCGTTTGCAGTATTATGTTCCGGCTGCGAAAGGTAAACTCCTCCACGGCGTAGCTTACACTCGCCAAAATACTTAATTTATGCAAATTTATTTTAGTTCGATTGCGAAACAAGTTCTTGCTACTTATATTAATCACTCTCGAGACCTCATTCCTGATGGAATCCATCACCACGAGTGAGAGAGAAGAGGCAACGTGGAATTTAAATGTCTAGCCTAAGGGCACATATGTATTGGCTCCAGCGGGCTCGAACTCCAGGCCTTTCCCACCTGAAGCTACCAGTGCGCTATCACGACTTTCCAAAACACGACAAAATACTTATTTATCCAAATCACGTCTAGTTTTAAAGTAACAATATCAAAAAGTCCTGTTTAGCACAGCTTTTCCTGAAGTGTGGCTGTGGAGCATGAACTCAAAACAGCAATGCTATGAACAGGCATGTCATAAAGAGTATTTCTATCACAGACCATCAATGTACAAGTTTATTGACCAAATGCAATCTGCCAACGGACCGGACCTATTTTAGCTAATCTAGTTAAATTTATCAAAGAATTGTTGAAAGTTAGAACTTCACTTTTAAAATATTATTATGTAATGTTTTCATCCTCTGCTATTGTTATTACATACTGTTTTGTACCAATTCCCGTGAAATAGTATTTATGTTGTATAATTATAAGGTCGACTTATGGCCGAGTATATACGGTATGTATATTTGACGATGTACCATCCATACTCGCATATAAGACGCCTACTTTGGTCCTGAAATCTGTTGGTTTTGGCATTCACTCGCATATAAAGACGGGTTGATAAAATGGACACCAGACCATGTATAAATTGTATGTTTGTCCAGTGCAAGTTGAAGACATTTTCAGTGTCGGTAAAACATAATTATACATTCCATTCACTCACTTGTAAGACGGGACGCCACTTTGGGGACATAATCTTGTGGTAAAAACCTTGTCTTATATGTGAATATGGTCAGTACTATGTACAAGTCTGAATAAATGTTCTGTTCTGTATATAATAGACGGATCATTGATTCAGTGATTAACACGTTTGACTGCGAATCCAGGGATTGCAGGTTCCTTGCACTATCCTCGAAAAAAGTAAAATGACTAATCAATTTCTGGAGGTGTCGCTGCGATTAATCAGGGGGTGACGATAAATAAACGTATTAAAAATGCATGCTATATACTGGTGGAGACTTGTTTCATTTCAGAGTATACAGTTACCTGATGGATAAATCAATATGTCATAAACTTGTGAAGTGTTTGTTACATACCACGGAACATGAGGTCTCTGAAGGGGTACTCATTTTGATAGCCACACTAGCGGAACATGACAGGTACGTAAATATGTCATAGACTTGTGAAGTGTTTGTTACATACCACATAACATGAGGTCTCTGAAGGGGTACTCATTCTGATAGCCACACTAGCGGAACATGACAGGTACGTAAATATGTCATAGACTTGTGAAGTGTTTGTTACATACCACGGAACATGAGGTCTCTGAAGGGGTACTCATTCTGATAGCCACACTAGCGGAACATGACAGAATTTGTGACGTTTTTGCTACATACCACAGATGAAGAGGGTAAATAGAGTCTTAATATTTCACATTTATCAGGGTTGAATTCCATTGACCATTCCTTTCCCCAAGATTGTAAGAGGTGTAGGTCATGTTGTAGAGCTTCTGCTGAGGTCTGGGATTTGATGGTGAGGTAGACGATGGTGTTGTCGGGAAAGAGGCGGATAACTTGTTTCGCAATCGAGCTTAAAAAAAAAAAAAAAAAAATTGTATAAACTAAAGAGGCGGGCCCGACTTTACAGCACCATGTACATTGACATGTTACCGATATATTTACAACATTGCACGTACATTTACATGTTTTAGATATATTTACATACATAGACGTGTTATATTTCCAGCGGTCATGAAGATTTAAAGAAGGAATCTCTGATAGAGGCGATAGTGAAAAATCTCAGTAAAACTGACTGTAACAAGGTACTGTATATAGAACTATCTGTTACAGTGTCACCCCTATTGAAATGGCCAGACATTTCTGACTTATGAAACACCACTTGTGAACATCTGTACTGCCCGAATCCTTTCCTTGCAGGCCAGGTGCCAGACTGATTTAACCATTATTTAACTAGTTGGCGGCTCACCAACTGAGCCATATGAGAATGAGGGTTTGAACATTCAAACTCCCGCTCTGTAGGCAGACGGGCACCTTACTACTAGACCAACAATGCAGCAATGTTCATTAGGATGGTATATTTTCTCCCAATGTTCACTAGGATGGTATATTTTCTCCCAATGTTCACTAGGGTGGTATATTTTCTCCCAATGTTCACTAGGGTGGTATATTTTCTCTCAATGTTCATTAGGGTGGTATATTTTCTCCCAATGTTCATTAGGATGGTATATTTTCTCTCAATGTTCATTAGGGTGGTATATTTTCTCCCAATGTTCATTAGGATGGTATATTTTCTCTCAATGTTCATTAGGGTTGTATATTTTCTCCCAATGTTCACTAGGGTTGTATATTTTCTCCCAATGTTCACTAGGGTTGTATATTTTCTCCCAATGTTCACTATGGTGGTATATTTTCTCCCAATGTTCATTAGGGTGGTATATTTTCTTCCAATGTTCGTATATTTTCTCCCAATGTTCACTAGGGTTGTATATTTTCTCTCAAATGTTCACCAGGGTTGTATATTTTCTCCCAATGTTCACTAGGGTGGTATATTTTCTCCTAATGTTCATTAGGGTAGTATATTTTCTCTCAATGTTCATTAGGGTGGTATATTTTCTCTCAATGTTCACTATGGTGGTATATTTTCTCCCAATGTTCACTATGGTGGTATATTTTCTACCAATGTTCACTATGGTGGTATATTTTCTCCCAATGTTCACTAGGGTGGTATATTTTCTCCCAATGTTCACTAGGGTGGTATATTTTCTCTCAATGTTCACTAGGGTGGTATATTTTCTCCCAATGTTCATTAGGGTGGTATATTTTCTCTCAATGTTCATTAGGGTGGTATATTTTCTCTCAATGTTCACTAGGGTGGTATATTTTCTCTCAATGTTCACTAGGATGGTATATTTTCTCCCAATGTTCACTAGGGTGGTATATTTTCTCCCAATGTTCATTAGGGTGGTATATTTTCTCTCGATGTTCATTAGGATGGTATATTTTCTCTCAATGTCCACTAGGGTGGTATATTTTCTCCCAATGTTCATTAGGGTGGTATATTTTCTCTCAATGTTCATTAGGGTGGTATATTTTCTCTCAATGTTCATTAGGGTGGTATATTTCTCTCAATGTTCACTAGGGTGGTATATTTTCTCCCAATGTTCACTAGGGTGGTATATTTTCTCTCAACCTTCACTAGAGTGGTATATTGCAATGCATACAGTACATGTGTACAATGTTCACTATGGTGGTATATTTTCTCCCCACAATGCATACAGTACATGTGTACAATGTTCACTAGGGTGGTATATTTTCACCCCACAATGCATACAGTACATGTGTACAATGTTCACTAGGGTGGTATATTTTCACCCCACAATGCATACAGTACATGTGTACAATGTTCACTAGGGTGGTATATTTTCACCCAACAATGCATACAGTACATGTGTACAATGTTCACTAGGGTGGTATATTTTCACCCAACAATGCATACAGTACATGTGTACAATGTTCACTATGGTGGTATATTTTCACCCAACAATGCATCCAGTACATGTGTACAATGTTCACTAGGGTGGTATATTTTCACCCAACAATGCATACAGTACATGTGTACAATGTTCACTAGGGTGGTATATTTTCACCCAACAATGCATACAGTACATGTGTACAATGTTCACTAGGGTGGTATATTTTCACCCAACAATGCATACAGTACATGTGTACAATGTTCACTATGGTGGTATATTTTCACCCAACAATGCATCCAGTACATGTGTACAATGTTCACTAGGGTGGTATATTTTCACCCAACAATGCATCCAGTACATGTGTACAATGTTCACTATGGTGGTATATTTTCACCCAACAATGCATACAGTACATGTGTACAATGTTCACTATGGTGGTATATTTTCACCCAACAATGCATACAGTACATGTGTACAACGTTCACTATGGTGGTATATTTTCTCCCCACAATGCATACAGTACATGTGTACAATGTTCACTATGGTGGTATATTTTCTCCCCACAATGCATCCAGTACATGTGTACCACATTCACTATGGTGGTATATTTTCTCCCCACAATGCATACAGTACATGTGTACAATGTTCACTATGGTGGTATATTTTCTCCCAATGTTCATTAGGGTGGTATATTTTCTTCCAATGTTCGTATATTTTCTCCCAATGTTCACTAGGGTTGTATATTTTCTCTCAATGTTCACCAGGGTTGTATATTTTCTCCCAATGTTCACTAGGGTGGTATATTTTCTCCCAATGTTCATTAGGGTGGTATATTTTCTCTCAATGTTCATTAGGGTGGTATATTTTCTCTCAATGTTCACTATGGTCGTATATTTTCTCCCAATGTTCACTATGGTGGTATATTTTCTACCAATGTTCACTATGGTGGTATATTTTCTCTCAATGTTCATTAGGGTGGTATATTTTCTACCAATGTTCACTATGGTGGTATATTTTCTCCCAATGTTCACTAGGGTGGTATATTTTCTCCCAATGTTCACTAGGGTGGTATATTTTCTCTCAATGTTCACTAGGGTGGTATATTTTCTCCCAATGTTCATTAGGGTGGTATATTTTCTCTCAATGTTCATTAGGGTGGTATATTTTCTCTCAATGTTCACTAGGGTGGTATATTTTCTCCCAATGTTCACTAGGGTGGTATATTTTCTCCCAATGTTCATTAGGGTGGTATATTTTCTCTCGATGTTCATTAGGATGGTATATTTTCTCTCAATGTTCACTAGGGTGGTATATTTTCTCCCAATGTTCATTAGGGTGGTATATTTTCTCTCAATGTTCATTAGGGTGGTATATTTTCTCTCAATGTTCATTAGGGTGGTATATTTTCTCTCAATGTTCATTAGGGTGGTATATTTCTCTCAATGTTCACTAGGGTGGTATATTTTCTCCCAATGTTCACTAGGGTGGTATATTTTCTCTCAACCTTCACTAGAGTGGTATATTGCAATGCATACAGTACATGTGTACAATGTTCACTATGGTGGTATATTTTCTCCCCACAATGCATACAATGTTCACTAGGGTGGTATATTTTCACCCCACAATGCATACAGTACATGTGTACAATGTTCACTAGGGTGGTATATTTTCACCCAACAATGCATACAGTACATGTGTACAATGTTCACTATGGTGGTATATTTTCACCCAACAATGCATCCAGTACATGTGTACAATGTTCACTAGGGTGGTATATTTTCACCCAACAATGCATTGCATCCAGTACATGTGTACAATGTTCACTAGGGTGGTATATTTTCACCCAACAATGCATACAGTACATGTGTACAATGTTCACTATGGTGGTATATTTTCACCCAACAATGCATACAGTACATGTGTACAACGTTCACTATGGTGGTATATTTTCACCCAACAATGCATCCAGTACATGTGTACAATGTTCACTATGGTGGTATATTTTCTCCCAATGTTCATTAGGGTGGTATATTTTCTTCCAATGTTCGTATATTTTTCCCAATGTTCACTAGGGTTGTATATTTTCTCTCAATGTTCACCAGGGTTGTATATTTTCTCCCAATGTTCACTAGGGTTGTATATTTTCTCCCAATGTTCACTATGGTGGTATATTTTCTCCCAATGTTCATTAGGGTGGTATATTTTCTTCCAATGTTCGTATATTTTTCCCAATGTTCACTAGGGTGGTATATTTTCTCCCAATGTTCACTATGGTGGTATATTTTCTCTCAATGTTCACTAGGGTGGTATATTTTCTCCCAATGTTCATTAGGGTGGTATATTTTCTCTCAATGTTCATTAGGGTGGTATATTTTCTCCCAATGTTCACTAGGGTGGTATATTTTCTCCCAATGTTCATTGTATACAGTTCATGTATACAATGTTCACTAGGGTGGTATATTTTCTCTCAATGCATAAGTACATGTGTACAATGTTCACTATGGTGGTATATTTTCTCCCAATGCATAGGGTATATTTTTCCAACCTTCACTAGAGTGGTATATTGCAATGCATACAGTACATGTGTACAGTTCACTATGGTGGTATATTTTCTCCCCACAATGCATACAGTACATGTGTACAATGTTCACTATGGTGGTATATTTTCACCCCACAATGCATACAGTACATGTGTACAATGTTCACTATGGTGGTATATTTTCACCCCACAATGCATACAGTACATGTGTACAATGTTCACTATGGTGGTATATTTTCACCCAACAATGCATCCAGTACATGTGTACAATGTTCACTATGGTGGTATATTTTCACCCAACAATGCATACAGTACATGTGTACAATGTTCACTATGGTTGTATATTTTCACCCCACAATGCATACAGTACATGTGTACAATGTTCACTATGGTGGTATATTTTCACCCCACAATGCATACAGTACATGTGTACAACGTTCACTATGGTGGTATATTTTCTCCCCACAATGCATACAGTACATGTGTACAGCGTTCACTATGGTGGTATATTTTCACCCAACAATGCATACAGTACATGTGTACAATGTTCACTAGGGTGGTATATTTTCACCCAACAATGCATACAGTACATGTGTACAACGTTCACTATGGTGGTATATTTTCTCCCCACAATGCATCCAGTACATGTGTACAACGTTCACTAGAGTGGTATATTTTCACCCAACAGTGCATACAGTACTCGGTTCAGCAGTGTGATTATTTCTCGTCGACAAGAAGGAAGCACAAAACGTTCCTGTTAGAACAACAGATGGTTCCTATATTAACGAGGTTTGTGTATTATGCTATATAGTCTCATTCATTTTACTATGCAACAGTTCACTTGCATTGTCCGACTTAATTAAGTAAATTCTTTATTTAGAAAGGCTAATCCATTTAATTGACCTAATCTCCCCGACCCCCCCCCCCCCCCGTGTCCCTCTTAAATATTGTACATCTAAAATAATGACATTCCTGTACAGACAAATAAATGAGAAAACCATTCGTTTTATACAAATTTATTTTAGCTCAATTGCGAAACAAGTTCTTATAACTTATATTAATCACTCTTGAGACCTCATTCCTGATGGAATCCACCGCCACGAGGGAGAGAGAAGAGGCAACGTGGAAATTAAATGCCTTGCCTAAGGGCACAATCGTAACGGCTTTATATAAATATTTAACATTTTGCAGGAATTTATATAAACATTTTGCATGATTGCGTTGCAGGATTTTATATAAATATTTTGCATGATTGCATTGCAGGATTTTATATAAATAGTTTGCATGATTGCGTTGCAGGATTTTATATAAACATTTTGCATGATTGCGTTGCAGGATTTTATATAAACATTTTGCATGATTGCGTTACAGGATTTTACAACTAGAGCTACCATCCTCTGCAAAGCAGCTGTGTAAAGATCTTCTCACATCCCTAGTCATCAAGGTCCCGTCGGAGCCCCTTGCAGGTACAGCAATCAGAGCAGAAAAGGACGTGGCTGTTTGTGCCTCCAGGAGGTAATTGTCTTACGTCTTACGTCTGCAGGTACAGCATTCAGGGTGCAGTTAGAGCCTCTAGAAGGATTTATATCTCGTCCCTAGTCTAAAGTCTGTCGGAGCCCCTTGCAGGTACAGCATTCATGGTGCAGTTAGGGCCTATAGAATGGTTGTGTCTCATGTCCCTAGTCTAAAGTCTGTCGGAGCCCCTTGCAGGTACAGCATTCAGGGTGCAGTTAGAGCCTATAGAATGGTTGTGTCACATGTCCCTAGTCTAAAGTCTGTCAGCCCCTTGCAGGTACAGCATTCAGTGTGCAGTTAGAGCCTATAGAATGGTTGTGTCACATGTCCCTAGTCTAAAGTCTGGCGGAGCCCCTTGCAGGTACAGCATTCTGGGTGCAGTTAGGGCCTATAGAATGGTTGTGTCTCATGTCCCTAGTCTAAAGTCTGTCGGAGCCCCTTGCAGGTACAGCATTCAGGGTGCAGTTAGGGCCTATAGAATGGTTGTGTCACATGTCCCTAGTCTAAAGTCTGTCGGAGCCCCTTGCAGGTACAGCATTCAGGGTGCAGTTAGGGCCTATAGAATGGTTGTGTCTCATGTCCCTAGTCTAAAGTCTGTCGGAGCCCCTTGCAGGTACAGCATTCAGGGTGCAGTTAGGGCCTATAGAATGGTTGTGTCTCATGTCCCTAGTCTAAAGTCTGTCGGAGCCCCTTGCAGGTACAGCATTCAGGGTGCAGTTAGGGCCTATAGAATGGTTGTGTCTCATGTCCCTAGTCTAAAGTCTGTCAGAGCCCCTTGCAGGTACAGCATTCAGGGTGCTGTTGGGGCCTCTAGAAGGGTTGTGTCTCTCGACCCTAGTCATTAAAGTCTGTCAGAGCCCCTTGCAGGTACAGCATTCAGGGTGCTGTTGGGGTACAGCATTCCTTGTAGATTATTGATGGGCTGTTTGGAGCTCCAGCAGGTAAATGTCTCGCATCTCGGAACCCCATACAGATACAGCATTCAGGGCAGAAAACCCAGGGCTATTGGGGTCTCCAGCAGGGAAATGTCTCGCATCTCGGAACCCCATGCAGATACAGCATTCAGGGCAGAAAACCCAGGGCTATTGGGGTCTCCAGCAGGGAAATGTCTCATATCTCGGAACCCCATGCAGATGCAGCATTCAGGGCAGAAAACCCAGGGCTATTGGGGTCTCCAGCAGGGAAATGTCTCACATCTCGGAACCCCATGCAGATACAGCATTCAGGGCAGAAAACCCAGGGCTATTGGGGTCTCCAGCAGGGAAATGTCTCATATCTCGGAACCCCATGCAGATACAGCATTCAGGGCAGAAAACCCAGGGCTATTGGGGTCTCCAGCAGGGAAATGTCTCACATCTCGGAACCCCATGCAGATACAGCATTCAGGGCAGAAAACCCAGGGCTATTGGGGTCTCCAGCAGGGAAATGTCTCACATCTCGGAACCCCATGCAGATACAGCATTCAGGGCAGAAAACCCAGGGCTATTGGGGTCTCCAGCAGGGAAATGTCTCACATCTCGGAACCCCATGCAGATACAGCATTCAGGGCAGAAAACCCAGGGCTATTGGGGTCTCCAGCAGGGAAATGTCTCATATCTCGGAACCCCATGCAGATACAGCATTCAGGGCAGAAAACCCAGGGCTATTGGGGTCTCCAGCAGGGAAATGTCTCACATCTCGGAACCCCATGCAGATACAGCATTCAGGGCAGAAAACCCAGGGCTATTGGGGTCTCCAGCAGGGAAATGTCTCGCATCTCGGAACCCCATGCAGATACAGCATTCAGGGCAGAAAACCCAGGGCTATTGGGGTCTCCAGCAGGGAAATGTCTCGCATCTCGGAACCCCATGCAGATACAGCATTCAGGGCAGAAAACCCAGGGCTATTGGGGTTTCCAGCAGGGAAATGTCTCGCATCTCGGAACCCCATGCAGATACAGCATTCAGGCAGAAAACCGGGCTATTGGGGTCTCCAGCAGGGAAATGTCTCACATCTCGGAACCCCATGCAGATACAGCATTCAGGGCAGAAAACCCAGGGCTATTGGGGTCTCCAGCAGGGAAATGTCTCACATCTCGGAACCCCATGCAGATACAGCATTCAGGGCAGAAAACCCAGGGCTATTGGGGTCTCCAGCAGGGAAATGTCTCATATCTCGGAACCCCATGCAGATACAGCATTCAGGGCAGAAAACCCAGGGCTATTGGGGTCTCCAGCAGGGAAATGTCTCATATCTCGGAACCCCATGCAGATACAGCATTTAGGGCAGAAACCCAGGGCTATTGGGGTCTCCAGCAGGGAAATGTCTCATATCTCGGAACCCCATGCAGATACAGCATTCAGGGCAGAAAACCCAGGGCTATTGGGGTCTCCAGCAGGGAAATGTCTCACATCTCGGACCCCATGCAGATACAGCATTCAGGGCAGAAAACCCAGGGCTATTGGGGTCTCCAGCAGGGAAATGTCTCACATCTCGGAAACCCATGCAGATCAGTCAGGGCAAAAACCCAGGGCTATTGGGGTCTCCAGCAGTGAAATGTCTCGCATCTCGGAACCCCATGCAGATACAGCATTCAGGGCAGAAAACCAGGGCTATTGGGGTCTCCAGCAGGGAAATGTCTCATATCTCGGACCCCATGCAGATACAGCATTCAGGGCAGAAAACCCAGGGCTATTGGGGTCTCCAGCAGGGAAATGTCTCGCATCTGGGAACCCCATGCAGATACAGCATTCAGGGCAGAAAACCCAGGGCTATTGGGGTCTCCAGCAGGGAAATGTCTCATATCTCGGAACCCCATGCAGATACAGCATTCAGGGCAGAAAACCCAGGGCTATTGGGGTCTCCAGCAGGGAAATGTCTCACATCTCGGAACCCCATGCAGATACAGCATTCAGGGCAGAAAACCCAGGGCTATTGGGGTCTCCAGCAGGGAAATGTCTCACATCTCGGAACCCCATGCAGATACAGCATTCAGGGCAGAAAACCCAGGGCTATTGGGGTCTCCAGCAGGGAAATGTCTCGCATCTCGGAACCCCATGCAGATACAGCATTCAGGGCAGAAAACCCAGGGCTATTGGGGTCTCCAGCAGGGAAATGTCTCATATCTCGGAACCCCATGCAGATACAGCATTCAGGGCAGAAAACCCAGGGCTATTGGGGTCTCCAGCAGGGAAATGTCTCATATCTCGGAACCCCATGCAGATACAGCATTTAGGGCAGAAAACCCAGGGCTATTGGGGTCTCCAGCAGGGAAATGTCTCATATCTCGGAACCCCATGCAGATACAGCATTCAGGGCAGAAAACCCAGGGCTATTGGGGTCTCCAGCAGGGAAATGTCTCACATCTCGGAACCCCATGCAGATACAGCATTCAGGGCAGAAAACCCAGGGCTATTGGGGTCTCCAGCAGGGAAATGTCTCACATCTCGGAACCCCATGCAGATACAGCATTCAGGGCAGAAAACCCAGGGCTATTGGGGTCTCCAGCAGGGAAATGTCTCGCATCTCGGAACCCCATGCAGATACAGCATTCAGGGCAGAAAACCCAGGGCTATTGGGGTCTCCAGCAGGGAAATGTCTCATATCTCGGAACCCCATGCAGATGCAGCATTCAGGGCAGAAAACCCAGGGCTATTGGGGTCTCCAGCAGGGAAATGTCTCACATCTCGGAACCCCATGCAGATACAGCATTCAGGGCAGAAAACCCAGGGCTATTGGGGTCTCCAGCAGGGAAATGTCTCATATCTCGGAACCCCATGCAGATACAGCATTCAGGGCAGAAAACCCAGGGCTATTGGGGTCTCCAGCAGGGAAATGTCTCACATCTCGGAACCCCATGCAGATACAGCATTCAGGGCAGAAAACCCAGGGCTATTGGGGTCTCCAGCAGGGAAATGTCTCGCATCTGGGAACCCCATGCAGATACAGCATTCAGGGCAGAAAACCCAGGGCTATTGGGGTCTCCAGCAGGGAAATGTCTCATATCTCGGAACCCCATGCAGATACAGCATTCAGGGCAGAAAACCCAGGGCTATTGGGGTCTCCAGCAGGGAAATGTCTCATATCTCGGAACCCCATGCAGATACAGCATTCAGGGCAGAAAACCCAGGGCTATTGGGGTCTCCAGCAGGGAAATGTCTCACATCTCGGAACCCCATGCAGATACAGCATTCAGGGCAGAAAACCCAGGGCTATTGGGGTCTCCAGCAGGGAAATGTCTCACATCTCGGAACCCCATGCAGATACAGCATTCAGGGCAGAAAACCCAGGGCTATTGGGGTCTCCAGCAGGGAAATGTCTTGCATCTCGGAACCCCATGCAGATACAGCATTCAGGGCAGAAAACCCAGGGCTATTGGGGTCTCCAGCAGGGAAATGTCTCGCATCTCGGAACCCCATGCAGATACAGCATTCAGGGCAGAAAACCCGGGCTATTGGGGTCTCCAGCAGGGAAATGTCTCACATCTCGGAACCCCATGCAGATACAGCATTCAGGGCAGAAAACCCAGGGCTATTGGGGTCTCCAGCAGGGAAATGTCTCATATCTCGGAACCCCATGCAGATACAGCATTCAGGGCAGAAAACCCAGGGCTATTGGGGTCTCCAGCAGGGAAATGTCTCATATCTCGGAACCCCATGCAGATACAGCATTCAGGGCAGAAAACCCAGGGCTATTGGGGTCTCCAGCAGGGAAATGTCTCACATCTCGGAACCCCATGCAGATACAGCATTCAGGGCAGAAAACCCAGGGCTATTGGGGTCTCCAGCAGGGAAATGTCTCTCATCT
>CM026395.1:16665624-16757754 GCA_014843695.1 Archivesica marissinica | reverse complement strand
CCCAGGGCTATTGGGGTCTCCAGCAGGGAAATGTCTCATATCTCGGAACCCCATGCAGATACAGCATTTAGGGCAGAAAACCCAGGGCTATTGGGGTCTCCAGCAGGGAAATGTCTCATATCTCGGAACCCCATGCAGATACAGCATTCAGGGCAGAAAACCCAGGGCTATTGGGGTCTCCAGCAGGAAATGTCTCACATCTCGGAACCCCATGCAGATACAGCATTCAGGGCAGAGAAACCCAGGGCTATTGGGGTCTCCAGCAGGGAAATGTCTCACTCTCGGAAACCATGCAGATACAGCATTCAGGGCAGAAACCCAGGCTATTGGGTCTCCAGCAGGGAAATGTCTCGCATCTCGGACCCCATGCAGATACAGCATTCAGGGCAGAAAACCCAGGGCTATTGGGGTCTCCAGCAGGGAAATGTCTCTTATCTCGGAACCCCATGCAGATGCAGCATTCAGGGCAGAAAACCCAGGGCTATTGGGGTCTCCAGCAGGGAAATGTCTCACATCTCGGAAACCCATGCAGATACAGCATTCAGGGCAGAAAACCAGGGCTATGGGGTCTCCAGCAGGGAAATGTCTCATATCTCGGAACCCCTGCAGATACAGCATTCAGGGCAGAAAACCCAGGCTATTGGGGTCTCCAGCAGGTAAATGTCTCGCATCTCGGAACCCCATGCAGATACAGCATTCAGGGCAGAAAACCCAGGGCTATTGGGGTCTCCAGCAGGGAAATGTCTCGCATCTGGGAACCCCATGCAGATACAGCATTCAGGGCAGAAAACCAGGGCTATTGGGGTCTCCAGCAGGGAATGTCTCATATCTCGGAACCCCATGCAGATACAGCATTCAGGGCAGAAAACCCAGGGCTATTGGGGTCTCCAGCAGGGAAATGTCTCATATCTCGGAACCCCATGCAGATACAGCATTCAGGGCAGAAAACCCAGGGCTATTGGGGTCTCCAGCAGGGAAATGTCTCACATCTCGGAACCCCATGCAGATACAGCATTCAGGGCAGAAAACCCAGGGCTATTGGGGTCTCCAGCAGGGAAATGTCTCACATCTCGGAACCCCATGCAGATACAGCATTCAGGGCAGAAAACCCAGGGCTATTGGGGTCTCCAGCAGGGAAATGTCTCGCATCTCGGAACCCCATGCAGATACAGCATTCAGGGCAGAAAACCCAGGGCTATTGGGGTCTCCAGCAGGGAAATGTCTCGCATCTCGGAACCCCATGCAGATACAGCATTCAGGGCAGAAAACCCAGGGCTATTGGGGTCTCCAGCAGGGAAATGTCTCACATCTCGGAACCCCATGCAGATACAGCATTCAGGGCAGAAAACCCAGGGCTATTGGGGTCTCCAGCAGGGAAATGTCTCACATCTCGGAACCCCATGCAGATACAGCATTCAGGGCAGAAAACCCAGGGCTATTGGGGTCTCCAGCAGGGAAATGTCTCATATCTCGGAACCCCATGCAGATACAGCATTCAGGGCAGAAAACCCAGGGCTATTGGGGTCTCCAGCAGGGAAATGTCTCATATCTCGGAACCCCATGCAGATACAGCATTCAGGGCAGAAAACCCAGGGCTATTGGGGTCTCCAGCAGGGAAATGTCTCACATCTCGGAACCCCATGCAGATACAGCATTCAGGGCAGAAAACCCAGGGCTATTGGGGTCTCCAGCAGGGAAATGTCTCACATCTCGGAACCCCATGCAGATACAGCATTCAGGGCAGAAAACCCAGGGCTATTGGGGTCTCCAGCAGGGAAATGTCTCTCATCTCTATACCTAGGGTATACATCAAATATGAAATTTAAAAATGCGAAAATACTGTCAAACCTGTGTTAGTGGTCACCTCTATTAAACAGCCAACCTATATTAAGCAGCCAGTTTCCCAACATGTTGTTTTATTATGCATTTCACCTCTATTAAGCAGCCACATATGCTAAGCAGCCACTTTCTGTGATTCCCTTGGCTGGCCGCTTAAGACAGGTTTGACTGTATTTACATTTGTGCGAGGAATTTGGATGACTTTGATTTTACGGTACATCAGCATCAGCACAGTTACGCACAATTGCAAGTGAAATATAAGGAAATCACATTGGGAGTCAGGGATCATTCTAGAGGGCAATGTGGGCGAAATAGTCGCCCTAGGGACGCTGACTTTGCCCTCTGGGGGCCCCACTTCTCCCTAAAAAAAAAAAAAAGTTTTGGTTTTTACGATTTTCAAATAAATATTTTGCAAAACACAAATATATAACACAAAGGCACTCTTCATTATCAAATTTAAATCCAAAAATGTTTGGATATACAACTCTCAGGTTTGTAACACTTATATATTCTTCATATCTTAACTGGTACTGTGTGATTAGTGTTATACATTCTTATTGTCTTAATTGGTCTCGTGTAATTGTGTTATCATCAGTTTAAGAGCTGAAATTACACAGTATTCATTCATTGTGTCCATGTCTTTGTTTGATAGTGGTGTGGCTCCGGAAGTAAGATGGTCACAGAATACATTCCGTGTCGTGCTGAAGGTGACAGTGAGAAGTGTGTGTGGATCACCTCACGAGGTTGTACAGTTTACAGATAACTCTGTCCAGTTTAGGTAAGTGTGTGTACATCACTCTTGTATGCACAGTCTCCAGCCCAAGGATGCTCAATTTCATTTTGGGCTAAGTTTGTGAATTGTTGAAAATTTAGTCGTAGAACTATTACATTTGGTAGTGCAGTGGTCGTTCGGGCTTCTGTTGTGAAAATGTTACTGAATAGACTACTAGTATGGTATGTTTAAATAATCAATCATTTCCGCCAAAATAGTAGGTCAAATAAAACTGTCTGACCCTACAAAGGATAACCTGACCCTACGATGAGCAACCTGACCCTACCCTAGGCAACCTGACCCTACCCAAGGCAACCTGACCCTACCCAAGGCAACCTGACCCTACCCAAGGCAACCTGACCCTATCCTAGGCAACCTGACCCTACCCTAGGCAACCTGACCCTATCCTAGGCAACTGACCCTACCCAAGGCAACCTGACCATACCCTAGGCAACCTTACCATACACTAGGCAACCATACCCTATCCTAGGCAACCTGACCCTAGGCAACCTGACCCTACCCTAGCCAACCTGACCATACCCAAGGCAACCTGACCCTACCATAGGCAACCTGACCATACCCTGGGCAACCTGACCCTACCCAAGGCATACGGCAACCTGACCCTACCCAAGGCAACCTGACCCTATCCTAGGCAACCTGACCCTACCCTAGGCAACCTGACCCTATCCTAGGCAACTGACCCTACCCAAGGCAACCTGACCATACCCTAGGCAACCTTACCATACACTAGGCAACCATACCCTATCCTAGGCAACCTGACCCTAGGCAACCTGACCCTACCCTAGCCAACCTGACCATACCCAAGGCAACCTGACCCTACCATAGGCAACCTGACCATACCCTGAGCAACCTGACCCTACCCAAGGCAACCTGACCATACCCTGGGCAACCTGACCATACCCAAGGCAACCTGACCCTACCCTAGGCAACCTGACCATAACCTAGGCAACCTGACCCTATCCAGGGCAACCTGACCATACCCAGTGCAAACTGACCCTACCCATGGCAACCTGACCCTGCCCAGTGCAAACAGACTCTACCCATCCATGGCAAGCTGACTCTACACAGGGCCACCCAACCTGACCATACCAAGGGTAGCCTGAATGTACCCAAGGCCACCTGACCATAGCAAGGGTAGCCTGAATGTACCCAAGGCCACCTGACCATACCAAGGGTAGCCTGAATGTACCTAAGGCCACCTGACCATACCAAGGGTAGCCTGAATGTACCCAAGGCCACCTGACCATACCAAGGGTAGCCTGAATGTACCCAAGGCCACCTGACCATACCAAGGGTAGCCTGAATGTACCTAAGGCCACCTGACCATACCAAGGGTAGCCTGAATGTACCCAAGGCCACCTGACCATACCAAGGGTAGCCTGAATGTACCCAAGGCCACCTGACCATACCAAGGGTAGCCTGACTGTACCCAAGGCCACCTGACCATACCCATGGTAGCCTGAAGATACACAAGGCCACCTGACCATACCAAGGGTAGCCTGAATGTACCCAAGGCCACCTGACCATACCAAGGGTAGTCTGAATGTACCTAAGGCCACCTGACCATACCAAGGGTAGCCTGAATGTACCCAAGGCACCTGACCATACCAAGGGTAGTCTGAATGTACCCAAGGCCACCTGACCATACCAAGGGTAGCCTGAATGTACCCAAGGCCACCTGACCATACCAAGGGTAGCCTGAATGTACCCAAGGCCACCTGACCATACCAATGGTAGCCTGAATGTACCAAGGCCACCTGACCATACCAAGGGTAGCCTGAATGTACCCAAGGCCACCTGACCATACCAAGGGTAGCCTGAATGTACCCAAGGCCACCTGACCATACCAAGGGTAGCCTGAATGTACCCAAGGCCACCTGACCATACCAGGTAGCTGAATACAAAGGCCACCTGACCATACCAAGGGTAGCCTGAATGTACCCAAGGCCACCTGACCATACCAAGGGTAGTCCCTGACCATACCAAGGGTAGTCTGAATGTACCCAAGGCCACCTGACCATACCAAGGGTAGCCTGAATATACCCAAGGCCACCTGACCATACCAAGGGCAGCATGAATGTACCCAAGGCCACCTGACCATACCAAAGGTAGCCTGAATGTACCCAAGGCCACCTGACCATACCAAGGGCAGCATGAATGTACCCAAAGCCACCTAATCATACCAAAGGTAGCCTGAATGTACCCAAGGCCTCCTGACACTACCCATGCCCACTAGATCAACCTGACCCAAACACCGACTTACCTAACCATACCCAGGGCCACATTATTCTCTTGTTTTACTTGCAGGGCTACTGTAGATGGACTATGTTACGCCTTCACGTACCAACTGTTTGATAGAATTATAATAGACAAGTGTACCATAGAAATTGGCACTCAAGTCGTGGCGATCTCTATGAAGAAACTAATCAAAGGCAAATGGAATCGCCTATTGCATGACAAAATAAAGGTATGTATCTACAGTCAAACCTGTCTTAAACAGCCAGACAAGGGAACCACAGAAAGTGGCTGCTTAGCACAGGTGGCTGCTTAATATAGGTCAAATGTATAACAAATCAACAAATTGGGAATCTGGCTGCTTAATACAGGTTGGCTGCTTAATGGAGGTGACCACTAACACAGGTTTGACTGTAATGTCAATAAATATATTTTATATCCGTTTATACAAATTTACTTTAGCTCGATTGCGAAACAAGTTCTTACAACTTAGGTTAATCACTCTCGAGACCTCATTCTTGATGGAATCCATCGCCACGAGGGAGAGAGAACAGGCAATGTGGAATTTAAATGCATTGCCTAAGTGCACAATCGTAACGGCACCAGCGGGTCGCGAACTCCGAGCCTTTCGCACTCACTACCACTCCGCTAACACAACTTCCGAAAGGCTTGAAGTTCGAGCTAACATAAATTTGTATAAACTAACTTCCGACTTTCGATTTGTAAAGTAGTGTTGTTTTCATGCATCATCGCAGCGACACGTTGAAGATCATTCATCAACAATATTTGCGCAACATATTTTGGGGCAGTGGTTCAATGGTCTGTTTATTCATTGTTAGACGAGGTCGGTGTGTGGGTTCGAATAGCTTGTGTATATTACTGTAGTATTAGTAGCACAGTTAGTTTTCACTTCCTGTTTGGGGAGGGCACTTGCTAATGTTGGTGAAACCTGTTGCCCAACCCACTTGCTCCTAGATTTTATTCTTAGTGTTCAAGTATAAGCATAGCATTGCAGTTGTATCATTTTGCTTATATATTTATCATGTTTATATTTGTATTGTATATAAACAAGCAATAAAATAAGATTAAACTAAGCTTCCTGTTTTCAGCCGTCCAACTTGTTTGTGGACTTTGAGAATTGGGTGGACAGCTCCTCGGACTCGGAGGTTTGTGATGATGAGCAGCCGTTTGTACTGAAAAGTGAGTCATCATTCCTGACTCGAATAACTGATTAAATCTTGAACTGTTTAATAACTGATTAAATCTTGAACTGTTTAATAACTGATTAAATCTTGAACTGTTTAATAACTGATTAAATCTTGAACTGTTTAATAGCTGATTAAATCTTGAACTGTTTAATAGCTGATTAAATCTTGAACTGTTTAATAGCTGATTAAATCTTGAACTGTTTAATAACTGATTAAATCTTGAACTGTTTAATAACTGATTAAATCTTGAACTGTTTAATAGCTGATTAAATCTTGAACTGTTTAATAGCTGATTAAATCTTGAACTGTTTAATAGCTGATTAAATCTTGAAATGTTTAATAACTGATTAAATCTTGAACTGTTTAATAACTGATTAAATCTTGAACTGTTTAATAACTGATTAAATCTTGAACTGTTTAAATCTTGAACTGTTTAATAACTGATTAAATCTTGAACTGTTTAATAGCTGATTAAATCTTGAACTGTTTAATAGCTGATTAAATCTTGAACTGTTTAATAGCTGATTAAATCTTGAACTGTTTAATAGCTGATTAAATCTTGAACTGTTTAATAACTGATTAAATCTTGAACTGTTTATTAAACAGTTCAAGATTGTACCGAATATTAACCGGTTACGTCTTGAACAAATTGCCAAACCTCGGAGTCTTGTAAATGGTTGGTGAATACTGGCTAGCTGCTTAATAGAGGTGACCGCAAGCACAAGTTTGACTGTATAAACTGATGTTTGTGATACATGGCTTGTATTCCTGTACATTACTTGTTTGTAATATTATACTGTGGGTATCTGCCAGTGTCGTTCTTTACTTGATGGCCTAGATTTATACTTGGAGGTTATTATGTGGCTAGTTTCATATCTGTATTGGTATCGACCCGAGGTAACCTAATATTGTGTGTGTTTTACGTTTATTTATCGTCGCTAACTGTTACCCATATGAGCGACGCTGCCTGAAGAGATTAGTCATTTTAGATTTTTGGAGGATAGTGCAATGATACAGATAGAGACCCATTCCAGAATCTCCTCTGATTCTTTTATTAGGATCAGACGGGGGATCGAACCTGCGATCCCTGGATTACCAGTCCAGCGTGTTACCACTGGACTAGATCCGTCTGTATAATATATAATTGATTATAGAGTTCATATATGTAGTAAAGTGTACCCATTGCTTATCAGCAGTATGGAGATGAAATGAGTAATTGACCTCTTCAACAACAGAGCAGACTAATATGTACATTGCAACAAATTCTATTTCAGAGAAGCAAAGAAGTACGAAGGTGTTTAGGACAAGCGGCAGCAAGTCGAGATTTGAACTGGAGGAACAAGACAGCGGTACAAACACATCCGACAGTCTGGAGAACATGGAGGATAGGGACGATGCATTATACGACAACTTCCTGTGACACTGCGGTAGTCCGTGGCAACATTGCCTAGTCATAACAAAAATGATCTCATGACATGTGTTACCAAATGTTGTAGGTTTCGGAGGTGTGTGTGTGTTTTAAGTTTATTTATCGTCGCTACCGGTTGCCCATATGAGCGACGCCTCCTGAAGAGATTAGTCATTTTAGATTTTTGGAGGATAGTGCAATGATATAGACAGAGACCCATTCCAGAGTCTCCTCTGGTTCTTTTACGTGCACGGTGTAAAGCACCGACACGAGACCTCGGTTTACAATCCCATGTGAAAGACTGGTTTCGGAGGAGATACATGCAATGTGATAGGCAGATGCTCTGGATTTGTGCCTTCAGAATCCAAATTTCGATCCATTGATCTTGTAAAATCTGTGAAATGAAATATGCGCCAGTTTTGTTTTATTAATACTGTTTGCAAGGAATACCACAGATTTTTATACATGTTCATTACTTTGTGTATTCTATTTATGTGATTATTATTTGGACATTTAGTATTGTTTTAGAATATTTGTCTCACATACTTTTGTGGATAAAAAGAGACATAGCGGTCTCAAATCTGACTAGCATTTTATATTTAAATGTACCGTAATCATTTTTGTATAAGACGCAGGTTTTTTCTGCTGAGTCATATACTCCAGTTTAGAACTGAATTTCATTAATTGTAGGACGTATTGCAACAAAGGGAAATAAGTGTTTCTTAATATTATTCTCTAGGCACATGTCGTACTTGTTTCGAATTTCGTTGAGTCTAGATGTCTACATCAGTGTCAAAAAAATATTATTTAATTTATGATTAAAAAAATAGAATATGTAAATAGAAAATAGATCAGTTCAAAATGAAATCATCAAAAACAGTTTTTAATGAAACAATTATTGATGGTTCCCAATAAATATCTTTAGCAAGCTTTGCAAACAACCAATTACCGTTTGCTGTATGTGCGGTTAATTATGAGAACCTTGATAATGTGTTGAGAATGACAAGTTTGAGTAGGTGTTGACATGATGAAAATAAGTCACTTTTAACAGGTAAATAACCTCAATCATCATCATCAGATTTACTCGTAATTTACTGGCACACGTCAACCATGCTATTATACGATTTAGTGGTCTATACACCAAGAGTCTTTATCGCGATTTTGAATGCTTAGGAAGCGTTTATATATTTGATTTGTTCACACGAGTTTGCACATTTTCTATGATCGTGTACGTCTTATACAGCAAATAAGCTTTTATTCTCTGATTCTTATACTCCTGTGTGACCATGCTGGTTATTGGCCTATTTGGATATTAGTCAAATGCCACAATGCTGGTTATTGGCCTATGTAATTGGATATTAGTCAAAAGTCACAACAAAGCTGGTTATTGGCCTATTTGGATATTAGCCAAAGCTACAACCATGCTGGTTATTGGCCTATTTGGATAGTTATTGGCCTATTTGGATATTAGTCAAAGCCACAACAATGCTAGTTATTGGCCTATGTAATTGGATATTAGTCAACAGTCACAACAGTGCTAGTTATTGGCCTATTTAGATATTAGCCAAAGCTTATTGGCCTATTTGGATAGTTATTGGCCTATTTGGATATTAGTCAAAGCCACAACAATGCTAGTTATTGGCCTATTTGGATATTAGCCAAAGCTACAACCATGCTGGTTATTGGCCTATTTGGATATTAGTCAAAGCCACAGCAATGCTAGTTATTGGCCTATGTAATTAGATATTAGTCAAAAGTCACAACAGTGCTAGTTATTGGCCTATTTGGATATTAGCCAAAGCTACAACCATGCTGGTTATTGGCCTATTTGGATAGTTATTGGCCTATTTGGATATTAGTCAAAGCCACAACAATGCTAGTTATTGGCCTATGTAATTAGATATTAGTCAAAAGTCACAACAGTGCTAGTTATTGGCCTATTTGGATATTAGCCAAAGCTACAACCATGCTGGTTATTGGCCTATTTGGATAGTTATTGGCCTATTTGGATATTAGTCAAAGCCACAACAATGCTAGTTATTGGCCTATGTAATTAGATATTAGTCAAAAGTCACAACAGTGCTAGTTATTGGCCTATTTGGATAGTTATTGGCCTATTTGGATAGTTATTGGCCTATTTGGTATTAGTCAAAGCCACCAATGCTAGTTATTGGCCTATTTGTTGTAAGTCCAACAGTGCTAGTTATTGGCCTATTTGATATTAGCCAAAGCTACAACCATGCTGGTTATTGGCCTATTTGGATAGTTATTGGCCTATTTGGATATTAGTCAAAGCCACAACAATGCTAGTTATTGGCCTATGTAATTAGATATTAGTCAAGTCACAACAGTGCTAGTTATTGGCCTATTTGGATATTAGCCAAAGCTACAACCATGCTGGTTATTGGCCTATTTGGTGTTATTGGCCTATTTGGATATTAGTCAAAGCCACAACAATGCTAGTTATTGGCCTATGTAATTAGATATTAGTCAAAAGTCACAACAGTGCTAGTTATTGGCCTATTTGGATATTAGCCAAAGCTACAACCATGCTGGTTATTGGCCTATTTGGATAGTTATTGGCCTATTTGGATATTAGTCAAAGCCACAACAATGCTAGTTATTGGCCTATGTAATTAGATATTAGTCAAAAGTCACAACAGTGCTAGTTATTGGCCTATTTGGATATTAGCCAAAGCTACAACCATGCTGGTTATTGGCCTATTTGGATAGTTATTGGCCTATTTGGATATTAGTCAAAGCCACAACAATGCTAGTTATTGGCCTATGTAATTAGATATTAGTCAAGTCACAACAGTGCTAGTTATTGGCCTATTTGGATATTAGCCAAAGCTACAACCATGCTGGTTATTGGCCTATTTGGATAGTTATTGGCCTATTTGGATATTAGTCAAAGCCACAACAATGCTTATTGGCCAATGTAATTGGATATTAGTCAAAGCCACAACAATGCTGGTTCTTGGCATATGTAATTAGATATTAGCCAAAGCCACAACAATGCTGGTTCTTGGCATATGTAATTAGATATTAGCCAAAGCCACAATAATGCTGGTTCTTGGCCTATGTAATTGGGTATTAGCCATAGCCACAACAATGCTGGTTATTGGCTTATTTGGGAATATTTTTTATCAAGTTCTAAACTGAAGTATTAAGACGCATTTACATACAGATGATTACGGTATATAGGCAAAGTACATGCCTTCTTTAAACCAACAGACATGGAAGGAGCTGTTATAAAAGTTGTTTTTGTTAATATTTGTTATAAAATAATGTTGTTTATATAGATTATTAAATCAATTTAGTCAAATTCCTACGCACATATGTTACCCAGCCAATGTGCAGATCGCATGTTTCAGCCATGTACATTCAAGGTCACACTTAAAGCAGCAGGCGATACATATATGGCTGAAACTTAAAGCGGCAGTCGATACATATATGGCTGAAACTTAAAGCAGCAGGCGATACATATATGGCTGAAACTTAAAGCGACAGGCGATACATGTATGGCTGAAACTTAAAGCGGCAGGTGATACATATATGGCTGAAATTTAAAGCGGCAGGTGATACATATATGGCTGAAACTTAAAGCAGCAGGCGATACATATATGGCTGAAACTTAAAGCGACGGGCGATACATATATGGCTGAAACTTAAAGCGACAGGCCATACATATATGGCTGAAACTTAAAGCGGCAGGTGATACATATATGGCTGACATTTAAAGCGGCAGGTGATACATATATGGCTGACACTTAAAGCGCAGGCGATACATATATGGCTGAAACTGAAGATGACCTCTCCCCCTACAATTTGTTGGATTTTGGCATGCACTCGCATATAAGGCGGGTTGATAAAATGGGACACCAGACCCTGTATAAATTGCATGTTTGGCCAATGCAAGTTGTAGAAAAGAAAGCACTCTGACACTGACAATTTCTACAACGTAATTATGGATACCAAATTTTTTTTTTTAGCACACCATTTTTTTAGTACTCACTTAACCCATTCAACACCAAGTAACTCACATGGACTGGTCCATGATATTCATAAACCAATAAATGAATCAGAAAATCACATTTGGACAAGTTCATTTATCAAAATGGGTAATTATTTCTAAAAATAGTAATATCACTGGCAACAAGTGCAGATCCTGATGAGACGGCTCGTCACGAGTCGGCTCATCTGGATCTACACTTTTTGTAAGCCTATTTAGAGGTCTGTGGTGTTGAAAGGGTTAAGACGGGAAGCCATAATCTGGTGATAAAAAACTTGTCTTATAGGCAAGTATGGATGGTAATGAAAGCTGTTTTTAAAACATTGCATATTTCTGTGGGGTTGCCGTGCACATTTCTGTGGGGTTGCCGTGTACATTTCTGTGGGGTTGCCGTGTACATTTCTGTGCGGTTGCCGTGTACATTTCTGTGGGGTTTCCGTGTACATTTCTGTGGGGTTTCCGTGTACATTTCTGTGGGGTTTCCGTGTACATTTCTGTGCGGTTTCCGTGTACATTTCTGTGGGGTTGCCGTGTACATTTCTGTGGGGTTGCCGTGTACATTTCTGTGTGGTTGCCGTGTACATTTCTGTGCGGTTGCCGTGTACATTTCTGTGGGGTTTCCGTGTACATGTATATCAGGAAGAGTAGAGAAATTGTAATATATGGTTTATGCTGTTAGTAACAGTGTGTATACATTTCTCGGGTACTGCCGAGCCATATATGTAAATGCTGTTAGCAACAGTGTGTATACATTTCTCGGGTACTGCCGAGCCATAGATGTAAATGCTGTTAGCAACAGTGTGTATACATTTCTCGGGTACCGCCGAGCCATAGATGTAAATGCTGTTAGCAACAGTGTGTATACATTTCTCGGGTACCGCCCAGCCATAGATGTAAATGCTGTTAGCAACAGTGTGTATACATTTCTCGGGTACCGCCCAGCCATAGATGTAAATGCTGTTAGCAACAGTGTGTATACATTTCTCGGGTACCGCCCAGCCATAGATGTAAATGCTGTTAGCAACAGTGTGTATACATTTCTCGGGTACCGCCGAGCCATAGATGTAAATGCTGTTAGCAACAGTGTGTATACATTTCTCGGGTACCGCCGAGCCATAGATGTAAATGCTGTTAGCAACAGTGTGTATACATTTCTCGGGTACCGCCGAGCCATAGATGTAAATGCTGTTAGCAACAGTGTGTATACATTTCTCGGGTACCGCCGAGCCATAGATGTAAATGCTGTTAGCAACAGTGTGTATACATTTCTCGGGTACCGCCGAGCCATAGATGTAAATGCTGTTAGCAACAGTGTGTATACATTTCTCGGGTACCGCCGAGCCATAGATGTAAATGCTGTTAGCAACAGTGTGTATACATTTCTCGGGTACCGCCGAGCCATAGATGTAAATGCTGTTAGCAACAGTGTGTATACATTTCTCGGGTACCGCCCAGCCATAGATGTAAATGCTGTTATCAACAGTGTGTATACATTTCTCGGGTACCGCCGAGCCATAGATGTAAATGCTGTTAGCAACAGTGTGTATACATTTCTCGGGTACCGCCCAGCCATAGATGTAATTATCAATGGGCCTTCAATGAACAAGGAATATTCTGTCCATAGTTCCAATTTATCTACACATGCCAGCCCTATTGAGGATGGCTTCCAGTGGCGTAGCTGGCCATGAAGGGTAGGAGGAGTGTTTGGGGACATATACAGCCCAAAGATTTTGTTGACTTTAGAACGAATTTGGTGAGCTCTGGTGTATTTTCCGAGGCAATATTCAAATGAATTATACATGTATGTTGTTTGTTTGCGCTACTCAAGCCTTAGCTTAGCTTAACTTAGCATTCCGAGAAAATATGCAAGCCCGGGCTTTGTGGCGTAAAGGCAGCTACGCCTCTGGCTTCAGCTGTTTGCCCAAAAGCAATGAGACCATATACAAACAATTTGTGGTTTTGGGTTAAAGTCTCAGACAGCTTCGGTCATACTGTGACTCTCCAGCTGGTATCAATGGAGGAAGACCCAAGGTGTCCCTCTGGGTAGTATTTCAGGCATGAACGGGTACCCGGGTAGAACCACTGGCCTTCCACAAGCCGAATAGCTTCCTCACATAAATGCAGTTGACTCCCCCCCCCCAGTGTGATTCGAACCTACAGTGATGAGGCAAAAGTGATTTGAAGTCAATGAATTAGGGACAGAACAAAGAGAATTATATATTGATGCTGGATGTGTATGGGGGGGGGGGGGTGTTTTAAGTGACAAATCAAACGAGGGACATTTCTTTCCCACAGATAAGGTACTCTGTCATTTAATTTAAACTTTGGGTATTCGTGTTCCATGACCAACTTTCATGTAAAGATTATCCATGTCCCATGGGCAGTGATATATGGATAGAGAACACATTTCAGTTATCAATGTCCCATGGGCAGTGATATATGGATAGAGAACACATTTCAGTTATCCATGTCCCATGGGCAGTGATATATGGATAGAGAACACATTTCAGTTATCCATGTCCCATGGGCAGTGATATATGGATAGAGAACACATTTCAGTTATCCATGTCCCATGGGCAGTGATATATGGATAGAGAACACATTTCAGTTATCCATGTCCCATGGGCAGTGATATATGGATAGAGAACACATTTCAGTTATCCATGTCCCATGGGCAGTGATATATGGATAGAGAACACATTTCAGTTATCCATGTCCCATGGGCAGTGATATATGGATAGAGAACACATTTCAGTTATCCATGTCCCATGGGCAGTGATATATGGATAGTGAACACTTTTTAGTTATCCATGTCCCATGGGCAATGATATATGGATAGAGAACACATTTCAGTTATCCATGTCCCATGGGCAGTGATATATGGATAGAGAACACATTTCAGTTATCCATGTCCCATGGGCAGTGATATATGGATAGAGAACACATTTCAGTTATCCATGTCCCATGGGCAATGACGTATGGATAGTGAACACATTTCTAGTTATCCATGTCCCATGTGACATATGGATAGTGAACACATTTCTAGTTATCCATGGGCAATGACATATGGATAGTGAACACATTTCTAGTTATCCATGGGCAATGACATATGGATAGTGAACACATTTCTAGTTATCCATGTCCCATGGGCAATGACGTATGGATAGTGAATACATTTCAGTTATCCATGGGCAATGACGTATGGATAGTGAACACATTTCTAGTTATCCATGTCCCATGGGCAATGACATATGGATAGAGAACACATTTCAGTTATCCATGTCCCATGGGCAATGACATATGGATAGTGAACACATTTCAGTTATCCATGGGCAATGACGTATGGATAGTGAACACATTTCAGTTATCCATGTCCCATGGGCAATGATGTATGGATAGTGAACACATCTCAGTTATCCATGTCCCATGGGCAATGACGTATGGATAGTGAACACATTTCAGTTATCCATGTCCCATGGGCAATGACATATGGATAGTTATCCATGTCCCATGGGCATTGATGTATGGATAGTGAACACATCTCAGTTATCCATGGGCATGAATGGATAGTGAACACATTTCAGTTATCCATGTCCCATGGGCAATGACATATCGATAGTTATCCATGTCCCATGGGCATTGATATATGGATAGTGAACACATCTCAGTTATCCATGGGCAATGACATGGATAGTGAACACATTTCAGTTATCCATGGGCATTGACATATGGATAGTGAACACATTTCTAGTGTTTATTTGTTTTTCCTTACATCTATTTGCTTAAGATGAACAAGTCTTTTATTGTATTATTGAAAAGACGGCTGGATTTTGTTTGGGTTTTATTTAGCATCATCTGTCAATTTGTTTCATTATCATTTTGTTTAGTTGCCAAAATAATTGTTATTTAACAGAGTTATATTTTCCTATATAACTTGGGATATATGAGTGGCATTCTCATCCTCAGGGCGACATTACATCGGTGAACATGCATTTTCCTATTAAATGATAAAATTGTTTTCCAAATATTTGTCTCTTGAGTATTTCAACTACTAAACAAACATTTGTTGATATAACAAACTATAGTAACCCTAAATTAGCCATATATTAGCCAATCTGTGATTTTTTTAAAAAGAAGCTAGTTTCAACTGATTTGGGTAGGTATGGGTATGGACAACTACCAAAAAAAAGTAAGGAGGGGTTGGGGAAACCTTTTTATTAGAGGTCAAAGGTCATTGACCTCTGCTTAAATCACAAAGTATATTTCAGCAACAAAACATGATCTATTAGTATATAGCCGATATTGGTGTCAAAATGCACAGAATTACAACAGAAGATGACATAAGATAATTATTGACCCTTGGGACCAAATCCTGACCTCTGAAAATGAGGTCAAAGGTCAAAAAAGCTGTTTGATCACTAAAATTTCATATTAATAACAGGAACATTACCATATTATATAAAAATGAGCAAAAAACATACCGAAGAGGTTAATTTCAACTTACGTGGTGGATATGGGGGTTATTATTTATTCCAATAGCAGAGAGGGAGAGGTAAATTACATTTCTTGTGATCAAATGCCATTGACCCTAGACTAACTTTTTTTTATTTTTTTATAAATTGCATGAACAGATGAAGACAATAGTAGGTGATGATATTCCAGTTTATCATGAGAGATACTTGAAAGAAGCACTAGAAAGGTACTATGGTGATAGTATATTCATTACTAATCAAGAACGTAGGAAGGATGTTGTCTGCTTTAGAAGCTGTACAGCAAGCATCATCCGAGACTACCATGAAATGAAAACTGATGATGAAGACGCACAGAAAAGAGCCATCATCAAAACAGCGGGTCATTCATTATCAATGACATAAAGTGCCTTAATTTCAGCAAAGATGACTTCCCTTCGATCAAAGAAATGACATCAATGTATGAGCTGCCAGATTCTCTTGAACTGCTGTTAACATGCTTAATGCCTCATTCATCCGTTCGACGAAATGTTGCAGGGCAGAATATCATATCTTCACAACGCCCAAGATCATCTAAGATGCCTTTCCAGCTTGGTACGAGCTTATATCTTGATCACAAGTTTGGTTCAGATAAGCTGATTGATGCCATGCACAGGCTGGGCATATGTGAAAGTCAAAAAGAGACTGTGAACTACAAGTACACGTACATTGACTCGACTAATAACACAAATGCAGCATCAATGGCAGTCCTTGAGAATCAGCTTGAGCAACACATTGGTGACAACATGGATCATGATTTGATTACATTAGATGGAAAGTCAGGTTTTCATGCCATGGGGCAGATCAAAGTTACCACTCCAGAAAATGCCAATCAAATTGAAGATGATGAGAATAGGAAGTTGCAGAGAAAGCCAATCGTGAAGAGTGATACTCTGTCAAATATGGAAGGTCTGCAAAACTACGTGCCTCAACGAACGAATGCCCTACTAGACACAAAACTCATTAAGTGTGAAGAGCTTCAGCACAAAATACCAGAAAGATCAATTCCTACAGATTCATCTGTCATAGACTGGTACCATGGATGGGTAGAAGGAAGAACCGCTCACCCCAACTTCATGGGGTTCATGCATCAGAAATACAACGGACTAGCATTGAAATCTTCTATCGAGTTTTTGCGAATCATCAATGCGAATCCTAATGACATGCAGACAATATACACCACCATCATGAGAGCTATCAAAGGAACATACAAATCCCCATCAATAATAACCTTTGATTTTCCTCTGTTCATCAAGGCATCACAAATTGTTAAGGATCAGAAGTTAGAAGTTGTTGTGAGACTTGGAGGATTTCACTTCCTAAAGAGTTACCTTGGCTGCATCATGGAAGGCAGTGGTTTGGCAGAAGCCATGCAAGTCATCTATGGACCTAATACAGTCCAGTACATCCTGAAAGGTGCAGCATACTCAAAGGCTCTGAGAGCACACTTCTTAACAGATGCAGCGCTGATGAAACACATGATGGGTGAAAGCGAAAGTCTGGATGAGAGACTCAATGACTTGCAGGAAATGTCAAGAACTGCAAAGCTGTGGGTTCTGTACCACCAACTTGTAAGAACAGCACAAGATTTCATATTGGCAGAAAGACTCAATGATTGGCATGGACATCTGAATGCCGTTTCTAGCATGATTGGTATATTTGCCACAGCTGGACATGGGCAGTATGCCAAATTTGGACGCATGTACTTGCAAGATATGCTTAGACTTCCAGAAGATTATCCTCAGGTTAGTATATGTAAACTCAATGCGATCTTATTGTAAATAAATTTATTATCTGGAAGCATGTGTTTTCATGAATGTCGGACTTCAGCAAAAGCATCATCTGTCTGTCCACCTTTAATTTGTCGTAAATCTTGCCAAATTAATCCTGTATATTCTCTTTTGAGTTCGAAGTAGTATTTAGTGTGGTGGCTGTCCTCTTGCCCGCTTTCCATGTTTGAGCTGGCATCATCTCTCATTGCACATATCTACATTTTTAGTCGTTTTATGTTTCCATACTACTCCCTATAGGTGAGATACATTTTAAGGATGTTCTTTTCATTTGCAGGTGTATGAAGCTTTCATGGAGGGGAATCACACAACACGCTACAGCGATGAGCAATTTTCTGACCAGACAATCGAAGAAACACTCATGCGGAAAGTCAAGTCAAATGGAGGCTTAACAAGAGGAAGAATGCGCAACGAGAGTTCTGTGAAAGTATGGGTTGGTACGTTTTCACATCTCAAGCTTCTGGGGGACCTGATGGAAGAAATGATTGGTGGAAAGCGGAAAAAGAGGACCCACACAGACCTTGGGACAAAGCGTCTAGAGAAAGACAGCCAGCACGTCAAGTTGATTTCTGCATGGTTTTTAACTCATAACCCCTTCATAGAGGTTAGTATAGCATGAATTTGGCAAGATGCTCAAGGAAACAGCTACAAGACTTGACGTGGACATAAACAGCAAGATGCATGTTGTGTTGATGGAGGGTGGCTACTTCATCAGGTAAAGTGGTCCAGCGGTGCAACCATGTCACAAAATGACTCTTGTATTAATGAACACATTATTATAACCCTAAATCGGGGCCTCATTTTCCCATTTTATAGAAGGGGTTTTCCAATAAAGGTAAACACATCTTCAAAGATCCAGGTATAAGGGGAGGTATAGTGATCTAAGAGGATCCAATCTTCTTGGATGTTATAGGGGAACTATTTAAAGCGTTTCCTGGATAATATCGGACAGAGATAACATAATAAGGTTTATTTCTGTGTAACCGATTGTAATAAATCCATATACCAGGGCCTCTATAAACTAGTTTATTTTACATATCACATGATAACGGTAGCACAGGGATTTAGTGAATTGTGAGATTAGCATGGGCTGAACAACTATTTAACACAGTAAGAGACCTGACATATTACCATTCACTTCAAACGAGACAACACGAACTGACCGTGAGTGGAGCAAACGTTGTGAGAATTTGGTCAGAGCGAAATGCGGATTTGATCACCCGCACGCAACATGGAGTGTGAGATGCTAACAGCTGGGGAACTGCCAATGTGTGGATAGCCGTCAAAGGACGTCACCCACGTAATCGCCAGATGAGCGACGACAGACCCACCAGGCTAAGCAACTAACAGTGGAACTGCAGACCGGAACGACCCGGAGTTACCACGTGACCGGACAACCAGGAAACCGGCATAGGAGGTTGGCCCGACACGCTTAAGAGCGAACCAACCCAGATATATGTAAAAAACGTTACATCATTGAAATATTCCGCGAATGATTAAATCAACAAGTGTCTAACCGGCAAAGAACTAACAACGGAACACGTGAACTTTTCAGGCCGCCAAATGACGTTTCAGTCATTACCTCTTGCATCATCATCATTAATTTATATGTAAATAAATTGTAGATATTGTACATTGTCTTAGTATTCTACCATAGTGAGTACTCCCCCTTGGATCATCTTGTGTCAAACCATCAAGACTATAGTTGATGCATATGTCCGATATGTTGACAACAAATTCAAGAATGCTACTGTAGTGTTTGATGGCTACGGGGAGGAATCGTCAACGAAAGACCATGAACATATGCGGCGGATGGCTGGGAAGAAGGTTTCTCCGGACATGAGGATCACACCGGAATTGACTATATCATGTGACAGAGAGGTTTTCCTGGCAAATGAGAAGAACAAAGGAGCCTTAATCATGATGATATCTGCAGAGATGGCAAGCCACAATATCAATGTACGCCAAGCAAACGATGATGGTGATACGCTGATTGTTAGGT
Source organism: Archivesica marissinica (assembly GCA_014843695.1). Lineage (NCBI taxonomy): Eukaryota > Metazoa > Mollusca > Bivalvia > Venerida > Vesicomyidae > Archivesica > Archivesica marissinica. The sequence goes on along the minus strand of CM026395.1, from coordinate 16,737,956 downwards.
ATGCGATGGACTTGGGTCGCAAGTGTTAAATCCTCAGTTGTTGTTGTCGCCCAGGACACTGATATTTTGATATTGCTCTGCTATCATAGGCCTAACCACTGTACTAATTTGTATTTACAAGCAGATTTGGGTGGTCTTTACGACATCTCTAGCATACACATCGGAGACAAAGAAGACTTCCTCTTCAAGTATGGCTGGTCTGGAAACGACACTGTTTCGTGTATTCATGGACATACCAAATGTGTTCTCTACAAATGCAGATTTCCTGCCAGTGTCATTACTGCATTCACAAGTCCCACTTCAACCGACTCCATGATTCAAACAGCTGGATTAAAAGCCATGCAGATCACATATGGCTGTGGGGATAATCCCCTAGAAAAGTCTCGCTACATGAAGTTCAAGAAGCAAGCAGCCAAGGGCAAAATCGATCCTGACCGCCTACCACCAACGGAAGATGCAACAGCTCAACATTCCCTTCGTGTCCATCTTCAAGTTGTGGTATGGAAGCATCTTGACACCTCTATTCTTGATCCCAAAGGAAGAGGATGGGAGATAGATTCCAATAGAAAACTCAGACCCAAAATGATATCTGTTGGTATCGCGCCAGACAACCTTCTGAAAGTAATTTGTTGCAACTGCAAGGAAGGGGAGAGGCAATGTCAAACAATGATATGCAGCTGCATGAAAGCTCGCATGTCGTGTGTATCTGCATGTGGAGTGTGCTGTGGGCATTGCGACAATGGAACAGATAGCATAGATGTAGAAGAAGAAATTGGTAGCGATGAAGAGGAAACAGACTGAGTATTATTAATTTGTTGTTGCCGATAGATACTGTAAGTTCTAAGTTGTGAGTAGTATTCTGCAAATTGTTGATTATAAATTCACATATACTTTACATACACAAACTATTTGGCACTAATGAACTTTACCTCCTCCTCCCTGCTTATTTTGACCATTAACCTCGTATTTTGGTAGTGAAGAATCCATTTCAGATTTAGTTTGTATCTTAGTATAATTATGTCACTGTTACCAATATGATATGATAATTTTAGTGATAAGATGTCTATTTTTGACCTTTGACCTCATTTTCGGAGGTCAGGAATTGGTTCCATGGGTCAGTAATTATTCTATGTCCTCTTCTTTCGTAATCCTGTGCATTTTGACACCAAGATCATCTATATACCATATTGTGTTGCTGAAACACAATTTTATATGATTTAAGCAGAGGTCAATGACCTTTGACCTCTAATAAAAAGGTTTCCCCTACCCCTCCTTACTTTTTTTTGGTAGTTGTCCATACCCATACCTACCCAAATCAGTTGAAATTAGCTTCTTTTAAAAAAATTCACAGATGAACCTTAAGTTAGGGATACTACTAATGTAAATATGGTCAACATCCATGCTTACATGCATCCATTATAGTCTTCCAGTCTGGTATTGCAATATAGCCTTCCAGTCTGGTATTGCAATATAGCCTTCCAGTCTGGTATTGCAAAATAGCCTTCCAGTCTGGTATTGCAACATAGCCTTCCAAAACCATGAAGTCTGGTATTGCAATATAGCCAACCTTCCAGTCTGGTATTGCAATATAGCCTTCCAAAACCTTCCAGTCTGGTATTGCAATATAGCCTTCCAAAACATTGCAGTCAGGTATTGCAATATAGCCTTCCAAAACCTTGCAGTCTGGTATTGCAATATAGCCTTCCAAAACCTTGCAGTCTGGTATTGCAATATAGCCTTCCAAAACCTTGCAGTCTGGTATTGCAATATAGCCTTCCAAAACCTTGCAGTCAGGTATTGCAATATAGCCTTCCAAAACCTTGCAGTCTGGTATTGCAATATAGCCTTCCAAAACCTTCCAGTCTGGTATTGCAACATAGCCTTCCAGTCTGGTATTGCAATATAGCCTTCCAGTCTGGTATTGCAATATAGCCTTCCAATCTGGTATTGCAATATAGCCTTCCAATCTGGTATTGCAATATAGCCTTCCAATCTGGTATTGCAATATAGCCTTCCAATCTGGTATTGCAATATAGCCTTCCAATCTGGTATTGCAATATAGCCTTCCAAAACCTTGCAGTCAGGTATTGCAATATAGCCTTCCAGTCTGGTATTGCAATATAGCCTTCCAATCTGGTATTGCAATACAGCCTTCCAATCTGGTATTGCAATATAGCCTTCCAAAACCATGCAGTCTGGTATTGCAATATAGCCTTCCAGTCTGGTATTGCAATATAGCCTTCCAAAACCTTGCAGTCAGGTATTGCAATATAGCCTTCCAAAACCTAGCAGTCTGGTATTGCAATATAGCCTTCCAAAACCTATTCACTGAAAGTTTGATGATAAATTTACAACAGAGTGAATACTGAATATCGGTTCTACTCCGTACCAGGCAAACTATTTTGGTGACAGAAATCTAGGTCAAGAGGTGGCATTGTATTGACATCGATGATATTGTACAATATGTGCGGGAAATCGCCTACATGAAGCAGAGCAGTTACACTCTAATCTAATCATTATACAATCTATAAATAGCATTCATTCATGATTGGTTCAACTCCTAAGAATGACTAGCCCATATTTTCGTATCCAAGGCGACGCCTAAAAATGTAAGATGCTCATCATGTTATATCAAATTCAAACAAATCAAATTCCATCTCTATTCTTATGCACAGAAATAAAACGCCATGAAATTCTTCACGCATATCATTTAAAATATATAGCAGTTCACTTTACAGTAAAATGTCATCGCTATTCCTATCTCCTCCTGCGTTACTTTTTCTTGCCCTTCTTTTTTCCTCCCCCAACAACAGCTTCCGGATCTTGCCCCTATTCGTATGCACAGAAATTCTTCAAACATACAATTTAAAAATAAATAGCAGTTCGCTTTACAGTAAAATTCGCTTTACAGTAAAATGTCATCGCTATTCCTATCTCCTCCTGCGTTACTTTTTCTTGCCCTTCCTTTTTCCTCCCCCAACAACAGCTTCCGGATCTTGCCCCTGTGCCAGGGCTAGCTGTTTCTTCAGATCTAACAATTTTGCCACAGCAGCGTCGACAAGGCCTTTCTCTGCTTTGTTTGTCTTCAGTTCTCTGACCTTACCCCCCTGTAATGTAAAAATATACAAGATAATGGTGGATATATGCAACGCAGGTTCGATCCCCCGTCTGACCCTAATAAAATTAACAGTCTTTCAGATGGGACTTTAAACCGAGGTCTCGTGTCGGTGCTGTACACTGTGCACGTAAAAGAACCAGAGGAGACTCTGGAATGGGTCTCTGTCTGTATCATTGCACTATCCTCCCAAAATCTAAAATGACTAAATCTCTTCAGGAGGCGTCGCTCATATGGGCAACCGGCAGCAACAATAAATAAACGTCAAACACACTAGATGCAACAATCATTTTGTTTATTATTTAATTTGCAAGTTAGAAATAACAATTTGTTATGTAACCTTCTCCGTGGCCTAGTGGTTATAGTGTCTGCCTACTGAGAGGGAAGTTTACGGTTCGAAACTGGTTAAGGGGTTAGTTCTGATATGGCCGGTTGGTGAGCTGCAAGCTAGTTAAATAATGGTTACCGATTGCCTACCAGCCTGACGCCTGTAAGGATAGGATTCGGGAAGTACTGATATTCATGGGGGAAAAATGGTGTCTCATAAGTCAGTAATGGCTGGTCCTTAAATAGGGGTGGCAATATAATAAACAAACACTTTACTTTATATTACACATAGAACAGTGTTTGCAATTTTGAAACATTTATATTACACATAGAACAGTGTTTGCAATTTTGAAACATTTATATTACACATAGAACAGTGTTTGCAATTTTGAAACATTTATATTACACATAGAACAGTGTTTGCAATTTTGAAACATTTATATTACACATAGAACAGTGTTTGCAATTTGAAACATTTATATTACACATAGAAGTGTTTGCAATTTTGAAACATTTATATTACACATAGAACAGTGTTTGCAATTTTGAAACATTTATATTACACATAGAACAGTGTTTGCAATTTTGAAACATTTATATTACACATAGAACAGTGTTTGCAATTTTGAAACATTTATATTACACATAGAACAGTGTTTGCAATTTTGAAACATTTATATTACACATAGAACAGTGTTTGCAATTTTGAAACATTTATATTACACATAGAACAGTGTTTGCAATTTTGAAACATTTATATTACACATAGAACAGTGTTTGCAATTTTGAAACATTTATATTACACATAGAACAGTGTTTGCAATTTTGAAACATTTATATTACACATAGAACAGTGTTTGCAATTTTGAAACATTTATATTACACATAGAACAGTGTTTGCAATTTTGAAACATTTATATTACACATAGAACAGTGTTTGCAATTTTGAAACATTTATATTACACATAGAACAATGTTTGCAATTTTGAAACATTATTTTGCTTTATGGCCTGTGGTGAATAGTGAATACTGCAAATTGTGAATTCTTTACCTCATAAGGATTTAATCGAAATAAGTAAGATCACTACATATCTTCAATCCGGTTATAACCATTTTAAAGAAATATTACTTATATACTATTTCAAGAATGAGGTAGCAGACAGATCTGTAGCCCAGTGGTAACACGCTGGACTGGTAATCCAGGGACCACAGGTTTGATCCCCTGTCTGACCCTAATAAAATTAACAGTCTTTCAGATGCGACTTTAAACCAAGGTCTTGTGTCGGTGGTTTACACCGTGCACGTAAAAGAACCAGAGGAGACTCTGGGATGGGTCTCTGTCTGTAACATGCACTATCCTCCAAAAATCTAAAATAATATCTTCAGGCGGCGTCATTCATATGGGCAACCGGTAGCGACGATAAATAAACGTAAAACACAAAAAAGGGTAGGTGGGGTAGTCATTCATCATATCATGAACACAATAACTCACCTGTTCACCAACTTCAGCTGTCAATCTTTCTACCTCTGCTGAATTTACTATTTTGGCTGTTCCAGCTACCTCCTTTACTTCAGCTGATTTCTGTTGTTTGTTGTTGCCCTTCTTTTTACCTCCCCCGGATTGTGGAGCAGCTTCCTGACCTTGGCAAGCCACTAACTGTTTTTTCAAATCCAACAAGATGGCCACTTCTGCATCTACCACACTCTTCTCAGCCTTGTTTGTTTTAAACTCTCTCACTCTGATCCCCTGCAAAATATAATCTTTATAATAATAATTTAGCCGGAAACCAACTCAAGTCAGTCATAGTGATTTATTGCTTTGTCTTTGATAGCTTGTATACAGTCAAACCTGTGTTAGTGGTCACCTCCATTAAGCAGCTAACCTGTATTAAGCAGCCAGTTTCTAAATTCCCAAAATGCTGTTTTACTATACATTTCACCTCTATTAAGCAGCCACCTGCACTAAGCAGCCACTTTCTGTGATTCCCTTGGCTGGCTGCTTAAGACAGGTTTCACTGTAATAATGAGGCCAATTTGGCAAGCACATTCAGGTAATGCTACAAATTATGAATATAGATAATTGTGAATAAACGGAATGACCCGAAAGGGGCCTCAACATTAAGGGGGATTTTTTTTTTTTAAATTATGAATTAGTAAAAGATATTTGTTTGTTTCAGTGTACAGTGAAACCTGTCTTATTAGAGGTTAAATGTATAATAAAACAACATATTTCGAATCTTGAAACTGGCTGCTTAATACAGGTTGGCTGCTTAATACAGGTTGGTTGCTTAATGGAGGTGACCACTAACACGGATTTGACTGTAGAGTTAACCACTAACACAGGTTTGACTGTAGAGGTGACCACTAACACGGGTTTGACTGTAGAGGTGACCACTAACACGGGTTTGACTGTAGATGTGACCACTAACACGGGTTTGACTGTAGAGGTGACCACTAACACAGGTTTGACTGTAGATGTGACCACTAACACAGGTTTGACTGTATATTGAAATTCAATATCAATATTATCATGAGTAACGCACGCGAAGAGTCAATGTTCATGGGTGAAATACGAGTTTCTTTGAGAGCGACTAGAAATGCATTCATATGACACAACATGTTAAAAATTACTAGCAAGGGTCAAAAACGGCTAAAACGATATCTCCACCTGATGTACATCACTGCTCATTGCCTGTAAGTGACCGAGCAAAGAAAGAGCGGAAAAGTTAGTGACCCCAACATGGTACTAGAACCCACGACATCCCTAACACAAGTCGGACAGATTTACCAACCGAGCTAGCCGGGCAGATGTTCTACCCACGCCGAAATACATTACACTCTTCTATTCTTCTCTCTGCCAGTACCAAACCAGATCTCCTCGTCGTCATTAAAAAAGAGCGGGAGAAAAGTTAGATACCCGACGTGGGACTCGAACCCACGACCTCCCGAACACTAATCGGACAGCTAGCTCTACCAACCGAGCTAGCCGGGCCGATGTTCTACCCACGCCGAAATACACTACACTCTTCCCTCTTCTATTCTTCAGGAGCCGCACTCCAATCCCTGGAGCCGCACTCCAATCCCTGGAGCTGTACCCCTACTCCTTTGCCTGTACCAAACCAGATCTCCTCGTCGCCATTAAAGTAACCAAGCAAAGAAAGAGCGGAAGTAAAGTTAGAGACCCGACGTGGGACTCGAACCCACGACCTCCCGAACACTAGTCGGACAGCTAGCCGGGCCGATGTTCTATCCACGCCGAAATACACGACACTTGATTAGCTGTGAAAATCTGAATGACCTCCGCCAAAATATGAACGAGGCGTTGGACATACAAAATGTTCGAGCTCGATGAACACACACAGATGCACGGACAGACAAGTGGGAAAATCTATCTATATCCTCCACACTTTAACTGCAGGGAATCAATAAAATATTGTCGAACCTGTTTAGCAATAGCATCCTGTAGCTTCACAATGTCCTCTGGACTCGCTTTCACGCCCGACGTCTGCTCTGCACCCTTCTTTCCGTGCTAAACAATGGCAATGTCACAATACAGATATATACACACAACTAACAAGATAACATTTAAAAGTTATATATTGTTTTTTTTTCGGGTTTACGCCTGCATCAGCACCATTTTGGGCTATATCGCCGGCGGGCAGTTTACCTAACAACGCCTTTCCTGGGCAGGCTCCAGCGGTTAACCAGTACTTGGGTGCACCAACCTCCGTAAGAAACTGCCAATTTTTTCATATAAATTAGACACGGCCTGAGCGGAGCTCGAACCCGTGACCATCAGTGATGATAGGTTACAGTGGTATACAAGTCAGCAACCTTAACCACTCGACCACGGAGGCGGACTTTCACATAGAAAGGTACATACATGTACACAGATAGCACTATACATATGTAGGTATCTAGTGACGCAAGTTCAAAGAAACATTAATTAAATAATTCAGTTTCTACTTACTGTATTAAAGGTTTTTCTGACTAGTTTAAGGAAATGGTCGATTATTGTAAGAAACCAAGCTTTTAAATGTATCTTGTGACAAGTTTGAACACATTCCAATGATAAATCGACCCGCTATGTGCTTATAATAAATATCATCCAGACAATGGCCAAACCTTATCTTGAGACATGTGAGCTATAAGGTAACACGAATAAATGTGTCAGTTACCTTAGGTTTTGCTGTATACATGACTGTATCAGTTACCTTATGTTTTCCTGTATACATGACTGTGTGTCAGTTACCTTAGGTTTTCCTGTATAAATGTACATGACTGTGTGTCAGTTACCTTAGGTTTTCCTGTATACATGTACATGACTGTGTGTGTCAGTTACCTTAGGCTTTCCTGTATACATGTACATGACTGTGTGTCAGTTACCTTAGGTTTTCCTGTATAAATGTACATGACTGTGTGTCAGTTACCTTAGGTTTTCCTGTGTACATGACTTTGTGTCAGTTACCTTAGGTTTTCTTGTATACATGTACATGACTGTGTGTCAGTTACCTTAGGTTTTCTTGTATACATGTACATGACTTTGTGTCAGTTACCTTAGGTGTTCCTGTATACATGACTGTGTGTCAGTTACCTTAGGTTTTCCTGTATACATGTACATGACTTTGTGTCAGTTACCTTAGGTGTTCCTGTATACATGACTGTGTGTCAGTTACCTTAGGTTTTCCTGTATACATGTACACGACTGTGTGTCAGTTACCTTAGGTTTTCCTGTGTACATGTACATGACTGTGTGTCAGTTACCTTAGGTTTTCCTGTGTACATGACTGTGTGTCAGTTACCTTAGGTTTTCCTGTATACATGTCGGTGTGTCAGTTACCTTAGGTTTTCCTGTATAGATGACTTTGTGTCAGTTACCTTAGGTTTTCCTGTATACATGACTGTGTGTTAGTTACCTTAGGTTTTCCTGTATACATGACTGTGTGTTAGTTACCTTAGGTTTTCCTGTATACATGACTGTGTGTCAGTTACCTTAGGTTTTGCTGTATACATGACTGTGTGTCAGTTACCTTAGGTTTTCCTGTATAGATGACTTTGTGTCAGTTACCTTAGGTTTTCCTGTATACATGACTGTGTGTCAGTTACCTTAGGTTTTCCTGTATACATGTACATGACTTTGTCAGTTACCGTAGGTTTTGCTGTATACATGACTTTGTGTCAGTTACCTTAGGTATTCCTGTGTACATGACTATGTGTCAGTTACCTTAGGTATTCCTGTATACATGACTGTGTGTCAGTTACTTTAGGTTTTCCTGTATACATGTACATGACTTTGTGTCAGTTACCTTAGGTATTCCTGTATACATGTACATGACTGTGTGTCAGTTACTTTAGGTTTTCCTGTATACATGTACATGACTGTATCAGTTACCTTAGGTTTTCCTGTATACATGACTGTGTGTCAGTTACCTTAGGTTTTCCTGTATACATGTCGGTGTGTCAGTTACCTTAGGTTTTCCTGTATAGATGACTTTGTGTCAGTTACCTTAGGTTTTCCTGTATACATGACTGTGTGTTAGTTACCTTAGGTTTTCCTGTATACATGACTTTGTGTCAGTTACCTTAGGTTTTGCTGTATACATGTAGATGACTGTGTGTCAGTTACTTTAGGTTTTCCTGTATACATGTACTTGACTGTATCAGTTACTTTAGGTTTTCCTGTGTACATGACTATGTGTCAGTTACTTTAGGTTTTCCTGTATACATGTACATGACTGTGTCAGTTACCTTAGGTATTCCTGTATACATGTACATGACTGTGTGTCAGTTACTTTAGGTTTTCCTGTATACATGTACATGACTGTATCAGTTACCTTAGGTTTTCCTGTGTACATGACTATGTGTCAGTTACTTTAGGTGTTCCTGTATACATGTACATGACTTTGTGTCAGTTACCTTAGGTTTTCCTGTGTACATGACTGTATGTCAGTTACCTTAGGTTTTCCTGTGTACATGACTTTGTGTCAGTTACTTTAGGTTTTCCTGTATACATGACTTTGTGTCAGTTACCTTAGGTTTTCCTGTGTACATGACTGTGTGTCAGTTACCTTAGGTTTTCCTGTATACATGTACATGACTTTGTGTCAGTTACCTTAGGTTTTCCTGTATACATGTACATGACTTTGTGTCAGTTACCTTAGGTTTTCTTGTATACATGTACATGACTGTGTGTCAGTTACCTTAGGTTTTCCTGTATACATGACTTTGTGTCAGTTACCTTAGGTTTTCCTGTATACATGACTGTGTGTCAGTTACCTTAGGTTTTCCTGTATACATGACTTTGTGTCAGTTACCTTAGGTGTTCCTGTATACATGACTGTGTGTCAGTTACCTTAGGTTTTCCTGTATACATGTACAGACTGTGTTTCAGTTACCTTAGGTTTTCCTGTGTACATGTACATTACTGTGTGTCAGTTACCTTAGGTTTTCCTGTGTACATGACTGTGTGTCAGTTACCTTAGGTTTTCCTGTATACATGTCGGTGTGTTAGTTACCTTAGGTTTTCCTGTATAGATGACTTTGTGTCAGTTACCTTAGGTTTTCCTGTATACATGAATGTGTGTTAGTTACCTTAGGTTTTCCTGTATACATGTACATGACTGTGTGTCAGTTACTTTAGGTTTTCCTGTATACATGTACATGACAGTATCAGTTACCTTAGGTTTTCCTGTGTACATGACTATGTATCAGTTACCTTAGGTTTTCCTGTATACATGACTGTGTGTCAGTTACCTTAGGTTTCCTGTATAGATGACTTTGTGTCAGTTACCTTAGGTTTTCCTGTATACATGACTTGTGTTAGTTACCTTAGGTTTTCCTGTATACATGACTGTGTGTCAGTTACCTTAGGTTTTGCTGTATACATGTACATGACTGTGTGTCAGTTACTTTAGGTTTTCCTGTATACATGTACTTGACTGTATCAGTTACTTAGTTTTCCTGTGTACATGACTATGTGTCAGTTACTTTAGGTTTTCCTGTATACATGTACTGCTGTGTCAGTTCCGTAGGTATTCCTATGTACAGACTGTGTGTCATTCTTTAGGTTTCCTGTATACATGTACATGCTGTATTACAGTGTCTACTGTCAGTTACTGTTTCCTTGTGACTATGTCAGTTACTTTGTTTTCCTGTATCATACTTATGCAGTTACCTTAGGTTTCCTTGTACATGACTGTGTGTCAGTTACCTTAGGTTTTCCTGTATACATGTACTGACTTGTGTCGTTACTAGTTTTCTGTTATACATGACTTTTGTCAGTTACCTTAGGTTTTTGTATACATGTACTGACTTTGGCATTACCTTAGTTTCCTGTATACATGACTGTGTGTCAGTTACCTTAGGTTTTCCTGTGTACATGACTGTGTGTCAGTTACCTTAGGTTTTCCTGTATACATGTCGGTGTGTCAGTTACCTTAGGTTTTCCTGTATAGATGACTTTGTGTCAGTTACCTTAGGTTTTGCTGTATACATGACTGTGTGTTAGTTACCTTAGGTTTTCCTGTATACATGACTGTGTGTCAGTTACCTTAGGTTTTGCTGTATACATGACTGTGTGTCAGTTACCTTTGGTATTCCTGTGTACATGATTATGTGTCAGTTACCTTAGGTATTCCTGTATACATGAGTGTGTCAGTTACCTTAGGTTTTCCTGTATAGATGACTTTGTGTCAGTTACCTTAGGTTTTCCTGTATACATGACTGTGTGTTAGTTACCTTAGGTTTTCCTGTATACATGACTGTGTGTCAGTTACCTTAGGTTTTGCTGTATACATGTACATGACTGTGTGTCAGTTACTTTAGGTTTTCCTGTATACATGTACTTGACTGTATCAGTTACCTTAGGTTTTCCTGTGTACATGACTATGTGTCAGTTACTTTAGGTTTTCCTGTATACATGTACATGACTGTGTCAGTTACCTTAGGTATTCCTGTATACATGTACATGACTGTGTGTCAGTTACTTTAGGTTTTCCTGTATACATGTACATGACTGTATCAGTTACCTTAGGTTTTCCTGTGTACATGACTATGTGTCAGTTACTTTAGGTTTTCCTGTATACATGTACATGACAGTATCAGTTACCTTAGGTTTTCCTGTGTACATGACTATGTATCAGTTACCTTAGGTTTTCCTGTATACATGACTGTGTGTCAGTTACCTTAGATTGTCCTGTATAGATGACTTTGTGTCAGTTACCTTAGGTTTTCCTGTATACATGACTGTTTGTTAGTTACCTTAGGTTTTCCTGTATACATGACTGTGTGTCAGTTACCTTAGGTTTTGCTGTATACATGTACATGACTGTGTGTCAGTTACTTTAGGTTTTCCTGTATACATGTACTTGACTGTATCAGTTACCTTAGGTTTTCCTGTGTACATGACTATGTGTCAGTTACTTTAGGTTTTCCTGTGTACATGTACATGACTGTGACAGTTACCGTAGGTATTCCTATGTACATGACTGTGTGTCAGTTACTTTAGGTTTTCCTGTATACATGTACATGACTGTATCAGTTACCTTAGGTTTTCCTGTGTACATGACTATGTGTCAGTTACTTTATGTGTTCCTGTATACATGTACATGACTTTGTGTCAGTTACCTTAGGTTTTCCTGTGTACATGACTGTATGTCAGTTACCTTAGGTTTTCCTGTGTACATGACTATGTGTCAGTTACTTTAGGTTTTCCTGTATACATGACTTTGTGTCAGTTACCTTAGGTTTTCCTGTGTACATGACTGTGTGTCAGTTACCGTAGGTTTTCTTGTATACATGTACATGACTTTGTGTCAGTTACCTTAGGTTTTCCTGTATACATGACTGTGTGTCAGTTACCTTAGGTTTTCCTGTGTACATGACTGTGTGTCAGTTACCTTAGGTTTTCCTGTATACATGTCGGTGTGTCAGTTACCTTAGGTTTTCCTGTATAGATGACTTTGTGTCAGTTACCTTAGGTTTTGCTGTATACATGACTGTGTGTTAGTTACCTTAGGTTTTCCTGTATACATGACTGTGTGTCAGTTACCTTAGGTTTTGCTGTATACATGACTGTGTGTCAGTTACCTTTGGTATTCCTGTGTACATGATTATGTGTCAGTTACCTTAGGTATTCCTGTATACATGACTGTGTGTCAGTTACCTTAGGTTTTCCTGTATACATGTACATGACTGTGTGTCAGTTACTTTAGGGTTTCCTGTATACATGTACATGACAGTATCAGTTACCTTAGGTTTTCCTGTGTACATGACTATGTGTCAGTTACTTAGGTTTTCCTGTATACATGTACATGACTTTGTGTCAGTTACCTTAGGTATTCCTGTATACATGTACATGACTGTGTGTCAGTTACTTTAGGTTTTCCTGTATACATGTACATGACTGTATCAGTTACCTTAGGTTTTCCTGTATACAGAGTGTGTCAGTTACCTTAGGTTTTCCTGTATAGATGACTTTGTGTCAGTTACCTTAGGTTTTCCTGTATACATGACTGTGTGTTAGTTACCTTAGGTTTTCCTGTATACATGACTGTGTGTCAGTTACCTTAGGTTTTGCTGTATACATGTACATGACTGTGTGTCAGTTACTTTAGGTTTTCCTGTATACATGTACATGACTGTATCAGTTACCTTAGGTTTTCCTGTGTACATGACTATGTGTCAGTTACTTTAGGTGTTCCTGTATACATGTACATGACTTTGTGTCAGTTACCTTAGGTTTTCCTGTGTACATGACTGTATGTCAGTTACCTTAGGTTTTCCTGTGTACATGACTATGTGTCAGTTACTTTAGGTTTTCCTGTATACATGACTTTGTGTCAGTTACCTTAGGTTTTCCTGTGTACATGACTGTGTGTCAGTTACCTTAGGTTTTCCTGTATACATGTACATGACTGTGTGTCAGTTACCTTAGGTTTTCCTGTATACATGACTTTGTGTCAGTTACCTTAGGTTTTCCTGTAGTAACTGATCCTTGCCCAGCAAATCTTTTCTTCAACTCGGCTATTGTGGACGCTTCAATCTTTTGGAAGAGCGGTGATGGCTGCAACAATGATAGGAACATCAGTGAAGAAACAGTGTCCTAACATGGTCTGTCCACATTCAAAGCAAATCATGTTAGTTTATACACATTTATGTTAGCTCGATTGCGAAACAAGTTCTTACAACTTATATCAATCACTCTCGAGAACTCATTCCTGATGGAATCCATCGCCACGAGAAGAGGCACCTTGGAATTAAATGCCTTGCCTAAGGGCACAATTGTAGCGGCTCCAGCGTGGCTCAAACTCCGGACCTGAAGCGAACATGCATCCACTGCGCTATCACGACTTCCAAATCATGTTCAAATTACAAGTACCATATATTCCCGGCAGTAAGTCGATCTTGGCCACAAGTCAAGGGTCAAATTAGGGCTTGGAAATCTGATTTTAAGCTGGATCCTTCCATAAGTCGAGGGTACCTTGTGGGCTTATGACATTCGTTACGACAATGGTTTTTTCTCTCATTTTTGAATGAAACTGCGCTAAATTTGAGATATCTGGTTGACTTTATTCCATTACAAATCATAAAAACATACACTGATGCAAAACAATAATTTATGAGGATTGTTTAAATCAGTTTTTGTATGGTTTATAATGTAAATAATGTCTTAAGCAAATTATATTAAACCAAAAGACATAAATAAGAGTTCCAACAAATAAAAACAAAATTTCCCCCTCATTTTTGTTTTATGTTTGTTTCTAGCTCATAAGTCGACCTAGAACTTTCATCACATTTCTAGATAAGAATAACCGGGAATATACGGTATTATTAATTTATTTTCCATTTATGCCAAACCCCTTGCGGAGAAATAGACATGTTTTCCTGGGCAGCCGTAAGCGTCCTAAGCAGTTAACCAGTACTAAGCAATGTGTGTGACACGCCTTGCTCAAGAACACTAAAGTCTGTCCCACCTAATATATAAACCTCAGATATGTTTAAGTGTTTCATTACAGACGGATATGTAGTCCAGTGGTAACACGCTGGACTGGTAATCCAGGGATCGCAGGTTCAATCCCCCATCTGACCCTAATAAAATTAACAGTCTTTCAGATGGGACGTAAAACCGAGGTCTCGTGTCGGTGTTTTACACCGTGCACGTAAAAGAACCAGAGGAGACTCTGGAATGGGTCTCTGTCTGTATCATTGCACTATCCTCCAAAAATCTAAAATGACTAATATCTTCAGGAGGTGCCGCTCATATGGGCAACCGTTAGCGACAATAAATAAACGTAAAACACACAGTGTTTCATTTATTCTTTAGATACATGCCGTGACCGAGTATACTCACAATACCGGTAGTTATAAAATACTGTACATGCACAGCAATCTCGGTATTATACAACTAAACAACTAAAATTACCTCTTTTCATTTGTGATTAAAAGATTATATGTCGGTAAATACCGTTGGCTATAATGCTAATGTTATTTATTTGCAAAAACTCCGCAAATAAATTAAAGTTTGAATTGAATTGATAATAGCTGTGTGAGTCTGGTTGACTGGTTCACAGCAGTTTGAGGTAATTGGCATGTCGTGTTCCAGGGTTGACTGGTTCACAGCAGTTTGAGGCAGTTGGCATGTCGTGTTCCAGGGTTGACTGGTTCACAGCAGTTTGAGGCAGTTGGCATATTGTGTTCCAGGGTTGACTGGTTCACAGCAGTTTGAGGCAGTTGGCATGTTGTGTTCCAGGATTGACTGGTTCACAACAGTGTGAGGTAGTTGACAGGTTGTGTTCCAGGGTTGACTGGTTCACAACAGTTTGAGGCAGTTGGCATGTTGTGTTCCAGGGTTGACTGGTTCACAGCAGTTTGAGGCAGTTGGCATGTTGTGTTCCAGGGTTGACTGGTTCACAACAGTTTGAGGCAGTTGGCATGTTATGTTCCAGGGTTGACTGGTTCACAACAGTTTGAGGCAGTTGGCATGTTATGTTCCAGGGTTGACTGGTTCACAACAGTTTGAGGCAGTTGGCATGTTATGTTCCAGGGTTGACTGGTTCACAGCAGTTTGAGGCAGTTGGCATGTTATGTTCCAGGGTTGACTGGTTCACAACAGTTTGAGGCAGTTGGCATGTTATGTTCCAGGGTTGACTGGTTCACAACAGTTTGAGGCAGTTGGCATGTTATGTTCCAGGGTTGACTGGTTCACAACAGTTTGAGGCAGTTGGCATGTCGTGCTATAGAGCACTATATTTATTCTCACTTACTGTGCCGATGCTGTGTCCTGCGGCTAGATGACAAACAAAGTCCTGGTAAACGACATTGCACATGGGTGGAGCGTTGAGCTGAGCCTGGATTGTGGCACTGACCTGCGGCATGTAGGGCTGTAGTAGGACAGACAACAGACATGCCAGGTTGGCAGCCAGACTAACCACCGTCCCTGCTCTACATCTGTAGACATAAGATTACATATGGTGACACATTAAAAGTTTGATTTAAACTGGATGCACACGACAGATGAATGAACGTCTTGGAAATGGACACAATGCACATATCTGCTCATTTGAAATTATCAACGCCGACATCTAATGCTGGAAATTTCCCCTTGTATTTTAACAGGGTTCATTCTAGGTCAGAATTTTTGGGAGAAGTGAGAAAGCGCGTGATCGCTTCCTTAAATGGTGTTCTTTAATATACTTCTGCAAAATAGGGTTAAAATGCACAGTACAACCATTAAATACAACATTTGAATAGAAGGAGTGCTTTATAATGGGCCAGTGTATCTTACTAGACAACATTTTGTTTGAAAATTGTTTTTTGTTTTTTTTAGGGAGAAGTGGGCCCCCAGAGGGCGAACTCTAGGGCGACAATTTCGCCCACATCGCCCTCTAAACTGATCCCTGCTGTAACATTAAAAATAATATTTAAAGTAATATATATTTCTACCGAAGCTCAATGAATATCACATTATCACATTATGCAATCATTATGCAACAACAACCAGGGTTCCCTCTGTCTGAATGTTTGTCTGCGCCACTTCTGTCGTCAATTGATAAATACTGGAGCCAATTTAAAAAACTTGGAGCCAACTAAGAGCAATATAGTTCACAAATAAATATGACGCCATAATTTGACAAAACATGTGCCGAAAAAACATTTTTTTTTTATAGTTTCACCAAATATTTTCGTCAATTCACAAAATTTAGAGCCAATATTTGTTTTTTTGGTGCCATTGGTGACCGACAGCGGGAACCCTGAACAACTACTAAATCGCGCCCGCAGAAGAATTTAGTTCTACTAAACCATCCAGAACTTCCTGGAGTTACCTCACTTGCTGTTATCTCCCTTGGGTACACGTAACTAAATTCTCCTGCGAGTAAGATTGAATCGTGTAGTTGTTGGATACTGTGCTATTCATTGAGTGAAGTAGAAATTTGGCTGCAAAGGTACGCGTCAGAATGTTCTGCAGAAATATTCAAAGGAGCGGTTGATTAGCAATTGAGATTATTGCCTTAAATTTCCAGTTTTCAGTAATAATAATTCATGTTTTAAGAAAAGTTGAAAATCTGCCTGAAAATGAACTGGTTTTTGTGAAATTACATTTGTAAATAACTTCACGGATGTTTATTTACAAAATCATAAATGAATGTGTAACGGGTGGATATCTGAAGTTAACACCACGATAAATCTGCATATGAATGACAGTTCATATTTGCATTGTATATTTTATTTATTTATATTTCGGGTTTTACGCCTGCATCAGCACCATTTCGAGCTATATCGCCGGCGGGCAGTTTTCTTAACACCTTTCCTAGACAGGCTCCAGCGGTTAACCAGTACTTGGGTGCACCAACCTCCGTAAGAAACTGCCAACTTTGCATCGTATAAAGAGACTAACTGTGATAAAGTATTGCAAATTAAGTAAATTCCGGAAACATGCATCAGTTCTGTACCATATCTCCGTATTTTGAACTCGGGGAGAAGTTTTTCATAAAGAACTCGGGGAGAAGTTTTTCATAAAGAACTCGAGGAGAAGTTTTTCATAAAGAACTCGGGGAGAAGTTTTTCATAAAGAACTCGGGGAGAAGTTTTCATAAAGAACTTGGGGAGAAGTTTTTCATAAAGAACTCGGGGGAGAAGTTTTTCATAAAGAGCTCGGGGAGATGTTTTTCATAAAGAACTCGGGGGAGAAGTTTTTCATAAAGAACTCGGGGAGAAGTTTTTCATAAAGAACTCGGGGGAGAAGTTTTTCATAAAGAACTCGGGGAGAAGTTTTTCATAAAGAACTCGGGGAGAAGTTTTCATAAAGAACTCGGGGAGAAGTTTTTCATAAAGAACTCGGGGGAGAAGTTTTTCATAAAGAGCTCGGGGAGAAGTTTTTCATAAAGAACTCGGGGAGATGTTTTTCATAAAGAGCTCGGGGAGAAGTTTTTCATAAAGAACTCAGGGGAGAAGGTTTTCATAAAGAACTCAGGGAGAAGTTTTTCATAAAGAACTCGGGGAGAAGTTTTTCATAAAGAACTCGGGGAGAAGTTTTTCATAAAGAGCTCAGCGAAAAAAATTCATAAAGTACGGAGGACATCCTTCTCCTCGTGTACTTTATACATGTCATTATTGTGAAGGTCAATTTCTTAAGACCTGATTTCTTTCCGATTTCTGAGAAATATTTCACATTGAAAACATTCTGTAAAAGAACACAATCTTGATGACTTACTTATCAGCATCGCTGGCTTTCACAAGCACCCATGGTTTGTTTTCCTGCATAAACTGGTTGCCCAGACGGGAAATACTCAGTATATTTCTGATGGAATCTCGTAGTCTAAAACAATACATTCAGTACAATACATTCAACAATGCATAATTTACATGCTTTAAAATGGTCACTCTTTACAAATTATTCAACACATTACGTACATGTATACATTCATCTGCTGCACAGTACCAGAGTAATTTATCATACACCCATTCATCTGCTACACAGTACCAGAGTAAACTTATCATACACACATTCATCTGCTGCACAGTACTAGAGTAAACTATCATACGCACATTCATCTGCTGCACAGTACCAGAGTAAACTATCATACACACATTCATCTGCTGCACAGTACTAGAGTAAACTATCATACGCACATTCATCTGCTGCACAGTACCAGAGTAAACTATCATACACACATTCATCTGCTGCACAGTACTAGAGTAAACTATCATACGCACATTCATCTGCTGCACAGTACCAGAGTAAACTATCATACACACATTCATCTGCTGCACAGTACTAGAGTAAACTATCATACGCACATTCATCTGCTGCACAGTACCAGAGTAAACTATCATACACACATTCATCTGCTGCACAGTACTAGAGTAAACTATCATACGCACATTCATCTGCTGCACAGTACCAGAGTAAACTATCATACACACATTCATCTGCTGCACAGTACTAGAGTAAACTATCATACGCACATTCATCTGCTGCACAGTACCAGAGTAAACTATCATACACACATTCATCTGCTGCACAGTACTAGAGTAAACTATCATACACACATTCACCTGCTACACAGTACTAGAGTAAAATAGCATACACACATTCATCTGCTGCACAGTACCAGAGTAAACTATCATACGCACATGAAGATTCAAATCACTTGCCCACCACAACTATAGGTTCGAATCCCACAGGGTGTGTCGAAATCTTTCCTCTGAGGAAGCTATCCAGTTGGCTTTCGGAAGGTCTTCGGTTCTACCCAGATGTCTGCCTGTGGCTATAATACTGCTTGGATAGGCATCAGGGGTCTTCCTCGACAAATATTAGCTGAAGAGTCGAAGCATGACCCAAGCTGTTGGTGCGACTTTTAACCCAAAAATGTAGAGTTCTGACATCCATACCTGACAGATTCCATGTTATCTATGTATGTCTTCAACTCTCGGTTGACGAGGGCCAGCAAGTTCTGGTCATCAGCAGTAAGAGACATTTCTTGTATTGTTCCACCAAAGCTGTTGCTCAAAAACGTCAGAGCCCTGCCCAATGACAAACAAGCAATTTGAGTGAATACTATCTCTAAATACCTCGCCGAAGAAGGCATTATTTATTATCTTATAAAGGACAATTACCAAGATACAATACCATTTAATAAAAGCTACACGCAAATTCCAATGGTATGATAACTGATGTCATATAACTTGCTCAAATTTGAGTCAAAAGTTTGTTTATTTGTTAGTTCGGATTTTACGCCTGCATCAGCACCATTGTGGGCTATATCGCCACGGCCAGTTTACCTAACAACACCTTTCCTGGACAGGCTCCAGCGGTTAACCAGTACTTGGTGCACTAACCTCCGTAAGAAACAGCCAACTTTTTTCATATAAACAAGACACGGCCTGTGATATAAGCTGAAGTATATGATTAGTGCAGTGGTTAGCGCGCTCGCTTCTCACCAATGCGACCCGGGTTCGATCCTCGGACAGGGATGTATGTGAGATGGTACAATGGTCGCCAGATCGGACAAGTGGGTTTTCTCCGGGTACTCTGGTTTCCTCCCTCATGAATGACCACACATACGCTTTCATCCGAGCCAATGAGAGTGATTAATATAAGTTGTTAAAACTTGCTTTGCAATTGTTGTAAAATAAATAAAGCATAAAAAAAAAAGAAAAAAAAAGTATATGATGCAGAAGACTTTCGGACATTATCTTTGATGAAAAACCTGCGTCTTATATATAAACCATTACGGTAGTGAACCAGAACATCCTGACAATATGCACAACTAGACAAGATTCATACAAATAGAAAAGTAATCTATATTAAAAAAGTAATCTCGAAAAAAAATCATGGAATGAACAAACCGATTACTATATATGTCCTTGTTGCTAAGGGTAACAACCAAAGTGATTAGCTATTGTTAAATTGGGTTTTACAATGCTCAAACAAGTCTTGTGGAAGTCGTGAAAAGCGCAGTGGTAGCGCGTTCGCTTCAGGTGCGAAAGGCCCAGAGTTTGAGCCCCGGTGAAGCCGTTACGATTGTGTCCTTAGGCAAGGCATTTAAATTCCACATTGCCTCTTCTCTCTCCCTCATGGCGATGGATTCCATCAGGAATGAGGTCTCGAGAGTGATATATATAAGTTGTCAGAACTTGTTTCGCAATCGAGGTAAAATAAATTTGTATAAACTAAGAACAAGTGCTTGTCGGTGAATACTAGTCAATTAATTACCTGTTGATAAAGTTACCGAGGTTGTTGAGGAGTTCACTGTTGTTTTTCAGAACAAAGTCGTCCCAACTGAAACTGCTGTCCTGAAAGAATATAATATCAGTCCATCAGGAATATAGGATCATGGAATGAAATACTCGATCAATTACCTGTGATTAGGATCAATTACATCCAATTTTGATCAATTACCTGTGATTCGGATCAATTAATGTAATTCAGATAAATTATTTGTGATTCAGGTGAATTATAAATGATTCAGGTCAATTACACACATTCAAGCAATACAGTCGTTAATCAGGTCAATTACACACATTCATGCAATACAGTCGTTAATCAGGTTAATTACAAATGATTCAAGCAATACAGTCATTAGTCAGGTTAATTACAAATGATTCATGCCAATTACATGTAATTTAAATCCATTGCATGTGATTCAGACCAATTACACATATGATTGGGGCCATTTGCATGTGTTTCTGGTATGGTCAATTTCCTATAGTATTTCTGGTATTTTCAATTACCTGTGGTGTATATAGTCAATTACATGTGGTGTATATAGTCAATTACCTGTGGTGTATATAGGCAATTACCTGTGTTATATATAGTCAATTACCTGTGGTGTATATAGGCAATTACCTGTGTTATATCTAGTCCATTACCTGTGTTATATCTAGTCCATTACCTGTGGTATATCTAGTCAATTATCTGTGGTATATCTAGTCAATTACCTGTGGTATATCTAGTCAATTACCTGTGGTATATCTAGTCAATTACCTGTGGTGTATATAGGCAATTACCTGTGGTGTATATAGTCCATTACATGTGGTATATCTAGTAAATTACCTGTGGTGTATCTAGTCAATTACCTGTGGTATATCTAGTCAATTACCTGTGGTATATCTAGTCAATTACCTGTGGTGTATATAGGCAATTACCTGTGGTGTATATAGTCCATTACATGTGGTATATCTAGTAAATTACCTGTGGTATATCTAGTCAATTACCTGTGGTGTATCTAGTCAATTACCTGTGGTATATCTAGTCAATTACCTGTGGTATATCTAGTCAATTACCTGTGGTGTATATAGGCAATTACCTGTGGTGTATATAGTCCATTACATGTGGTATATCTAGTAAATTACCTGTGGTATATCTAGTCAATTACCTGTGGTGTATCTAGTCAATTACCTGTGGTATATCTAGTCAATTACCTGTGGTATATCTAGTCAATTACCTGTGGTGTATATAGGCAATTACCTGTGGTGTATATAGTCCATTACATGTGGTATATCTAGTAAATTACCTGTGGTATATCTAGTCAATTACCTGTGGTATATCTAGTCAATTACATGTGGTGTATATAGGCAATTACCTGTGGTGTATATAGTCCATTACCTGTGGTATATATAGTCCATTACCTGTGGTATATCTAGTCAATTACATGTGGTGTATATAGGCAATTACCTGTGTTGTATATAGTCCATTACCTGTGGTATATATAGTCCATTACCTGTGGTATATCTAGTCAATTACATGTGGTATATATAGTCCATTACCTGTGGTATATCTAGTCAATTACCTGTGGTGTATCTAGTCAATTACCTGTGGTATATCTAGTCAATTACCTGTGGTGTATATAGTCAATTACCTGTGGTGTATATAGGCAATTACCTGTGGTGTATATAGGCAATTACCTGTGGTGTATATAGGCAATTACCTGTGGTGTATATAGTCAATTACCTATGGTGTATATAGTCAATTACCTGTGGTATATCTAGTCAATTACCTGTGGTGTATATAGGCAATTACCTATGGTGTATATAGTCAATTACCTGTGGTATATCTAGTCAATTACCTGTGGTGTATCTAGTCAATTACCTGTGGTGTATATTGTCCATTACATGTGGTATATCTAGTCAATTACCTGTGGTATATCTAGTCAATTACATGTGGTATATCTAGTCAATTACCTGTGGTATATCTAGTCAATTACCTGTGGTATATCTAGTCAATTACCTGTGTTGTATATAGTCCATTACCTGTGGTATATCTAGTCAATTACCTGTGGTAAATCTAGTCAATTACCTGTGTTTCTGGTCTAATATAGAGCAGGTAGAATCTGCTGGTATCCCAGTGTCCCTGGCTTCGTCACCAAATATCCCCGTCTGTCTACTCTTGGAGAACTTGCCATCCTCATAGTTCAAGTATTCTGTGAAGAAACAAGTACATTCAGTAAATGTGAAGAAACAAGTAACTGTGATATCAGGGTAGCTTATATAGGAATGCGGGTGAATGCGTGTTTGGATCTCGGCATCAACTTGGTTAGTTTATACAAATTTATTTTAGGTCGATTGTGAAACAAGTTATTTCAACTTATATTAATCACTCTCGAGACCTCATTCCTGATGGAATCCATCGCCACGAGGGAGAGAGAAGAGGCAACGTGGAATTTAAATGCCTTGCCTAAGGGCACAAGCGTAACGGCTCCAGCGGGTTAACTTGGTTAATTTAATGATGTAAGATGTGACCGTTGGGTCACATGTGACACAAGTCACACAACAATGGTCAAGATTGGTATGGATGGTTATATTGCGTTGGATGTCGGTAGGAACCATTGATGTCTACTTCCAAACAATAAAGAGGGGAGAAATGTAGTGGTACTATCCTTGAATACCGGGTGTGTCATTATGTGGAGTTGGACGATATATATGGAGGTATGTACTGTCTCTCGTCTGTTGTGACACGGTAATGCTCATCTCCGGATCGGGTGGTCATAGTCATATGGTCATATTCCAGCCCCTGCTTAGTTATCTTAGTATCTTAATCTGTGATGACACATAACTGTGGCTGACATGTGATTAACTATTGCATAGACATCCTCGGCCTCGGATACTATTAATGTAGCGTGGAATATAACGTTGTGGTTAAGTTAGGGGAAGTTACTCTGACATACATAACAATTTTTTCTGGAGGACCAAGCCCACGGACCCCCACAGCAATATCGCTCTGAACATCAAAAGACCATTGACAGGCTGACATACCTGTGGCAGACATGTGATTCACTATTGCGTAGTTATCCTTGGCCCCTATTAATGTAGCTGGGAATATGACGCTTTGGAAGGGGATGCTACTCTGACATACCTGTGGCTGACATGTGATTCACTATCGTGTAGTTATCCTTGGCCCCTATTAATGTAGCTGGGAATATAACGCTGTGGAAGGGGACGTTGTCCTTGCCCAGGAAGTTGTACATCTCCACATTGTCCGGATTCTTCCACCAGTGTTCCCAGTGCTCTGTGTAGTTTGCTGTGATCGAAAGATAACCAATCGGGGCGTCAAACCAAACGTAAAATACCTATAAAATAAAACAGTCGGGACATCAAACCATTTAGCATTATAATCATTGTATCCCTGATCCTACCTTATCTGCATAACCCTCTAATGGGACAGGTGTGCCCCATTGTATCCCTGTTCCTACCTCCCTAGCTCTCAATGAAGTAAGGTGGATCCCTGTTCCTACCTCCCTAACTCTCAATGAAGTAAGGTGCATCCCTGTTCCTACCTCCCTAACTCTCAATGAAGTAAGGTGCATCCCTGTTCCTACCTCCCTAGCTCTCAATGAAGTAAGGTGCATCCCTGTTCCTACCTCCCTAACTCTCAATGAAGTAAGGTGCATCCCTGTTCCTACCTCCCTAGCTCTCAATGAAGTAAGGTGCATCCCTGTTCCTACCTCCCTAACTCTCAATGAAGTAAGGTGCATCCCTGTTCCTACCTCCCTAGCTCTCAATGAAGTAAGGTGCATCCCTGTTCCTACCTCCCTAACTCTCAATGAAGTAAGGTGCATCCCTGTTCCTACCTCCCTAGCTCTCAATGAAGTAAGGTGCATCCCTGTTCCTACCTCCCTAACTCTCAATGAAGTAAGGTGCATCCCTGTTCCTACCTCCCTAGCTCTCAATGAAGTAAGGTGCATCCCTGTTCCTACCTCCCTGGCTCTCAATGAAGTAAGGTGCATCCCTGTTCCTACCTCCCTGGCTCTCAATGAAGTAAGGTGCATCCCTGTTCCTACCTCCCTGGCTCTCAATGAAGTAGGTGCATCCCTGTTCCTACCTCCCTTTGTTCCTGTTCCTACCTCCCTCTCTCATGAAGTAAGGTGCATCCCTGTCCTACCTCCCTGCTCTCATGAAGTAAGGTGCATCCCTGTTCCTACCTCCCTAGCTCTCAATGAAGTAAGGTGCATCCGTTCCTACCTCCCTACTCTCAATGAAGTAAGTGCATCCCTGTTGCTCTCAATGAAGTAAGGTGCATCCCTGTTCCTACCTCCCTGCTCTCAATGAAGTAAGGTGCATCCCTGTTCCTACCTCCCTGGCTCTCAATGAAGTAAGGTGCATCCCTGTTCCTACCTCCCTGGCTCTCAATGAAGTAAGGTGCATCCCTGATCCTACCTCCCTGGCTCTCAATGAAGTAAGGTGCATCCTGTTCCTACCTCCCTGGCTCTCAATGAAGTAAGGTGCATCCCTGTTCCTACCTCCCTGGCTCTCAATGAAGTAAGGTGCATCCCTGTTCCTACCTCCCTAACTCTCAATGAAGTAAGGTGCATCCCTGTTCCTACCTCCCTAACTCTCAATGAAGTAAGGTGCATCCCTGATCCTACCTCCCTAGCTCTCAATGAAGTAAGGTGCATCCCTGTTCCTACCTCCCTAGCTCTCAATGAAGTAAGGTGCATCCTGGTTCCTACCTCCCTAGCTCTCAATGAAGTAAGGTGCATCCCTGTTCCTACCTCCCTAGCTCTCAATGAAGTAAGGTGCATCCCTGTTCCTACCTCCCTAGCTCTCAATGAAGTAAGGTGCATCCCTGTTCCTATCTCCCTGGCTCTCAATGAAGTAAAGTGACAACTTACCGTATCTGTATAACCCTCTAATGGTACGGATGTGCCCCAATGTATCCCTGATCCTACCTCCATAACTCTCAATGAAGTAAGATGACGACTTACCTTATCTGTATAACCCTCTAAAGGTACGGGTGTGCCCCATTTCAGATCTCGACTAATGCACCGAGGTTTGAGCCCGTCTCTGATCCAGGAGCTTGTGATGACCTTTGCATTGTTGGTCCAGGTACCAGACTCAAACACCTTGTTTAGGTGGTCACTTAGCTCTGGCTCTAGCTGTAGAAAAAAAAACCTATCATATTCAAATACACACTCATCATAGTTACATACAACATAGATCTTCCTTGTCATCATATTTCTTGTGCATGTTTCGGTTGATATTTTGGAAATGCATATACATGAACAGTCAAACGCGGTCATCTCTATAAAGCGGCTGACCGGTATGCATCAGGCGGTCAGCTAGGAAATTCCCCATGTCTACTTTCTGAATGAACTGTCAAACGCGGTCATCTCTATAAAGCAGCTGACCTGAATGCATCAGGCGGTCAGCTAGGAAATTCCCCATGTCTACTTTCTGAATGAACCGTCAAACGCGGTCATCTCTATAAAGCAGCTGACCTGAATGCATCAGGCGGTCAGCTAGGAAATTCCCCATGTCTACTTTCTGAATGAACTGTCAAACGCGGTCATCTCTATAAAGCGGCTGACCTGAATGCATCAGGCGGTCAGCTAGGAAATTCCCCATGTCTACTTTCTAAATGAACAGTCAAACGTGGTCATCTCTATAAAGCGGCTGACCGGTATGCATCAGGTGGTCAGCTAGGAAATTCCCCATGTCTACTTTCTGAATGAACCGTCAAACGTGGTCATCTCTATAAAGCGGCTGACCTGTATGCATCAGGCGGTCAGCTAGGAAATTCCCCATGTCTACTATCTGAATGGTTCACTTCTACTTCTCTAAGCAGCCACTGTACCGCCACATTTATGGTTTACCTCTCCCTGGACAGGTAGCGTAGGAGTTTAAAAGTTTAAACAATATTTATTTTACAACGATTGCGAAGCAAGTTCTAACAACTTATATTAATCACTCTCGTTGGCGCGGATGAAAGCGTATATATGGTCATTCGTGTGGGAGGAAACTGGAGTATCCGGAGAAAACCCACTTGTCCGATCTGGCCACCACCGTACCATGTCACATACTTCCCGGTCCGAGGATCGAACCCGGATTGCATTGGTGAAACGTGAGCGTGCTAACAACTGCACTAATTGGACAGCCTAGCGTAGGAGTGATAATTACACAGCTACTTAGCAAGAAATGTGTTGTTTTAATGTTCTATCTAAGATATCTTAATACAGATAAAAATATATAATGATATGTCAATTACGGAATCGATGATGATTGAGCTTATTTACACTCGCCTCCGCTGAACCATGTGGGCGAGCGGTTAAGGAATCAGAAAGCTGCCTGCTTAAAATAGGTTTAATGGAGCCTCCATGGTGTAATGAATACAGTGTCAGTGTGCATCGTAACCGAGAGGTTGTGAGTTTGGACCTCACCAGGACCACGGTGGTGATCTCCCTAGACAAGACTCTTACATCCACATTGCCTCTTCTCTCTTCCCCATGGGGATGGATTCCATCAGGAATGGGGTCTCGATCGGCAGTGATTAAACTAATATTGTAAGAACTTGTTTCGCAGTCAAGCAAAAATAAATTTGCATAAATTTTAAAACAGATTGACTATATTGTCAGTTTATTGCGATCAGGCAAATTGTTTGAGTGACACAACAAAATCGTTAATAGTTATCCATACACGTTTATTGAGTTCCACATTCTTGAATCAAACACTGTAATTTAATTTAACTTTTGGCTGTCAGATTAGTGCAGTGGTTAGCGCGCTCGCTTCTCACCAATGCAACCCGGGTTCGATCCTCGGACTGGGAAGAATGTGAGATGGTACAGTGGTCGCCAGATCGGACAGGTGGGTTTTCTCCGGGTACTCCGGTTTCCTCCCACACGAATGACCACACATCCGCGCCAAAGAGATAATAAGTAATATAAATAATATTATAAGTTGTTAAAACTTGCGTCGCTATATAAAGTTTAAACGTGTCCATACAAGTATTATTATATGTTTGACATTTAGCTATTAAGACCACTACCGAGATACACACTAATATACTCTTATTTGATCAAGGGGCATTTTTGATTAATTTCAAATGGTATATTGTGTTTTTGTATTTGATGAAATAAAAGATTTTATTCATACATATTTCTCGATTGCGAAACAAGTTCTTACAACATAGATAAATCGCTCTCGAGACCTCATTTCTGATAGAATCCATTGCCCTGAGGGAGACACGAGGCAATGTGGAATTTAAAGTGCCTTGCCTAAGGGCAGGGCACAATCGTAATGGCTACAGCTGGGCGCGAATTTCAGGCCTTTCGCATCTGAAGCGACCGCGCTACCATCTATCACGAGTTCCACTTCCATTAATTGATCTACTAACCGTGGGTAAATCAAGGAACAGGTGGTCGCTGGATCGCACTTCTGGCGATTGTTTACAAAGTTTACACTTGGGTTTAATGAGCTCGGTGGCGTTTATAAGTTTGCCACATGCATCACACTGATCTCCCCTGGCATCGTCAAATGAACATAATGGGCAAATACCCTCTACAAATCTATCGGCAAGAAATCTGAAAGTATAATCGTGTGAAGTTCCTAGAATAACAAGAATTTCAAAGACATAAATATAGAAAGTAAATTGTAATTAAAAATAGAATTATAATATAAATTGAAGAAAGTGAATTGATATCGACAGCATTGAGGCTGTTCTGGTATTATCTGTGTACGAATTAAATTTTAAATTTCTGATACAATATTTCATCAATTATGATTTTAAAGTACTTTTGCATAAGAGACTGTTAAAACATAATTATGATCAAATGTATCTATTTTCCTACATATATGGATTAGCGCAGTGGTTAGCGTGCTCGCTTCTCACCAATGCAACCTGGGTTCAATCCTCGGACGGGGAATGATGTGAGATGGTACGGTGGTGGCCAGATCGGACTGGTGGGTTTTCTCCGGGTACTCCGGTTTCCTCCCACACGAATGACCACATATACGCTTTCATCGGCGCCAACGAGAGTGATTAATATAAGTTGTTAAAACTTGCTTCGCAATCGTTGTAAAATAAATATAAAGTTTAACCTTACGTATATGGACGGTACGGTAGAATGAGTCACTTACCTATCACAGTTTGCACAATGTAGTTGTTCTACGCTGTTCTTCAATATGTATCCTTTGTTGTAGAGTCTCCAGAATATATCCTGTGCAATACTGAAATATTCCACAACTTAGCAGTAAGCTTGCTGTGAACAAATGCTGTATTCTTTATACAACAACAACAACAACAATAGTTTATTGCGTAAAACATCTATAAGACGTTTAAAGCAAATACAATAGTTTAATTGTGTAGTGGATACACAAAAATAATTACCAAGAGGTCTCTTTAATAAAATCTTGTGAAAAGATAACAGTTCGAATTACAAGGATCTGTTCTGCATAAATATGCTTACGGTGGATTGTATGTACTAATATGATTGTTTAAATATTAAAATGTATTAATGTCCACTCCCTCCTGATTAATGCATAATATATGAACTTAGAAGTATTAAAATACAACCTTTTGACTGTTCCGACATGATATTTTCAAGCTATAATATACAGCCAAACCCATCTTAACCCTTTCAACACCACAGACCTCTAAATAGGTTAACAAAAAGTGTAGATCCAGATGAGCCGGCTCGTAACAAGCCGTCTCATCAGGATCTGCACTTTTTGCCAATTACACTACTATTTTTAGACAAAATTACCCATTTTGATAAATGAACTGGTACAAATGTAATTTTCTTATTAATTTATTGGTCTTGGTGTTGAATGGGTTCAGCAGCCAGCCAAGGGAATCACAGAAAGTGGCTGCTTAACACAGGTGGCTGTTTAATAGAGTTCAAATGTATCATAAAACAACATATTGGTAATCTAGAAATTGGCTGCTTAATACAGGTTGGCTGCTTAATGGAGGTGATGACTAACACAGGTTTGACGGTATGTTATATTATAACTTTCCACAATATGTGATAAAGTAGGAGATTGCCCGCAACAAGACCAACCTGATGGCACGAGTGTGGTATCAGTATATACAGTCAAACCTGTGTTAGTGGTCACCTCCATTAAGCAGCCAACCTGTATTAAGCAGCCAGTTGCCAGATTCCCAATTTGTTGATTTGTTATACATTTGACCTCTATTAAGCAGCCACCTGTGCTAAGCAGCCACTTTCTGTGATTCCCTAGGCTGGCTGTTTAAGACAGGTTTGACTGTATTCCAACCTGCTTTAAGTGGCCAGTGAAGGGAAGTACATACAGTTGCTGCTTAGAACAGACGGCTGCTTAATACAGATCAAATATATAATAATACCAGTATGTCAATTAAGGAATCTTGAAGCTGGCTGCTTAAAATAAGCTTAATGGAGCCTCCATTGTGTAGTGGATACAGTGTCAGCCTCCTAATCTAGGTTGCGAGTTTGAACCCCGCATGAACCACAGTGGTAATGTCCTTAGAAAAGACTCTTAATTCTCTCTCCGTCATGGCAAAGAATTCGAGAGTGATTAAACAAATACTGCAAGAACTTGTTTTGCAAACGAGCAAAAATAAATTTGCATAAATCTTAAAATAGATTGACTAAATGTCAACTAACACAAATACGCTGTCATCCACGCCAATGCGAGTGATTAATATATATTGTTACAGCTTGTTTCGCAATAGTTGTAAAATAAATAAAGTTTAGACTAACTGACACAAATTAAAGTTTAAACTTTATTTACTTTTGCGTTCTAACAACTTATATTAATCACTCTCGTTTGGCGCGGATGAAAGTGTAAATGTGGTCATTCATGTGGAAGGAAACCGGAGTACCCGGAGAAAACCCACCTGTACGATCTGGCGACCAGCGTACCATGACACAAATTAACCAGACAACTGATATATACATGTACAGACAACTGATATATACATGTACAGTCATAATGCACACATTTTATGACAATTTCTCCCAAATTATCCTCTAGCTTGAACCCAGATTGCCAGATTACCGGTACCCACATTTGTTCGATGTATATGTAAAACCCACTCACAATCATCAACACACCCAACAGTTATAGCCAGAAAGATTTGTAGCGGAGACAGTATCAAACAAACCTCGTCTGTTGTTTAGTTGTTGTTCTACCGAAGTAGTCGAAGTCGATGTTGAACCATTCATATATCTGCTGGTGGATTGCCGTGTATTTATCGCAGACCTGCTGCGGGGAAAGCCCCTCGGCAATGGCCTTGGTCTCCGTTGCCGTGCCGTACTCGTCTGTGCCACAAATGTACACAGAGTTATAGTTCCTAAGTCGGCAATACCTGAAGAATACAAATCAATTAGGAACAATAAATAACAGACCCTATACCCGATTCGTGAAAATTGGACCATGGGTTTAGAAGATCAGAAAACATTGTGACAGACGAACGGACCAACATTGGTTAATGTCCTAAACTATTCACCCAGAAGGCGTCTATGGCCTAACAGGGTTCATTCTAGGTCAGAATTTTTGGGAGAAGTGAGAAAGCGCGTGATCGCTTCCTTAAATGGTGTTCTTTAATATACTTCTGCAAAATAGGGTTAAAATGCACAGTACAACCATTAAATACAACATTTGCATAGGAGTGCTTTATAATGGGCCAGTGTATCTTACTAGATTGAAAATAGTAAAAACCCATTTTTTTTTTTAGGGAGAAGTGTGGCCCCCAGAGGGCGAAGTCAGGGTCCCTAGGGCGACAATTTTGCCCACATCGCCCTCTAAACTGATCCCTGCCTAATATTCGGGAAGGGCCGTAACTAATGTTGGTAGAACTTAAGCCTGACCCGTTTTTAATTTGTCATGTTTTGTATTCACATGTATATGTAAAACGAATCGAGCAATAAAATATGATTAAACTAAACTAAGCCTAATATTAGGCTGCCAATTAAACCCTATTGAATTTGGGGATATTGAACAGTTTTCAACTGAAAAGTTACCCACAAAACCTTCAATATTTGTCCAGACGGTCTGACGGACATTCCTACATGATACTTAAGTGGCTACCCCATTGTTCTCTCTTTTCTATTGTGTGTTTTACATTTATTTATCGTCGCTACCGGTTGCCCATATGAGCGACGCCTCCTGAAGAGATTAGTCATTTTAGATTTTGGAGGAAAGTGCAATGATACAGACAGAGACCCATTCTAGAGTCTCCTCTGGTTCTTTACGTGCACGGTGTAAAGCACCGACACGAGACCTCGGTTTAACGTCCCATCTGAAATACTGGTTGAATTTTAAGTCTCAGAGTTTTATATAACATAACTATGGATACCATAAATGTTAACACATTAAAAAAATAATTTTAATCTAAAATAAATGACTATTTTATAGCACTCACTTATAAGATGGGAAGCCACTTTGAGGCCATATTCTGGTGATAAAAAACTCGTCCGTGGAGGGTCGAACGAGGAAAATGTTGCCTACGAATATATATGTTCATGGTTTACATACCTGGAGAATACGTCAGCACTTAGCACACATCCAATGATGTTTCCCAGATGTGGTACATTATTCACATACGGCAGAGAACTCGCTATCAAAACATTACGTCTACCTTTTTGTGGAAGCCTGAAATAAGACTATATGTAAAAACATATTTTTGATTTTTTTTTTTTACATCTTGCTCAAAATAGTTACAGAATATATTTGAAACTTAAATATTAAGTAACTGTTGTATGGCAAGTTATGGAGGAAAGACAACAATTGCTCATCTAAGCATTGAATCACTCACTTGTGGACACCCCGGTTAGAACCTCTGATCTTACACAAGCTAGTCCATAGAGGAGACTCCGTGTTGATTTATTTATTTATTTAATGGATATCTTGACGATATCTTATTTACCGACGCCTCAACCTAATAAGGTCATGTGGCGTCGAAAACATTTGTAAAAATAAAAATTGTTTAAAAAACGTGATCTATGTTAAAAGTTTACATTTTAAATAATATATATACTTGATAATCACAATAAGTTGCATTATAATCTATTTATAAGGTGAGTTTCTTTTAAAAAACCTAATATTGTACTTGGCAGTACTGAATCGAATAATTCTTGTATACTATTTGTATTAAAATATGCATTCCTTGTAAAGATGAGGTCGGCACAGTGGAGCAAAAAGTGCTTCACTGTGAATATCTCATCACAAGGAATACATATGGGTTGTTCTTCTGCATTTAAAATATAAGAATGTGTAATCCAAGTGTGTCCAATACTACACCGAGTCAAACGAACTTGTTCTTTTCGGTTTAGTTTTGTACGATATGTACTTGAAAATATGGGTTTAATTTCATGTAATTTATTTCCAACTTGTTGGTCCCAATTTATTTGACATTTACTATCGACATATTTCCTAATATTGGATTTTAAATCCGTATGCGGTATTTTAGAGTTTGTTATTGGCAAGTCTAAAGCAGACTTTGCTAGAAAATCAGCTTCATCATTTCCTTGTATGTTTATATGACTGGGAATCCAACAAAAAACAACAGTTTTTGAGGAGCTAATAGATATGTATCTTCTAAAAATTTGTTGAATTAGGGGGTTGGAATGGTTTGGTTGTTTGAGAGATGTTAAAACCGACAAAGAGTCGGAAAATATAATAAATTTGTCTTTTTCGTTAACAGTTATAAGGGAAAGAGCTAGGTCGATAGCTTGTGTTTCTGCAGAGAAAATTGAACTGTCATCAGGTAATCTTACAGTACTTGATTTAGTATGGGTAACTGCTGCACATGCAACCTTTTCAAGTCTTTTTGAGCCATCTGTGTAGATGGATATATAATCTTTATATTTAGATTTTATTTCTAAAAATTTTGTTTTAAAAATTTCTGGACTAGTTTCACTTTTCTTATTCTCATACAAATGAAGATCTAAAATAATGTTTGGGGTAGTCAAAGTCCACGGTTCTTTATTTAACAACTTGTTTTCTTGTATAATTGTTGTATCTATTTTTGCTTCTACTAATAATTGTTTAATACGGAGACCTAGTGGTTTTATGGCGGATGGAGAGTTTCCGTAAACTATTTTGTTTTTAGGCTCGAAAACGCAATTGAATGCAGGATTTTTGGGATTTGCAGCTAGTTTGGTTGTATATTGTAACGAGAGTTTCTCTCTCCGTATGTATAAAGAGGGTTCATTTGTTTCAGCATATAATCTTTCTACGGGAGATGTGCGAAAAGCTCCTAGAGCCAGTCGTAGACCTTGATGATGTATTGTATCTAACTTTTTCAAGTAGGATTTTCTCGCCGATCCATACACAATGGATCCGTAATCCAGTGTGGAACGGATAAGTGATCTGTATAGATTTATAAGAACTGGACAATCGCTTCCCCAATTTGTATTGGAGAGCACCTTCAAAATATTTAGAGCTTTTAGACATTTCGTCCGTAGATAATTTATACGAGGTATGAATGTTAATTTTTTGTCAAATATAAGTCCTAGGAATTTTACTTCTTCTACTACAGGAATTTGTGAACCGTAAATTTTTAAATTTGGATCTGGATGTAATCCTCTCAATTGACAGAAATGTACGCATTGAGTTTTTATTTTAGAGAATTTGAAACCATTTTTGTTTGCCCAATCTTCAAGTTTATTTAGACATTGTTGGAGTTTTTGTTCAATGGTTTCCATATTTTTAGATTTGTAGAACATTACAAAATCATCTACATATAATGAGCAATCTGTTTCGTTTAAACATTTCACAATGCTATTTATTTTAATATTAAAAAGTGTTGGGGATAAAATACTACCTTGAGGCACCCCTTGCTCTTGTTTGTATGTATCGGAGAGCGTTGAGCCAATTCTTACTTTAAAATTTCTATTTGATAAAAAATTGGCAATAAAATTTGGCAAGTGGCCTTTCAAACCAAAATCGTGTAAATCTTTGAGAATACCATATTTCCATGTGGTATCATATGCCTTTTCTAAATCGAAAAAAACTGCTACCAAATGTTCTTTTTTGATGAAGGCATTACGAATATAAGTTTCTAGTCTTACTAGATGATCAGTTGTACATTTATTTTTCCGACAACCCGTTTGGTAACTCGTAATCAAACTGTTTGATTCCAAGAACCAAACAAGTCTATCGTTAATCATTCTCTCCATGGTTTTACATAGACAACTAGTTAGTGCGATGGGACGATAATTTGTGGGATTTGTATGATCTTTTCCTGGTTTGGGAATACGAATGATTATGGCTTCACTCCATTCTTTGGGAAAGTTCTCACTTTCCCACGTCATATTAAAAATATCTAAAAGAGTTTTCATTGCATTATTTGGTAAATGTTTTATAATTTGATAATGGATTTGATCTGGAACTGTGGCCGTTTCTTTTGTTCTTTGTAGAGCAGTTTCGAGTTCTGACATATTGAATGGTAGATTATATTTTTCTTCATTTCTAGAATGAAAATCAATTTTTTCTTTCTCTTTCTCAGTTTTAAATTTCTGAAACTTCTCATTATAGTTTAATGTTGAAAAGTTGTTTTGAAAGTTTTCACCTAAAACATTGGATATGTCTTTTTTTGTTAAATGAGTTCTATTATTAGATGTATTTAGATGAACAATTTTTGAGCTTTTCCTCTTGCCATTTATTTTTGCTACCATATTCCAAACCCTTTTCATTGATGTATTAGAGTTTATAGTAGATACATATTTTTGCCATGAAGTTCGTTTTGCATTTTTTATAGTTCTTCGAGCTTTTGCTCGTGTAATTTGTGTGTTTAAGAGATTTGCTTTTGTGGGAGTTTTATTAAATTTACGCAATGCAGTCTTTCGTTTATTTATAACATTTTTACAATCGTCATTAAACCATGGTCTAATTCTTTTAGAAGATGTAGAGGATTTCGGAATGCATTCCGTTGAAATTTTTAAAAGTGAATTCGAAAACGAGGTGATTGGATCCTCGTTCCCACTCTTTTCCAATATCAAATGTTCTCTGCATAAAATTTGGAATTTTTCCCAATTAGCTTTTTGTAGATTCCATTGTGGGTAAAATTCATCTTTTGATTTGTTTATTTCTGTGATTACAATTGGGAAGTTGTCACTTCCATGTAGGTCATCATGTACGGACCATTCAAAATCTAAGAAAATGTTTGGATGACATATACATAAATCTAAAGCAGAAAAATGTCCTGTGGCAGGATGAAGGTATGTCGATTTGTTATCATTTAATACACAAAGATCATTTTCAGTTATAAAGTCTTCTATTATTTTTCCTTTATTATTGATATTTGTACATCCCCATAGTTTACTATGTCCATTGAAATCTCCAACTAACATAAAAGGGTGAGGTAATTGTTCAACAAGATTCTCTAAATCATTTTGTTTTAATGGCGAGTTTGGAGGTCTATAAATGGAACAAATTGTAAATGTTTTTGAAAGTGTAACCTTGGCAGCAATGGCCTGTAAATTTGTAGTCAAGTCTATTTTACTATGTGGAACAGTCTTTTTTATGAGAATGGATGATCCACCAGATGCCTTTTGATAATCATTATTTATAAAATTAAACATGATAAAATCTTTAAAATATATATTGTCAGTCGATTTTAGGAAAGTTTCTTGCAAACAAAGGATATTTGGTGAAAGCAGAGATATAAGTATTAAAATCTCATTATAGTTTGCTTTTAGTCCCCGACAGTTCCATTGTATTATTGTATTATTCTTATCCATTATTTACGGAGAGAAGATTAAAAAATGGTACATAAAAAGATTACATTTTATTGTTTGGAGGTGGATCTGGTACCAGCTCCATGTCTTCATGTTCTAATGAAGAGAATTTATTCGATTGTTTTATGGGATCCACTGATCCCTTCGGTGGTCTATCTGAGTTTTGTTTCAGGTTGCTAGGTCCATTTGGTTTATTTGGTTTTTTTTTGTTGGTTCGTTTTACTCTGTGATGAGTTTGATTTAATAACAGATGTTGATCGGGATTTACGAGATGTTGATTGGGATGAGGATTGAGAAGATAAGTGAGTTTTTGTTTTGTCATTGGAACTGTTTTTGGCTTCGGATTTTTCGGTAATAATTTCAGTAATAATTTCAGTTTGAGTGTATGCATTTTTCATTATTGGCTTATTTATTGCTGATTGAACTATTTTAGAGTATGATATATCGGGTTTATTTTCCTGAATTTTCCTTGCTTCGAAGTAAGAGATATTTTGTGAGCACTTTATTTTCATGATTTCTTTTTCTTTTATCCAAGTTTCGCATTTGTTTGATTTTGAGATGTGATCTTTTTTACAGTTTACGCATTTTGATTGATTGGGGGGCAATTTGCGGTAAGGTGATCGTTTTCACCCATACCACAATTTTCACAAATGGAGTATTTTGTAATTTTACAGTTGTCTTCATGGTGGCCAAATTTTTGGCAGTTGAAACATCGAAGTGGATTTGGTATATATAATTCGACATTTATAATTCTATAAAAGATTTTCAGATTTGGTGGAATAACTGTGTTGTTGAAGGTTAATAAAATTGTATTAGTTTCAAAAAATTGGCCGTCTTTTTTGTACATGAATCTTTTAGCTCGAGTGACGCCTTGTGGAGTTAAATTTTTAACAATATCTTCGTTCGAGACTCCTTTTAAAATGTGATCTTTGATTATACCTTTGGAACTGTTTAGAGATCTGTGTTCCGTTATAGTAACATCAATGTCGTATATTTGTTTTATTTTAAAAATATTTTCAGTTTGTGATCTGGATTTAGTTTCAACAAGTAACGTTTGGTTTCTTAGTTTTTTTACAGATTTTGGTGATCCAATTAAACTTTCCAATGATTTTTCGATAACAAATGGAGATAGTGAGCCAATTTTTTTTCCATGCATTTCTGATTCAATAATGAAGAATTTTGGATACGCTTTAAGTGGTATTTCTGATTCGTCTGATGGTCGTGGTCGTTTTAGGGAATTTTGGGAAGCCATGGTTATTGTTTTGATGTTCAACAGAAGAGGGCACCACCCGCCTCGGAGTCCTACCAGGGAACGCAGTTTAGAGGTGGTATTCCTACCTCTAGCGTTAATGCTACTCTTCTGTCATACTCTACTGATAGTAGAGGAAACTGTGATCCTGCCAGTAACTGGACAGTCACACAGATCCCCTATCTATCCATCGATTAACCCGTTAAGCCGCCGCTCATAAAATCTACTTTAAGAAAGGAAAAAAGGTAGTCAACACACGGTTTGTATCCGACGATACATATATAGTAAGAAAGATAGGCAGATAAGTTTTTCGATTCCAGAGCAAGGCACGACTAGCCGATTGTCTAGGCCCGGGCCCAACCCCGACGCCACGTCTATCCGAAGCCAGGGTCGAAGTAGTGTGTTAGGAGCTGGAGATCCCTGAGCCCCCTCAACTACCAGAATCCCTATTTCCGGTTTACGGGTCGCCACCTACGGCAAACTGGTGGCGTCTGTTTTATCAGGGGAGTTCACCCCAACCATCACAGACGTAAAATGATCTATATATTGTATCCCTACAGACAAGGGGTTAATCGATTTGTTTCAAAATGTTTCGTAAGCTAGGTGAAGGCCTAAACATACTACTAGTTTGATGATACATTGGAGTACGGTTAGATGATACATTGGAGTACTGAACTATTTGGAAGATGTTACGCGGATATTCCATGTGAAAAATATTTCAAATAATCAAACAGTGGGATAAAATTTGTTCCCAATTTTGTATAAATTGTGCATAGTGATACGAGAATAGAAAATGTGAAACGTACACAACACAAATGGTGATAAATACAGATGAATGTTACAATCTTCGTCCCGTGCGCTACCCACAGGCACAAATGGTAAACAAATGAGCATGTTAATATATGATATAGCAAGGATAGAGAGAAAAGACATACATGCAGGGTTTGGGAAGGGAAAAATATTTACCTAAAGAGATTTAATTTATTTAAAATCATTTATTTATATTTTTGTTAAACCTAGGTTGTTTTGTTCGTTTGTTTTGTTCATTTGTTTTTGTTTAGTTTTATTGTTCGTGTGTTTGAAATCCTAACAGTATAGTATTACGATATTTTAAACATAAGTTTAATAACTTAGAAAGTTGTTTTTTTTGTATTTAATTTCTCAGTTTTAATGGTTATATTTTTATATTTTCTAACGCGTTTTACATTTCAGTTCTGTGGTATATTTATTTTTCAAGACTTTATTTAGTTTTAGGATATGTATTTGAATTTAAATTTTAGAATATGTTTTTGGTGGAACGCGGTCGGCTGGTTTCGTGGGAGTTTTACCCAACCTGCACACCAGCCAGGCAGCAGTGAATTTCTTTTGCCCCCAGCCGCTGGGGCGGGTGTTGAAAGGGTTGTGGTATCCGCCTCCTAATCGAGAAGTTAGGAGTTCGATCCCCGTCAGAGCCATGACAGTGATGTCTTAAATCTACATCGCCATGTCTCTCTATCGCATGGCGATGGACTCTATCAGGAATGAGGTCTCGGGAGTGATTAAAATAATAAGGCTCTAAGAACTGAATTGCACGCTTCACGTGCGAAAGGCCCGGAGTTTGAGCCCTGCTGGAGCCGTTACGATTGTGCCCTTAGGCAAGGCATTTAAATTCCACATTGCCTCTTCTCTCTCCCTCGTGGTGATGGATTCCATCAGGAATGAGGTCTCGAGAGTGATTAGTATAAGCTATAACAACTTGTTTCGCAATCGAGCTAAAATAAATTTATATAAACTAACTGAATTGAGTTAAAATAAATTTGTATAAACTAAACACAAGCTAGTTGAATTGGTTCTTCAGTGTTCAATTCATTTACTAGCATAACGTTACCCGTGTATTTGTATTTGTTTATGTTTATACGCAACGAGTCAACAGGCATGTCCTCACAATGGGTGTTGTCTTCTCTCCAGCTGTGGACAGTGTTGTTTACCATGTAACCAGGCCTCCGTGGCGGCTTTCACCTCCTCCGGGCTGGCCACCATCTTCTCTGCAACAGCCTACAATAAATTGCTAGATTCAATGATCCGAGTCCATAAGAGTACATACTCCTAACAGTTGCTAGTCAGAGGGATGTGGAAGTCGTGATAGCGCAGAAGTAGGGCAATCACCTCAGGTGCAAATGGCCCCGAGTTCGAGCCCAGCTGTAGCCATTCCGAGTGTGCCCTTAGGCAAGGCATTTAAATTCCACATTCCCTCTTCTCTCTCCCTCATGGCGATGGATTCCATCAGGAATGAGGTCGCAAGAGTTATTAATATAAGTTGTCAGAACTCGTTTCAGACTTGAGCTAAGATATATTTGTATATTAAAGAAAGAGGGATGTATGGGATCCGGGGGGACATACGGGGGGGGGGGGGGGACATACGCGGGGGGGGGGGACATACGCGGTGGGGGGGGGACATACGCGGTGGGGGGGGGGGGGCGGCGGGCGGGCGATATACGCGGTGGGGGCGATATACAGGGTGGGGATATACGGGGGCAATATACGGGGTGGGGATATACAGGGTGGGGATATACAGGGTGGGGATATACAGTAGGGCTGCGTATTGCCAGATCCCTTCCGATACGATACGTATTGCAATACGGGACTGCCGATACGATACGATACAAGGCAATATCGGAGAACGGATCCAGCTTTAGGGTCATAGCAAATGACCTCTCTATGTGAGCACTTGACCTCCGTTTGAGTCCTGTCTCGTCTGGGCTACTGTAGGATAGAGTAACGGCAATGATGCTCATGATGTCAACATGTATTTGTTTATAGGACATTTGTTATTTAGCGCCGATTTTGACGTTTTGGATCCGTCTAATCAAGGTAGTAAAAATACTAAAAATAACCAACAAAGTCATTCAGAGTAGAACAGTATTAAGTTATTAATCAATAAAGTTTTTATAGATTTCTCTATATCCCCCCCAAAAAACAATACCTAGATCTTAATACTTTGAAGGTCACTATCAAGAAGATTTTTCTTCAAAAAGATCAAAGAATCAACACGCTCTGGGTCTAGCTCTGAAAATATATAGATCTAGTTCTTGTATGAGGCTATGAGCATAGACCTACTGGTAATAAAAACAACTAAAGGGTACATATTTTGTTTATTAGCCTACATATCCCAAACCATACAATAAATAATGGATTAGCTCTAGATTTATAATTCCAAGCTCTTGCAAATCTGGGATCCCAACTATTATATGGTTCTCTATGAGTCCGCGCCCGTTGCTAAAAATAGCAATGTCATCCGGAAGTCAACAAGGTCAAATAATTCGAAAAATACAACTCGTAGATTTTAAGCCCGATTTAAAATGTGTAAAATTAAAGACCTGTTTCAATGTGGCGACGTTTTTATTGTTAAACACCACTTTAAAAATTTTAACTTGCGTGATAGCTTTAACGCTAGCTCTGCAGCAGCAGGTGCACGCTTTGAGGAATGCTAAAAATAAAAATAACAGGAAAGTTTTGCTCATTTAGCGAACGTTTTCAAGTATTTTAATTAGAATCGGTAGAAAAAACACACAATGGAATTTTACTCTTCGATACGGCCGATATACGCGATACAGACCCTCCCGATACGATACACGTTCGTCAGCGTATCGCGGTATACCGGTATATCGCCGCAGCCCTAATATACAGGGTGGGGATATACGGAGTGGGGATATACGGGGGCAATATAGGGGTGGGGATATACGGGGTGGGGATATACGGGGTGGGGATATACGGAGTGGGATATACAGGGTGGGATATACGGGGTGGGGATATACGGAGTGGGGATATACAGGTGGGGATATACAGGGTGGGGATATACAGGGTGGGGATATACGGGGGCAATATACGGGGTGGGGATATACGGGGTGGGATATACAGGGTGGGGATACGGAGTGGGGATATACAGGGTGGGATATACGGGGTGGGATATACGGAGTGGGGATATACAGGGTGGGGATATACAGGGTGGGGATATACGGGGTGGGGATATATGGGGTGGGGATATACAGGGTGGGGATATACAGGGTGGGGATATACGGGGTGGGATATACAGGGGCAATATACGGGGTGGGGATATACGGGGCAATATACGGGGTGGGGATATACGGGGGCAATATACGGGGTGGGGATATACGGGGTGGGGATATACAGGGTGGGGATATACGGGGTGGGGATATACGGGGTGGGGATATACAGGGTGGGGATATACGGGGGCGGGGGCGATATACAGAGGGTGGGGGCGATATACAGAGGGTGGGGGCGATATACGGGGGATATACGGGGGGGCGGGTGACTTACTAGGAGGACCTGAAGATGTAGCTATCAACAAATATATTTATCAATACAGCAAATGTAAATATATACATAGCTACATTGATTGTAGTTGAAAGCAGTATGCACATACCGATACATACATAGTTTTTGCACACACCTTCGCTTTACTCAGTCATTCCATAGTCTCATCTTTCGAATCACTCAGTTAAATATGCCTCGATATATACATATTTAGTGTACATTCCATAGTCTCATCTTTCGAATCACTCAGTTAAATATGCCTCGATATATACATACTTAGTGTACATTCCATAGTCTCATCTTTCGAATCACTCAGTTAAATATGCCTCGATATATACATACTTAGTGTACATTCCATAGTCTCATCTTTCGAATCACTCAGTTAAATATGCTTTGATTTATACGTAGTTTTTGCACACACTGTTCCTTCGGTTTACTCAGTTAAATATGCCTCGATATATATACATACTTAGTGTACATTCCATAGTCTAAACTTTCGATTCACTCAGTTAAATATGCTTTGATATATACATAGTTTTTATACATACTGTAGCATCGTCCTTCGGTTTACTCGTCAATTTTTGTACCGGATGCTTCTGGACAACTTCCTTGTGTCTGTATGGCGCCGATTGAGATGTCAATGAAGGTTTCAGAGAGGTAGAATCACCTCCCTTGTATACAGCATGTGCTGCCAGCTTGAATTCTGACCTGGAGGAAAGGGCAGACAACCATGTGTGTACTGCTGGAAAGTCAACGTCGCATCCTTCATGTAAAAGAGACAAAATAAAAGTGAATCGATTGGTCAATGCTACTGCTAAACTGTACCAACCTACACATGCTACAGGTAAATCTGTACCAACCTACACATGCTACAGGTAAATCTGTACCAACCTACACATGCTACAGGTAAATCTGTACCAACCTACACATGCTACATGTAAATCTGTACCAACCTACACATGCTACAGGTAAATCTGTACCAACCTACACATGCTACAGGTAAATCAGTACCAACCTATACATGCTACAGGTAAATATGTACCAACCTACACATGCACCAGGTAAATCTGTACCAACCTACACATGCACCAGGTAAATCTGTACCAACCTACACATGCTACTGGTAAATATGTACCAACCTACACATGCTACAGGTAAATCTGTACCAACCTACACATACTACAGGTAAATATGTACCAACCTACACATGCTACATGTAAATCTGTACCAACCTACACATGCACCAGGTAAATCTGTACCAACCTACACATGCAACAGGTAAATCTGTACCAACCTACACATGTTACAGGTCAATCTGTACCAACCTACACATGCAACAGGTAAATCTCTACCAACCTACACGTGTTACAGGTCAATCTGTACCAACCTACACATGCTACAGGTAAATCTGTACCAACCTACACATGCTACAGGTAAATCTGTACCAACCTACACATACTACAGGTAAATCTGTACCAACCTACACATACTACAGGTAAATCTGTACCAACCTACACATACTACAGGTAAATCTGTACCAACCTACACATACTACAGGTAAATCTGTACCAACCTACACATGCTACAGGTAAATCTGTACCAACCTACACATACTACAGGTAAATCTGTACCAACCTACACATACTACAGGTAAATCTGTACCAACCTACACATACTACAGGTAAATCTGTACCAACCTACACATACTACAGGTAAATCTGTACCAACCTACACATGCTACAGGTAAATCAGTACCAACCTACACATGCTACAGGTAAATCTGTACCAACCGACACATGCTACAGGTAAATCTGTACCAACCTATACATGCACCAGGTAAATATGTACCAACCTACACATGCACCAGGTAAATCTGTACCAACCTACACATGCACCAGGTAAATCTGTACCAACCTACACATGCTACAGGTAAATCTGTACTAACCTACACATGCAACAAGTAAATCTGTACCAACCTACACATACTACAGGTAAATATGTACCAACCTACACATGCTACAGGTAAATCTGTACCAACCTACACATGCACCAGGTAAATCTGTACCAACCTACACATGCTACAGGTAAATTTGTACCAACCTATACATGCTAAGGTAAATATGTACCAACCTACACATGCACCAGGTAAATCTGTACCAACCTACACATGCTACAGGTAAATCTGTACCAACCTATACATGCTACAGGTAAATATGTACCAACCTACACATGCACCAGGTAAATCTGTACAAACCTACACATGCTACAGGTCAATCTGTACCAACCTACACATGCAACAGGTCAATCTGTACCAACCTACACATGCTACATGTAAATCTGTACCAACATACACATGCTACAGGTAAATCTGTACCAACCTACACATGCTA
Source organism: Archivesica marissinica (assembly GCA_014843695.1). NCBI lineage: Eukaryota > Metazoa > Mollusca > Bivalvia > Venerida > Vesicomyidae > Archivesica > Archivesica marissinica. Next base: position 16,693,625 of record CM026395.1, on the reverse strand, counting down.
CAGGTAAATCTGTACCAACCTACACATGCTACAGGTAAATCTGTACCAACCTACACATGCTACAGGTAAATCTGTACCAACCTACACATGCTACAGGTAAATCAGTACCAACCTATACATGCTACAGGTAAATATGTACCAACCTACACATGCACCAGGTAAATCTGTACCAACCTACACATGCACCAGGTAAATCTGTACCAACCTACACATGCTACTGGTAAATCTGTACCAACCTACACATGCAACAGGTAAATCTGTACCAACCTACACATGCAACAGGTAAATCTGTACCAACCTACACATGCTACAGGTAAATATGTACCAACCTACACATGCACCAGGTAAATCTGTACCAATCTACACATGTTACATGTAAATCTGTACCAATCTACACATGCTACCAGTAAATCTGTACCAACGTACACATGCTACAGGTAAATCTGTACCAATCTACACATGCTACAGGTAAATCTGTACCAACCTACACATGCCACAGGTAAATCTGTACCAATCTACACATGCTACAGGTAAATCAGTACCAACCTACACTAGCTACAGGTAAATCTGTACAAACCTACACATGCTACAGGTAAATCTGTACCAACCTACACATGCAACAGGTATATCTGTACCAACCTACACATGCACCAGGTAAATATGTACCAACCTACACATGCACCAGGTAAATCTGTACCAACCTACACATGCAACAGGTATATCTGTACCAACCTACACATGCACCAGGTAAATATGTACCAACCTACACATGCAACAGGTAAATCTGTACCAACCTACACATGCTACAGGTAAATATGTACCAACCTACACATGCTACAGGTAAATCTGTACCAACCTACACATACTACAGGTAAATCTGTACGAACCTACACATGCTACATGTAAATCTGTACCAACCTACACATACTACAGGTAAATCTGTACGAACCTACACATGCACCAGGTAAATCTGTATCAACCTACACATGCACCAGGTAAATCTGTACCAACCTACACATGCCACAGGTAAATCTGTACCAACCTACACATGCACCAGGTAAATCTGTATCAACCTACACATGCACCAGGTAAATCTGTACCAACCTACACATGCACCAGGTAAATCTGTATCAACCTACACATGCCACAGGTAAATCTGTACCAACCTACACATGCTACAGGTAAATCTGTACCAACCTACACATGCTACAGGTAAATCTGTACCAACCTACACATGCTACAGGTAAATCTGTACCAACCTACACATGCACCAGGTAAATCTGTACCAACCTACACATGCTACAGGTAAATCAGTACCAACCTACACACAATAGTCATTCAGAATAATATCATTGAATCATTTGGAAATGTAATTACATAAAACAGAAAGCCTCGTCTATAGTAATAACATATCTTTCCCAAGGGTAACAAAATAAAAGTATGGTCCTTTACTTTGGGGGGGCTAATGTTTAGTTGGGGCCTCGTTATGAATACAACTGTTTATAAATCAATTGTTACACTTATATCTTAACATTTTGCTAACTAATGGTATAGCTAACAAATTTATTTTAGCTTGATTGCGAAACAAGTTCCTTTGATAGCTAGTTTGGCCGACAGTGCTGGATATAGGGTAGACCAATAGTATAATACCTTTGATAGCTAGTTTGGCCGACAGTGCTGGATATAGGGTAGACCAATAGTATAATACCTTTGATAGCTACTTTGCCCGACAGTGCTGGATATATGGTAGACCAATAGTATAATACCTTTGATAGCTAGTTTGCCCGACAGTGCTGGATATAGGGTAGACCAATAGTATAATACCTTTGATAGCTAGTTTGCCTGACAGTGCTGGATATAGGGTAGACCAATAGTATCATACCTTTGATAGCTAGTTTGCCCGACAGTGCTGGATATAGGGTAGACCAATAGTATCATACCTTTGATAGCTAGTTTGCCCGACAGTGCTGGATATAGGGTAGACCAATAGTATCATACCTTTGATAGCTAGTTTGCCCGACAGTGCTGGATATAGGGTAGACCAATAGTATCATACCTTTGATAGCTAGTTTGCCCGACAGTGCTGGATATAGGGTAGACCAATAGTATCATACCTTCGATAGCTAGCTTGCCCGACAGTGCTGGATATAGGGTAGACCAATAGTATCATACCTTTGATAGCTAGTTTGGCCGACAGTGCTGGATATAGGGTAGACCAATAGTATCATACCTTTGGTAGCTAGTTTGCCCGACAGTGCTGGATATAGGGTAGACCAATAGTATCATACCTTTGGTAGCTAGTTTGCCCGACAGTGCTGGATATAGGGTAGACCAATAGTATAATACCTTTGATAGCTAGCTTGCCCGACAGTGACACATCTGTGAAGAACTTCTCCAGTTTGAGGTCAGGATTTGCCTTGATGTAATCTCTTGCTGCCTTCCCAATGAGGAGTGCTTCATCAGTCTTGTGCCCCAACTTGCTTGTGTAGTCAACTTTGGTGAGATCACTACCAATGTGGTCCGGATTTATGAACCTTACAAGTATCTCTCTCAGCTGCTTAACCAAGGTCCTATGTAGCTGATGGATACTTGGTTCCTCTTTCTGAAGGACCACGTTTGCTTTTTCAAACAGTGGTATGGCGGCTTGCATAAAGAGGCAGTACAATTTGTTTGCTTTGTCGGAAAAGAAAGTCATCACGTTTTCCACTTTGTTTTGTGCATACCCTTTGGCTTTCCCTGTCCTGCTTTGCTCTTTCTTGGCACTGGTCTTGTCATCAATCTCTTTCCGCTTCTTTTCTCCCAGCTGAGATTGTTTGAACAAATAGTTGGTGAGATCGAATGATTTATGACTGCCATTGTCACTGTGGGTAGAACTAGCCGACTTTTCACTGTGTGACTTGCTAGCTGACGATGACTTTTCACTGTGTGACTTGCTAGCTGACGATGACTTTTCACTGTGTGACTTGCTAGCTGACGATGACTTTTCACTCTGACTTGCTAGCTGATGATGGCTTTTCACTCTGTGACTTGCTAGCTGATGATGGCTTTTCACTCTGTGACTTGCTAGCTGATGATGACTTTTCATTGTGCGACTTGCTAGAGGACTTTGCATTGTGTGATGAGTCGGGTGTCTTTTTGTTAGCACGTTTTGAAGCTTTTGAATCCATCTTTTCTGGTTCGCTGCTGAAGTATGCCTCCAAAGGACTCCACAGATCCAACAGCCGGTTTAGACACTGTCCAAGTGACAACCACCTTGTATTTACAAGCTTCAAGATCTTCCTGGTGTCATCGCCAAATAAGCCCTGAAACTACTTGAGATGCTGTTTTCTGTTGGCACTCTTGTCTAGATAATAATAGATATCTATCAAGACATCAGACGGCTTGCTGCTTTCTGGGCTGCAATGTTCATCAGGTGACAGGCACACCCCATAAAATACACACTGGGCTGCACTCTGTTGATGCGACCTGCCACGCCCTTGCCCATTCCAGACATTACTGATGCATTGTCAGATGAAAAGCTCATGCAGTTGGACCAGGGAATGGATCGTTTTGAGAGTTCCTCATCTAATAGGTCAAAAATGTTTTCTCCTGTTGAGGCCTTCTGCCACTCAACCATGGTCAGCAGGGAACACATAACTTTCTCCAGGGATGGATCCAAATACCGCATAACAACAGGATAAAGCTTGGCGTCGTCCATATCTGTAGACCCATCTGAAAATACAAAAGTAATACTATGTAGTATAATTCGAACAAATATTATAGTTACAAGTTTCATTTACAGTAACTAAACAAAAAATCCTAGCTAGATCACTACTACTAGTAATAGACTACTCATCATTAGTGCAATTTACATTAATGCAAATATTTAAATAGATAAAAAATAATAACAGAGGGACCTCCTAAGATTAATACATAATAACGTAATTTGTAGTAAAAGTTATCGTAAAATAACTGATTAAATCATTGTATTTTGTCCCCAAAAATATATTCATATAAGTCATTGCCACTTATTTACTCATTTTCACTAAAATATATTCCAAGTCATTGCCACATTTAAACATTCTTAGCAGGGGTTCCCCTGGCCCGGAGGTTTTGAATGTTTCCCCCCTTTGTAATTTTCCAAAAAAGTCATTGCCACTTTTAAAAATTTGGGCAGGGCCCTAGGCCCGGAGGCATTTTGAAAAAAAATTCCCTACCATTCTATGTCCCCAGGGTCGGTGGGGGGGGGGGAGAGAGGCATGCATTACACATAGGGGAGGGCCAGAAGCACGCAATCTTAATTAACTTGCATTTCAATTTATTACAAAAGTATTTTAAAATAATAAGACATAACTTATGCACATACCTGTGGCTAGACTGTAGGGATTCTTTCTCAGAATGTTGGACATAGCTTTGTCGTCTTCCTCACCCAAAGTGTGAATGATGGCTGTAGTCTTTGTTCTCGCGCTGGCATATTTCTTTGCAATCTCCGAATCGTAAAACATTTTGCGAAACAAGGGTCCAGCGTGATCAGCCACAGCAATAGGCAAATTATGTTCAATTATGAAGTTGGCGAACATAACCTCGGCATTCACAGTCTCATAATCCGACGATGTAGACAGAAACGATGATATGTTACAGGACTTGGAAGCAGCACTTGCTTTGGTCCCGTGTCTGTCCGTTCCGACATGTTTTGCGCAGTCATTCATCCCACCATGCGCCACGCTGATGTCAAGCCGACAAATTCCACAGAAAGCATGGTTCTCACTCACTCTAGATGCCGTGATAAATGGATATTTGATAGTGTAATCCTTTCGAAATTTCTGCTTCACTGTCGTCCGTTTCGATCGAGATTGGTCGTCACAGTTTGGTGCTTTTCTTTTCAAATTAGACGCCATGGTCGAGCAGATTTCTATAGCCTTCATTCGGCAAACCTCGTCATTCCGGAAACCGAATGAAATGACGGGCGCTGATTGGTTGGTTTGGTGAATTTTGGAACTCTCGGAGATGTGTGGAGATTGATTTGTCAACAATAACACTAGACTGGTTCCCGCCCGACTATCAGTATTCAAGATAGTCTATCTAGCGCAGGCCTGACTGGCCGCGGCTGAATATCGCTCAGAGCGTAATAACTCACTGTAGGATCGTAATAGCGTAATTAGGAGTGGAAATCGTGATGATTACGCCGAAATCGTAATGGTTGGCATCTCTGCTGTAAGACCTAACCTATTGTTCAAAGTGTAATAATACAAACTGTTAACCTGAGGAAAGTACTGTCAACTGGGGTGTAGTGGAAGACCTAACCTATTGCTCCAAGTGTAATATTACAAACTGTTAACCTGAAGAAAGTACTGTCAACTGGGGTGTAGTGGAAGACCAAACCTATTGCTCCAAGTGTAATAATACAAACTGTTAACCTAACCTATAGAAAGTACTGTAAGACCTAACCTATTGTTCGAAGTGTAATAATACAAACTGTTAACTGGGGTGTAGTGGAAAACCCAATCTATTGCTCCAAGTGTAATAATACAAACTGTATACCTAACCTATAGAAAGTACTGTCAACTGGGGTGTAGTGGAAGACCCAACATATTGCTCCAAGTGTAATAATACAAACTGTTAACCTGAGGAAAGTACTGTCAACTGGGGTGTAGTGGAAGACCCAACCTATTGCTCCAAGTGTAATAATATAAACTGTTAACCTGAGGAAAGTACTGTCAACTGGGTGTATGGAACCTAGCATATCACAGAGTTTAGTACATAATATTAACCTGAAGAAGGTACTATCAACTGAGGTGGTGTATTGAACCTCTCTAACACTACTGATTATCTACCAGATTTCAATATAACTTCTGTTACATAAATTAATGCTTGTTATTTTTAAAAGAATTGCCACCCAGATTGAATTTGTATTAGAAAATAAGTGATATGTAATCTTGGCATGTACTCGTATCTCCAACTAGTAATGCTGAATAGATTTGAATGCAACATCACAACAGGATTTATCATCCCTAAGCAACAACAGAGAAGTGGAAATCGTGATAGCTCAGTGGTAGCAAGTTTGCTTCATGTACGAAAGGCCCGGAGTTCGAGCCATTACGATGGTGCATTTAAATTCCACATGCCTCTTCCTCGTGGCGATAAATGTTATAAATGTACTGCGTCATGCGGAAAGCTAACTGTCATGAGAATTATATAAAGAAAAGTGATGTTAATTCACATTTCATTGGTTCATACATTTACTACACTTTGATCTTAGCCAACAGGCCGAGAAGCGATTTGTGGACGTCGTAATAGTGCAGTGGTAGCGCGTTCGCTTCAGGTGAGAGTTCGAGCCTGCGCTGGAGCAGTTATGATTGTGCCCTTGGGCAAGGCAATTAAATTCCACATTGCCTGATCCCTCGCCCTCGTGGCGATGGATTCCATCAGGAATGAGGTCTCTCAAGAGTGATTAATATAAGTTGTAAGAACTCAATCAAGCTAATATTAATTTGTAATTTTTTTGTAATAACTAACAACAGAGAAACACATTTTAACAAACATATAGCCCATTTAAGCTCCCCTTGTCAACCGTGAGAGGTAGAGTTATATATCGTCTCTCAGCATTCAAATACCCTCTTCTAGTGATTAATTGGTTGGAACTATTTCAAATTTGGTCCAAACCATCCTGCATACTCTATTCTGTTGTCATATCTCTCGGCAAAGTTTGACTCCATATACGAGTGTATAGTACCTGTATACCTACATACAGTGTCGAGTCACTTCACTGCTAGATATACATGTACACTACAGGCTCTGTACATATCTAGCATATAGGGAATCGGTTTTATGTAGTACTAGGTTCTACACTGAAAAGATAGAAATCTTGCACAAATCCATTGGTATTAAATAAGAACGAATCACTTTTTTGTAGTGTTTTATGAAGATTTTACGAGTTTGTATTTTTAATTTATGTACGGCGATACATGTACACACACAAACAGTACATTCTCATTTCTATGACGTTCATGTAAGACGATACAAATATAGTACAACTACCAAGAACAATTACGGACAGCCTCTGTGGTGTAAAGGATATGATGTTCGCCTCATAATCACGGCGGTGCGAGCATGAGCCCACCCCAACCACAGAGGTAGTGTTCTTGGGTGAGACACTTGAAATTCAAGTTATTCGGTGGATTACGATGATTAAAGAAGGGGTTTTTGTTTTGTGTGTGTTCTGTTCTATTTGTTAAAATAAAGCCTGAAATATTGTTCCTAGCCAAGTATGTGTGTGTTTGTGCGTGCGTGTGTGTGTTTGGTTTTTGTACATGTACTTACTTAGTACTGATATCTTGGAAATATACAACAATACAATGTACAATTTTATTTGACTATAGGCATGGATACACATCAACATAAGAAAAGCATTGAACATTACATGCATAGATAGAACAAGGTTAACGATGATTGAGCTTATTTACCCTCGCCTCCGGCGAACCATATGGGCAAGCGGCACACGGTTAACACAGTTATTTTCTTATTAAATATGCGTTCTATGATACACAACTATGTAAGTAAAAGATCCATTGGCTAAAGATAGCGCAAACAAAAAATCAGCCAGAGGGAACCCTGTGAATCCACATTTCCTTGTCTCCATGGTGATGCATCTAGAAAGAAGTTGTGTGATTGGCTAAATATCTTGCTGTTCGAACTCAAGCAATTGAACTAAAAGAAATTTGCATACACAAACAGCAATGATGGAGGTGACCAGCGTTTATATTTAAACTTCGCTGCCGGATTAACTATTTGCATGCTGGGTAAATTAGGCTATAAATGGTTCAAATATTTGTAGCAGATGACAATTCATTACATGTATTGTGTTTTGTATGCAATCGAAACGGCTCGGTTTATTTCGGCAACACGTGATATGGCTATGTCATAATCACGTCACAGCACTAGTCGCACTTCAAACGTACAAAACTGCTGACAAACCGTTATGCCTGGTTTTGCTGGATAGCAGATCAGATACTTTTCTCCAACTTTAGATTGTTGCTATACTGTTGCTATACTATATGTCTTTGGTTTAAACTTTAAACATATTTATTTATCAGGATACATGTAATATACATTGAGAAACATACATTTATATCGTGATATGTGGATTGAACTGAAAGCTAACGGTAATTCTTTCCACTTTTAAACATGCAAATTCTTAGTCATTCAAATATGCAAATTCTTACAGTCATTCAAATATGCAAATTCTTACAGTCATTCAAATATGCAAATTCTTACAGTCATTCAAATATGCAAATTCTTACAGTCATTATATAGCTTCGGGGGGCATTCATCACTTACTGTCATTTTTCTTGTTCGTATTTGTAAATGAAAACTGGAAATATATCATGGAATTTCATTAGAATTGTGTCGTTACAACACATTTCTAATGAAATGCCACGACATTTTCGATTGTTATTTTCACCGCCAATGAGCAGAGTTAACCAGGCTAATTTTGCATATTCCAATTCCATGATTGAACAGAATCCTGTTCCACAGTTTAATACAATTGTACATACCATCAATACTCACCTATAAGACAAGTTTTTTACCACCAGATTAAGGACTCAAAGTGGTTTCCCGTCCTATAAGTGAGCAATAACAAAAAATATAGTTACTTTTTTTTAATGCGTTTAAATGGTATCGACAATAATAATTTAGTCCCATTTAGCAGTGGTTAGTTCGCTTCTCACCAATGCAACCCAGGTTCGATCCTCGGACCGGGAAGTATGCGAGATGGTACGGTGGTCGCTAGATCGGTTTTCACCGGGTACTCCCACGTTTACGCTTTTCATCGGCGCCAACGAGAGTGATTAATATATAAGTTGTTAAAACTTGCTTCGCAATCGTTGTAAAATAAATAAAGTTTAAACAATTTAGAAAAGAAAGCACTAGCACACTGAAAATGTCTTCAACTTGCACTGGCCTAACATGCAATTGTATAGCGTGTCTGGTGTCCATTTTGATCAACCCCGTCTCATAGTATCGCGAGTGTATGCCAAAACCCACTGATTTCAAGACCAAATTATGGCACACGTCTTATATGCAAGATCGTCTTATAGCTGAGTATGGCTGGTACAAATAACATTTTATACTGTAATAAATATACATTAGTTTTGAAAATCACTATAAATAAAATGTGGCTAAATTTCATGCATAACGGGTCTAAAATACAAGTAAACGAAACAATGGGTCATACGATTACATGCGTCTGTAATTCTACACACGATTTTATTTTTTGGCAATTTTCCAAAATTAATCAACCATTGACAACTTAATATTTTTCCAAATCTGCTGCACAAATAAGCTAAATGCAAAATGAATTCATTATTTATACCAGTATCGGGTGTATAATTGCAAAATACATGTAAAGATGGACCTGATGCTATATATATAAATAAACAAAGAGGGCAATGTGACCATTGAGCCACTCAACTCACCGGAGACGACGATCGCCTTGAGCTGGGTGGTTGTTTTTTTTACAGAAATCGCCCATGATCGAAAGGAACGGAGAGTTTAATAAAATATAACTGGTCAAATATACAGTCAATAGAGGGCGAGATTTTTTTATGACCACGCATTTTGTACAGAAATCTGTGATTATCGAATGGAACAAGCGTCCGTCAGAGTACAATTTGTGACAAGATGAAATCGTAAATAGAGAGTTGCTAGTGCTTACAAGGATCGACTTAGGAATGACCACGTATCGGATAGAACAAATTCCATTGCAAAATAGAATTGCTACATTGTTTCCAAGGCAGGGTGACTGAGGCAAACTAGTCGCCCTAAGGACCCTGACTTCGCCCTCTAAAAAAAATGTCGTATTTTTCGTAAAATATTGTCCAGTAATATACATGGCCCATTATAACGCACTCCTATTTAAAACTGTCAAATTATTTTGTTGAAATTCATATATATAAAAAACAACACAATTTAAGGGTGAAATCGAGCGCTGTCTCACTTCCCTCGAAAATTATGACCTAGAATGAGCCCTGCAAGGTAGTCGTTGACGGTGGACAAAACCCAATGACAATGCCCGACCACAAGTCATTGGCTCAGATGATATAATAAGCTATCGGATATATTACTTGCATCCTATTTTAGGCTCTCTCGATCAGGGTTCCCACTGTCGGTCACCAATTGTGACAAAAAACAAATATTGGCGCTAAATTTTGTGAATTGGCGGAAATATTTGGCGCAACTTTTTTTAAAATTGTGGCGGGGCACATGTTTTGTCAAATACATGGCTTCAAATATTTATTTGTGAACTATATGGTTCTTAGTTGGCTCCAAGTTTTCTTCTGGCACAGACAAACATTCAGACAGAGGGAACCCTGCTTGATACATTGCTAGGCACTGGAGATGACGTGTATCTAGGTAGGTGTAATGCGAGTCCTTGGATGCTCAGAAGACGGAGTTACTGAACTTGACATGTGGATAATTTTGTTCGGCCCGAAGGAATTGGACACAGCGGATGTAGACTGTACTTCTGTTCAATCACTGTTTGAGTTGTGCAGCTTGACTCGTACATTTCGATATTTGATGGTGAATATTTATGTGTAGTTTCAAAGAACAGCTGTTTATAACCTACTGTTACGAGTGCGAGTCCACCCTCGATCTTTGAACAGTCGAGCCGAAAAGGCTTGAAACATGGCCAGACAGACTGATGCTGTAGCTTTGTTGTCGAGGAGGCGGTTCTGTCACAAAGTGAATGTCACCTGTGCAACCCGTTAGTTAATAATATGAGCAGTCTGTATCTCTACATTATCCTGGATATTATACAGTTTCATCCTAAATTGTCTTGTCATACATCAACCTCCTATAGTAGACTGGTCGTCTATCATACATCAACCTCCTAAAGTTGGACTGGTCGTCAATCGTCTGTAGGTTTCATAAACTGTTTTTTTGTCTTCTTACTACTGCTGTAAGATTTACTGTCTGCCGTGTGTCGTTCACGTTTGTTTGAAAACTTCTTCGATATAGTTTCACTCAGGTTCTTGTATCTACAACAGGAAGGAATATCTGACGGTTACAGGTAAAATGCAAACAGTCGAATTACTTCCCCCCAGGCGGACAAAAACGATCCATCCAGCGCGTTTTTCCACTCTGAGATAATTCTTCCCACCGTGGTAGAGTGGAAATAGCAAAATCTGCGGGATCTGTACACTATTCATCTTGTGTTTACTATTCAAACTCCACTGCAGATTATGGATTATTAATACGGATTACATTAAATGCATTAGTGATTAGATGAAAGAAATGTACCGGTATATGACCGAAGGTTGGTTTGTTTGTTCGGATTTACGCCATCATCAGTACCATTTTGGGCTATATTGCCGGCAGGCTGCAGCGGTTAACCAGTACTTTGTACTATAACCTCCGTAAGAAACTGCTAACTTTGTCATATACAGAGACACGGCCTGAGCGGTGCTCGAATCAGGCACCATCAGTGATGTTAGGTTACAATGGTATACAAGCCAGCGACCGTAACCACTCATCACCATCTACACCGTGTCTACTATACCTGTGTGCCATCTCCTCACCATATAAACCGTGTCTACTATACCTGTGTGCCATCTCCTCACCATCTACACCGTGTCTACTATACCTGTGTACCATCTCCTCACCATATACACCGTGTCTACTATACCTGTGTGCCATCTCCTCACCATCTACACCGTGTCTACTATACCTGTGTGCCATCTTCTCATCATCTAGACCGTGTCTACTATACCTGTGTGCCATCTCCTCACCATCCGCTACTATACCTGTGTGCCATCTCCTCATCATCTACACCGTGTCTACTATACCTGTGTGCCATCTCGCCATCTATACCGTGTCTACTATACCTGTGTGCCATCTCACCATCTACACCGTGTCTACTATACCTGTGTGCCATCTCCTCACCATCTATACCGTGTCTACTATACCTGTGTGCCATCTCCTCACCATCTACACCGTGTCTACAATACCTGTGTGCCATCTCCTCACCATCTACACCGTGTCTACTATACCTGTGTGCCATCTCCTCACCAGCTATACCGTGTCTACTATACCTGTGTGCCATCTCCTCACCATCTATACCGTGTCTACTATACCTGTGTGCCATCTCCTCACCATCTATACCGTGTCTACTATACCTGTGTGCCATCTCCTCACCATCTACACCGTGTCTACTATACCTGTGTGCCATCTCCTCACCATCTACACCGTGTCTACTATACCTGTGTCCCATCTCCTCACCATCTATACCATGTCTACTATACCTGTGTCCCATCTCCTCACCATCTATACTGTGTCTACTATACCTGTGTGCCATCTCCTCACCATCTATACTGTGTCTACTATACCTGTGTCCCATCTCCTCACCATCTATACCGTGTCTACTATACCTGTGTGCCATCTCCTCACCATCTATACCGTGTCTACTATACCTGTGTCCCATCTCCTCACCATCTATACCGTGTCTACTATACCTGTGTGCCATCTCCTCACCATCTACACCGTGTCTACTATACCTGTGTCCCATCTTCTCACCATCTACACTGTGTCTACTATACCTGTGTCCCATCTACACTGTGTCTACTATACCTGTGTGCCATCTCCTCACCATCTATACCGTGTCTACTATACCTGTGTCCCATCTCCTCACCATCTACACCGTGTCCCATCTCCTCACCATCTACACATTGTTTACTATACCTGTGTGCTAGCTCCTCATCATTTACACTCATCTCGTTCTCTCTTCGCTCTGCTTCATCCAACTGCAGTCGTTCGTTATTCAGTGTCATCAATTTCTATAAAAACGAAGGAAACAAGTTTTTATAGCATAATCATTAGGTAATAATAATCTAAAAAACGCTTCAAAATTCTGAAAATCCTTTCTAACACAGTCCGCATGATGCAGCAGAAGCATCGAGACTACTTATTGCCCCTTATAATGAATAGTGTGACAGTTGACGCAGGCGAATGCCTCTAAAAACCTCTTTGTTTTTTATCATATTACCTTATCCACAAAGAGTGTACAAAAAGAGCACAAGTGCTGCTTACCTCTATATCTGAAGGACAAACACTGCATACCTCTATATCTGAAGGACAAACACTGCTTACCTCTATATCTGTATGACAAACACTGCTTACCTCTATATATCTGGATGACAAACACTGCTTACCTCTATATCTGGATGACAAACACTGCTTACCTCTATATCTGAAGGACAAACACTGCTTACCTCTCTATATATGAAGGACAGACACTGCTTACCTCTATATCTGTATGACAAACACTGCTTACCTCTATATCTGGAGGACAAACACTGCTTACCTCTATATATGGATGACAAACACTGCTTACCTCTATATCTGGATGACAAACACTGCTTATCTCTATATCTGTATGACAAACACTGATTACCTCTATATATGAAGGACAGACACTGCTTACCTCTATATATGAATGACAGACACTGCTTACCTCTATATTTGGATGACAAACACTGCTTACCTCTATATCTGGATGACAAACACTGCTTATCTCTATATCTGGATGACAAACACTGCTTACCTCTATATCTGGATGACAAACACTGCTTACCTCTATATCTGGATGACAAACACTGCTTACCTCTCTATATGAATGACAGACACTGCTTACCTCTATATCTGGATGACAAACACTGCTTACCTCTCTATATCTAGATGACAAACACTGCTTATCTCTATATCTGGATGACAAACACTGCTTACCTCTATATCTGGATGACAAACACTGCTTACCTCTCTATATGAATGACAGACACTGCTTACCTCTATATCTGGATGACAAACACTGCTTACCTCTATATCTTGATGACAAACACTGCTTACCTCTATATATGAATGACAAACACTGCTTACCTCTATATCTGGATGACAAACACTGCATACCTCTCTATATCTGGATGACAAACACTGCTTACCTCTCTATATCTGAAGGACAAATACTGCTTACCTCTCTATATCTGAAGGACAAACACTGCTTACCTCTCTATATCTGAAGGACAAACACTGCTTACCTCTCTATATCTGGATGACAAACACTGCATACCTCTATATCTGAAGGACAAACACTGCTTACCTCTCTATATCTGGATGACAAACACTGCATACCTCTATATCTGGATGACAAACACTGCTTACCTCTCTATATGAATGACAGACACTGCTTACCTCTATATCTGGATGACAAACACTGCTTTTTTGTGTGTTTTTTTGGTGTTTTTTTGGACAAACACTGCATACCTCTCTATATCTGGATGACAAACACTGCTTACCTCTCTATATCTGAAGGACAAATACTGCTTACCTCTCTATATCTGAAGGACAAACACTGCTTACCTCTCTATATCTGAAGGACAAACACTGCTTACCTCTCTATATCTGGATGACAAACACTGCATACCTCTATATCTGAAGGACAAACACTGCTTACCTCTCTATCTGGATGACAAACACTGCTTACCTCTATATCTGGATGACAACCACTGCATACCTCTATATCTGGATGACAAACACTGCATACCTCTATATCTGGATGACAAACACTGCATACCTCTATATCTGGATGACAAACACTGCTTACCTCTATATCTGGATGACAAACACTGCTTACCTCTATATCTGGAGGACAAATACTGCTTACCTCTATATCGGAAGGACAAACACTGCTTACCTCTCTATATCTGGATGACAAACACTGCTTACCTCTCTATATATGAAGGACAAACACTGCTTACCTCTATATCTGGATGACAAACACTGCTTACCTCTCTATATCTGCATGACAAACACTGCTTACCTCTCTATATCTGAAGGACAAACACTGCATACCTCTATATATGAAGGACAAACACTGCTTACCTCTATATCTGGATGACAAACACTGCTTACCTCTATATCTGAAGGACAAACACTGCTTACCTCTCTATATCTGCATGACAAACACTGCATACCTCTATATATGAAGGACAAACACTGCTTACCTCTCTATATCAGAAGGACAAACACTGCTTACCTCTATATATATGAAGGACAAACACTGCTTACCTCTATATCTGGATGACAAACACTGCTTACCTCTCTATATCAGAAGGACAAACACTGCATACCTCTCTATATCTGGATGACAAACACTGCTTACCTCTCTATATCAGAAGGACAAACACTGCATACCTCTATATCAGAAGGACAAACACGGCTTAGCTCTATATATATGAAGGACAAACACTGCTTACCTCTCTATATCAGAAGGACAAACACTGCATACCTCTATATCTGAAGGACAAACACTGCTTACCTCTATCTCCGAGTTGAACCCTTTAAATGACATTCTTCCATACTGTAAATTTTCACATCTCGCAATACTTGGCTCCAGAACATATTTGCTCCTGAAATGAAATGATAACTGTGAAAACCTAGAGTTAAATTCTAGGTGATCCAGGTAGGCAGGTTTGCCACTTCCTCAAAAAGAGTGTCCCCTCCTAGAATCTGCTAGTGCACTAGGTTCATTTCTATAAATATTCATTGTAATATATTACAAATAATGCACACTATTATGCTGAATGTAAATGTTATTTGGAGATTTTAAACAGAACAGCTGTACTGATACTTCATGTCAAATTCCATCAACAGTTAACGGACGGACACACATATTGTTTCTGGACAGATGGATCAATCTTCATATAGCCCAATAATATAACACAGACATTTCATGAAACTCAACTAACTCAGATAATTGGAAATAATCCAGGATTCCCGCTGCCGGTCGCCAATTGTGGCAAAAAACAAATATTGGCGCAACTTTAAAAAAAAAGTGTCTTTGTTTTTCTTTTTCGGCACATGTTTTGTCAAATATATAGCTTCATATATTTATTTGTGAACTATATGGTTCTTAGTTGGCTCCAAGTTTTTTAAATTGGCTCCAGTATTTTTCAATTGGCGATAGAAGTGGCGCAGAAAAACATTCAGACAGAGTGAACGCTGTAATCACATATGTTGTTTTCAAATAAAATGTTGTGGAAGTCGTGATAGCGCAGTGTGCGCGTTCGCTTCATGTGCGAAAGGTCCGGAGTTTGAGCCCCGCTGGAGCTGCTACGATTGTGCCCTTAGGCAAGGCATTTAAATTGCATGTTTCCTCTTCTCTCTCCCTTGTGGCGATGGATTCCATCAGGAATGAGGTCTCGAGAGTGATTAATATAAGTTGAAAGAACTTGTTTCGCAATTGAGCTCAAATAAATTTGTATAAACTAAAGAAAATTGAATATAGATGATCCTTACTCCTTGTGTTCTATAGAAGGTAGATCGAGAACCCAGTGTTCATCATCAATCTCGTGCTTCCGTTCATCTTCACTCTTTTCTTTTTCTATTCGCAGTGCACTGCGCTTCATAAACTGCAAGACATAAATTACTTTCTTTAACCCTTTCCTTCATAGAGATTTAGGTCAATATACTATATCTCCATACAAACGACAGCCATTTAACCCTTTCCTTCATAGAGATTTAGGTTAATATACTATTATATCTCCATACAAACGACAGCCATTTAGCTATCATGCAGTGGATAAATAGTCACCATATCTGTCCCACCTCCATAGATATTACTGGGACTACACGAGATTCTGGCGGTTATTATGAACATTGGTTTGGTTACTACATTGTCAATGTATGCCGTATTGGTAATGGTGTCAAGAGGTGCTTCTATGAGGGAAAGGGTTAATGTGGTTTGTTTATGTGGAATAGTGAACAGAATGTGTTGAACTGTTGTAAATGGCCGTTTAGGATGAACATATATCATGATCTACATTAGCAGAATCTTATTTTTACTACTGTAATTATTAACTTTTTATCACATAATAAGATAAATTACCATCAGACATGCCTCTGAAATACTAACCAAACATTTGAAATTAAAGGAAACATACGTTTCCAATAAACAGATCAAGTCCTACACAGGGTTCATTCTAGGTCAGAATTTTGGGAGAAGTGAGAAAGCCCATGATCGCTTCCTTAAATGGTGTTCTTTAATATACTTCTGCAAAATAGGGTTAAAATGCACAGTACAATCATTAAATACAACATTTGAATAGAAGAAGTGCTTTATAATGGGCCAGTGTATCTTACTAGACAAAATTTTTTTTTTTAGGGAGAAGTCAGGGTCCCTAGGGTGACAATTTCGCCCACATCGCCCTCTAGAATGATCCCTGCCTACTCCTAGTACCAGGTAGGTGAGTCGATGGCCGTTTAACAGAACTGACTGGTATTCGGTACTGATCGGATTGGATCGGCTATAATGTGTATAGCTTCTCGCCAAGCAAAATCCTATAGGTCTCGGTGAGCGTAAATCTCACGGCCGCCTACTGCTTCCCGCCTCCGCACAAAAAGGCAGATACGGGCTCCGTAGACCAATCATAAGCCAACTGTGAATAAAGCATTAATGAAGTTTATCCTTATCTCTTAGCCACAGACGTCTGTGCTCTTACAGTCTTAGTAGGATAATAATACTCTATTTCTCTAGATGAATCCTAGTTGATTTGCTATTTACATTATACATAATCATGACAAAAGAAAACACAAAATGGGTAGGGCAACAAGTTCTAACAACATTAATAAACGGCCCGCCCCAAGAAGAATAGTTGAATTGGCAAGATGCAAATAATTAGCATAAGAGAAATGAATGAAGATACAGAGTATCTATCTATCTATCTTCCTTTAATGTCGAACCCCTCGTGGGGATGTAGACATGTAATAATAAGAGTAAGAAAAGTGTCGAACCCCTCGCGGGGATGTAGACATGTAATAGAAAAGTGTCGAACCCCTCGCGGAGATGTAGACATGTAATAATAAGAGTAAGAAGTGTCGAACCCCTCGCGGGGATGTAGACATGTAATAATAAGAGTAAGAAGTGTCGAACCCCTCGCGGGGATGTAGACCTGTAATAATAAGAGTAAGAAGTGTCGAACCCCTCGCGGAGATGTAGACCTGTAATAATAAGAGTAAGAAGTGTCGAACCCCTCGCGGGGATGTAGACATGTAATAATAAGAGTAAGAAGTGTCGAACCCCTCGCGGGGATGTAGACCTGTAATAATAAGAGTAAGAAGTGTCGAACCCCTCGCGGAGATGTAGACCTGTAATAATAAGAGTAAGAAGTGTCGAACCCCTCGCGGGGATGTAGACCTGTAATAATAAGAGTAAGAAAAGTAGAAGTTTTTCTCTCATCATTATCAACTGTCAGTTGAACTGATCATTGAATCTGAATCAGCTACGTGTACTGTCAATGAACATCGACTGTATTTACCTTCATCTGTAAGACATTATTTGACAAACTAGACTTAGATTCACCGCCTGCCATTTCAATTCTCGATTATATGAGTCTTTAAACAGTTTAAAATGTGTCCCAAAATCAAAACGTGGTCGGACTAAATTATACTGGAGTAATCAACATCGACACCGTTTTTCTAAAAGGGACATGTCATTAATTAATTATTGAATTAAAATAATTTAATAATTGTAGATTTATTTAACGGTATATAATGAAACTAAGAACACTTACTTAACTCTTCAGATTTTTTTTTATACTGGAGAATCTCGTTATTGGAGAAATACATTTTCATGTACCAGATTCAAAATTGGAATAACAGGTCCCAGTCTAAGACTGAGTCTTACAAAAGTGCGGAAGATATTTTGCGTTTGTAAGTATATTTCAATTAACATGTGCCATTAAATGATGTATGTTATTTTATATATTGAAATGTATTGATCTAGCAACATTGTTATGAGGTAATCTTTTCCCAAGCTGGAAGTACCGTTGTTGGAATAGTATACGGAACACATAACCAGATATCGGATAGAAAATATATTCTGATGTATTTTCCATTAATGTCAAACCCCTTGCGGTGACGTAGACATGTTTTCTTGGGCAAGCTTAGCCGACCTAAGTGGTTAACCACTACTAAGCAATGTGTGCTCAATGACACTACATACGTGGCCTGACAGAGTATCGAACCCGGGACGATCGATTCCAGATCCGACGCTCTACCACTGGACCACGGATGCCACATCTATCATTCTATGCTATCTGTCTTCCTCTAACGTCCAATCCCTATGCAGAAACCGACTGTATATATATTCTAAATTTATATACATAGCCATTACTGCACAACAGACTCAGTCATTTTCGGATTATGATTGAGAGGTCAGTCTCTTGAGTCTGATGTGGGAGAGAACAAACGCCGTGCACATTTCATGTGTAGGAACTAGAATAGAGTGGCTTCTCGCATTCTAGATGGTCCCAACTTCTCAAGGTAACAAGTTATTTGAACAGCATTTTTTTTTACACGTCACCAAATGTTTATTTGCTTGTAAACGCTGTACTGGGTCAGTGGAAATTTCACTGAAAGGAGCAAGTTACTAAACTAGAAGAGACTAGCCCTACTTGACAACCTAGTCTTAGATTCGCCGCCTACAAGCCCTACATACACCCTTCATATATATGTCTATTTTTAGACGATGTACTTACACAAATCGATTCATTCCAATGTGTTGATATGAATGTCGGACGAAGCATACCATATATATAATACATAGTAAAAATGAAAAACGATTGACTAACTCATGTGTAATTATATTACCTTTTAACAAACTTCTTGTTATTACTCATAGAACTTTATTGAAGAAAAACAATCACCTAGATCTAGGGTGCAATTAAAACACTTGGCCTAATCAACGATTGTTTGCAAACAAATTTGTTTTCTTTATGACAGTGACCAGTACAAACTTATTTACACATTAAATATTAGTCACTCTGTCGGACTGTATATAAGCATGGCTTATCATGGAACAATATTAATAATTCTTATCAAAAACGAACATGATACAACAATTTACAACAATATGTTAAAATATTTCAGAGCTAATAAGAATAAGAGGAATAATATAGTATTACCATTGTCATTTGTGACGGTACTTACAAAACGATGAAAAAGTAAATTGGTTCAAACAATCAATCAAGAATTTACAATGATTGTGTGTTATTAACATTAAGTATCGCCCCACGGACAATAGTAATATTATAATATTCATATATGGTACGCTTGGTCTGTAAATGGTATGCTTGGGTAGTGGTACCGTAGGTTAGTGTAGTGGTACGCTTGGGTAGTGGTACGCAGTGTTGGACACTCGTTTCAATATGTTCTGGCCAACTTGGCCTGTACTTGAGAAAAGGTACTGGCCAAGATGAAATTGTACAGGCCAATTTTTGGCCTGTACTTAAGAATTAGTTCCGGCCAAAAATAAATGGTACAGGCCAGTGAATGTGGTTCTGTCCGGTGGCTTTGCCACCGGATGCATGTGCCGCAGGCAATTGCCATGCTGGGGGGGTCCGGGGCCATGCCCCCCACGAAATTTGTTTTAAGTAGACACAAAATGGTGCATTCTGGTGGACTTTGGGGTAAAATCAACCTCTTTTTTTATCTTAAATTTTGTCACTTTTTTAGATAATTTTTCTTCAAAATTGCTATGTAAGTAACTGTTTAACTAAGGGGGTTGATTTTGAATCATTTTTAGGACTGTCCCCATTCAACTTCTTATCTTTTTTTATTAAAAACCTTTCCATGTTATGTTTTTGTCTTGTGGTTTCAGGATTAGCAGAATTATTCTGCTTGGAAACTAATTTAATTTTTATTCGCATTTGTCGCCCGACAGCGGGAACCCTGCCCCCGATTGACCTTGGCTCGTGCTCAAGGCCGTAGCTTACAAGCGGAATCCTGATGAAAACACAGGTTTTCCCGAAATGACGTCATAACCGGAAACCAAAATGGAGACACAGAATATTTGATATTTTGTTAATTCGATGAGAAAAAGCGCCTAAAATGGCGAAGATACTGTGTGTCCTGGTTCAGGCGAGTATGAACTTCAACAAACTTGCCAAGGGCTATCAAATAAGACATCGAGAGTGATTAATATAATATAAGTATAATAAAATTTAAAAAAATATAATAAAAAAAAAGAGAAAAAAAAGACATCTCGCCACGATGTCGAGTGTGTAGTAAAAGTTTCTCACCAGTCTAAAAACGTTATCGCCATGGCGTGTGCGAGTGTCCAATGCTGACACTGTACGTTAGTGTAGTGGTACGCTTCGTCTGTCACCGGTTGATATCTTCTGGACCCAGTTTCAAGAATGAATAATACCGTATGTTTGGTTCTGCCTGCCCAAAGCTTGTGTCACTCAGTACTTGCATCCTATTTATGGAGAAATGAGAGGGGCATATTTTAGAAAGGCTACTCTATTGTTGAACAACATATGCATAAAAAGGCCTGTCCACTTCAAAAATAACCCTTTCATTCATACAGTTTAATATGCATGTACTCATATTTTGTTGAAATTTATTAAATAACACCATTTAACACTTTCCTCATAGAGATTTAGGTTAATATACTATTATATCTCTGTACAAACGACAGCCATTTAGCTATCATGCAGTGGATAAGTATTTGCCATATCTATCCCACCTCCATATATATTACTGGGACTACATAGAGATTTAGGTTATGGTAATATACTATTATATCTCCATACAAACGACAGCCATTTAGCTATCATGTAGTGGATAAGTATTTGCCATATCTATCCCACCTCCATATATATTACTGGGACTACATAGAGATTTAGGTTACGGTAATATACTATTATATCTCCATACAAACGACAGCCATTTAGCTATCATACAGTGGATAAGTAGTGACATATCTATCTCACCTCCATATATATATTACTGGGACTACATAGAGATTTAGGTTACGGTAATATACTATTATATCTCCATACAAACGACAGCCATTTAGCTATCATACAGTGGATAAGTAGTGACCATATCTATCTCACCTCCATATATATTACTGGGACTACATGAGATTCTGGCCTTTATTATGAGGTTGAGCATTGGTTTGGCTACTACATTTCAATGTATGTATGTCGTATTGGTAATGGCTTCAAGAGGTGCTATCCATGAGGGAAAGAGTTACATCAGAGCATGGCATGTCCATTTTCAGAAAAGTTAAAAATATTTTCCATGAGTACTGAAATACTTCAATGTTTCATAATTATTATGAGCTAGTTGACATCACTTTTTCAATCTATATTTATTATAAGGTGATGAATTTGTTTAACCCTTTACTCCACATAGATATAGACCTACCAGCTATCTAATGTATATGCAATACACAGTGAAATTACTGATAAACTTCGATAATATTATCATAAGTTATTTGGAAAATAATGCAACTCATGTACAAATGTATGTATGTTCAACTTATATTAACCCTTTCAACCCCAAGTAGCTGACATGGACTAATCCATGATATTTTTAGACCAATAAATTAATAACAAAATTACATTTGGATCAGTTCATTTATCAAAATGGGTAATTTTATCTAAAAATAGTAATAATTATTACTGGCAAAAAAGTGCAGATCCTGATGAGACGGCTCGTTACGAGCCGGCTCATCTGGATCTACACTTTTCATAAGCCTATTTAGAGGCCTGTGGGGTTGAAAGGGTTAAATTCCTTCACATCCCTAAAACAGTAAAGAAAGATGTGGAGGTCTTGCATAATATTAACATGGCCATTATAAATACTATTGAGTGATGATAACAGATGGTAACAACTGTAATACATGTACATTGTTGATATAATGTATGGTGGGGAGCTAAAAAAGTGGCGAAAATATTATTTTGTGGTAACCCTGCAATGATGTTGGAATTGCTGCATATAACCATATATATAATAATGTAATTCACCTTGACAAGAACTACATGTATGTATGTATGTATGTACACTATGAAATGGTGTGTACATTTACTACATTATAACCATATAGTGTAATACGTTCACGTTTTTCATCAGTGGGGTTCAATAGATATTATAATGCCAATTTTGTTTAATTATATTATTATTAATTCATTTTCAGATAGCCAGCCAACAAGGATGAACGAGGATATAATATTAGAAAATGTGCAGGTATGTGCAACAGCAAGGTTGATACCAGGGTCATTCTAGGGACCCTGACTTCGCCCCCTTGGGGCCCAACTTCTCCCTAAAAAAAGTATGATATACTGGCCCATTATAAATCAATCTTTCTGTTCAAATGTTGTATTTGTAATATTATCGTGTCTTTTAACCATATTTTGTTGACATTTATTATATAATACAATTTAAGGACGCAACGCACGCTTTCTCACTTCGAAAGTTTTGACCTAGAATGTGCCCTGGATACCCATGAAAAATTGGCATGCAGTATTCCCGCTGTCGGTCGCCAAATGCGACATAAAACAAATATTGGCACTAAATTTTGTGATTTGGTGCAACGTTTTTAAAAAAAAAATGGCACATGTTTTGTCAAATACATGGATTCAAATATCTATTTGTGAACTATATGGCTCTTAGTTAGCTCCAAGTGTTTTTCAATTGGTGACAGAAGTGGCACAGACAAACATTCAAACAGAGGGAAACCTGGGCATGGTGTGCTGCAATTCAGCACATTATCTGGCATATATATATATCCTACTTTTGTAGTGTCCTCGGCACATTGAAAGCCATTAGTTTTTATGTGCAATGTAAATATATACGACTGTCATACAAATCTAAGCGTATTTATACTATATAACAAAGATATTGCCAATACATGAATGTTTTTATTTCCATATACAGTACACACCAGACAGCAACAGCATCCTTCGCATGTCGCACAATGTTTTAAATCGAGAGGAATTCTATATGTATATAGAGGGGGGGTATTTCCCATCATGCTGACCCTGGAAATTCTTCCTCTTCCCTCCACCCCAGTACGTCTTAATATCTAGGCTATAATTCCCAGGGGGGGGATTCCACCAGGACTGTTATACATGTAACTCTGGTCATAACCGCTGGTTAAAACTGGTTATGGGTTTCGACTGCCCAACATTGGAAATTGCTCCCGAGACGCCCATTTGTTGGGACCGACCCATTCATAATGTTGTTTTTAAAAATATCGACTTTAGATACACATTTTAGATAAGCACATAGTATTGTTGTATAATGTACTTTTTTTTTAATGAAGATTAAAAAACGTAAGTTATTTCGCCAGATTTAGTTTTCATGTATTTGTTTCCTCATTCATGGTAAATTGAGCCATTGTCTTATCTTAGGTTGGTTGCCATGGCGACATAACTGGGAAGGTGAAGTCAACAAAAAGAGATAATGGTCAGACACACTATGAGCAACTGTTGTCAGAAATGCAGAAACATTTTACCAACGATCAGATGATATCCATGGTGTCGTATATGCCTCAAACGGTTAGTTTTACATACATGTATGGCCAAAAAAAAACACCTGCGTTTACGGTTTCCTGACCGACCCGTTTTATTCACCCCGACCCTGAATTTTTTTATGAAATTTTGAAGAGAAAAAAATAAAAAAAATATTTTGACATTTTTCTGTGCAGGGTAAAAAAATAATTCCCTACCGACCGATCTTATTTTTTTGGCAGTAAACAGTAAACACAGGTACTTTTTGGCCTAATCCTCTCGCGTGTATCAAGCTATGCGATACTCCTTACAAACAACGATTGCATGCTGGACTCTGATTTCTCTTAATCCATCAATACATATGTACATAATGTAGTACAGGGCTTATCCTAGAGGACGACATGGGGGTAATAGTCACCCTAGGGACCGTGACAAAGCCCATTGAGGCCTCACTTCTCCGTAAAAATACAAAACAATTTCATCTATTTTTTTACAATTTTCATACAAAATCTTGTCCAATAAAGCAACCCTATTCTAATGTTGTATCTAATTGTCATGTTTTATTATTATTATTATATACCACACTTATATAGCGCTCTTTTCATCTAAATATAAAACGTTCAAAAGCGCTTTACAGCCTAAAATATCACAAATATTGATAAAAACTTCCACATACAATGAGATAAAACAAGACAAAATTAGCAAACACAATTACAATGGATTCTAAATATGCTATAAAATATTAGGATCTAAAATTATAAGAATTAAAATATAGGTAATAATTAAATAAAATGTGTTCATTTGCAGTCTTAATCCTGATTGAGCACAGACACTGTTCGATATTTATGTTCCATATGAACATTTAAAAAGGTGTGTCTTCAAAGCCTTCTTGAAAGAACACAATGTTGTTGCACTTCTAAGATTTGATGGAAGAGAATTCCAAAGTTTTTGGGCAGCAGTCATGAAACTTCTATCTCCGTATGTGACAGTCCGACTTCTTGGTAACACAAGAGTAGCTGCTTCATTTTTAGACCGTAAGTCTCTCCTTGGTATATAAACCTCAAGCAAGTTTCTCAAATAAATCGGTGCTTCTCCATTCAATGCTTTATATGTGTGAGTCAGTATTTTATACTTTATTCTTTCTTGAACTGGTAGCCAATGAAGTTCTTTTAGAATGGGCATTACATGACTGAAACGGGATGTTCTGGTTATGATGCGAGCTGCTGTGTTTTGAACAGTTTGTAATTTATTGGAAGTGTTTTTTGGCACGCCGTACAACAGTGAATTACAGTAGTCGAGCCTGGATGTAACGAGTGAGTTTATGAGAGTTTTCGTGGCGTCTGTTGTTAAATACTGCCGAATGTGTCCAATCCGCCGGATCTGCGCATAACATGATTTTGTCACGGAATTTACATGTTTGTCCATATCCATTCTTGAGTCTAGGAAAGCTCCTAGATTTCTCACACATGTTGATGGTTCTGTATTTGAGTCTCCTACTTTCACATTTATGTTTTCAATGTGTTGAAAATTTCGCTGACTAGAAAACATAATCATTTCAGTTTTATCAGTATTGAGTTTTAACATATTGGCATGCATCCAAGCAACAATGTCTTGTAGACAGTTTTCCATTCGAAGTAGTGTCTCTGCTTGTGAAGCTTGAACGGTTGGTTTGAATGAAAGGTAAAGCTGGGAATCGTCAGCATAAAAGTGATGGTTCAGTCCATGGTGTTTACAAATGGCTCCTACAGGCTTGGTATACATAGTGTAAAATTTCGGGCCTAAAACAGACCCCTGTGGAACACTGAAATTCATGAGCACTGAGTTGGATAGTTTTCCATCGATACATACTGCTTGATAACGGTCGGTAAGATAAGATGATATCCATTGGAGAGGTTTTCCAGTAATTCCAAAATGAAATTCGAGACGCTGTAAAAGTGTTCTATGGTCGATGGTATCAAATGCAGCAGATAGGTCCAAAAGCACAAGGATTGTAGCATTGTTCTGGTCCAGAGATTGGAGTATATCGTTTTGGACATTGTCATGTTGTGTATTTTGATACTATTTTGTTAAAGAAATGTTTTAAATATACCATTTTAATTTAAGGGCGCAATTGCCTGCTTTCTCACTTCTTCCAAAGATTCTGATGTAGAATGAGCCCTGTAGTAGGAATCACATTATAAGGTGGTGTAGTCATGAACTACTGAGGTGTGTGTTTTACGTTTATTTATCGTCGCTACCGGTTGCCCATATGAGCGACGCCTCCTGAAGAGATTAGTCATTTTAGATTTTTGGAGCATAGTGCAATGATACAGCCAGAGACTCATTCCAGAATCTCCTCTGGTTCTTTTAAGTGCACGGTGTAAAACACTGTCACGAGACCTTTGTTTACAGTCCCATCTGAAAGACTGTTAATTTTATTACGGTCAGACTTCTGAGATGATGAAACATGTATCAGAGCAACCGAACTGATCCATGTATAAACACTAGGATTGAGTGAATATGTCATGATAGCACAGTGGTAGCGCAATCACTTCCGGTGTGAGATGCCCCGAGTTCGCGCCCACAAGAGTGATTAATATAAGATGTTTGTCGTAAAATAAATAAACGTTTCTACTTTTAGGCAAGGCACTTAAATTCCACATTGCCTCTTATCTCTGGCTCATTGCGATAAATCATCATGAGGTGTCGCGAACGATTAGACTAATGTTGTAAACACTTGTTTAGCAATTGAGCTATAAATAATACGTGTAAACTGATAAATTTATCATAAGGAGTACAGTGCAATCCCTTTTAACCGAACGGTCACCGAACCAGAGGTAAAGTTTGGTTTGGAGGGTTTTCATAGTACGGGAGAGTTCTCCTAAATTAACGACTCAACTCTGCAATGCATAGAAGGAAGCGGAGACAGGCTGATAGTTTGGTAGTTAGTAAAGAACTGATTAATTATATGTGTATAATACATTATTCTGAAGGAAAAAAAACAGCTGAAAATTGTTTGTTTAAAAGAATAGTCGGTTCCATATTTGATCTAGACAAAGTTGCTGTTCAGTTTACATTGGTAAATTACAGTTGAAAATACACATATTTGTTTTAACAAAAATCTGTTTGGTATTTGTAAAAGAGGGGTTCTGGTTTTCAGAGGTTTTTCAACAATGAACAAGGAAGTGTAACGTTTGGGACCAAGACATTTGTTCTGTTTAGAGAGGGTTCCAATTTTGAGAGGTTTCACTATACAGTCTGCATCCATGATGTCGAATTCCGTCGGACCGGCCAAAATACTTCGACATAACCAGAGGTCATTCTAGAGGGCGATGTGGGTGAAATTGTCGCCCTAGGGACCCTCTGGGGGCCCCACTTCTCCCTAAAAAAAATAAAATATTTTCATACAAAATTTTGTCTAGTAAGATACACTGGCCCATTATAAAGCACTCCTTGTATTCAAATGTTGTATTTAATGGTTGTACTGTGCATTTTAACCCTATTTTGCAGAAGTATATTAAAGAACACCATTTAACTCATTCAACCCCAAGTATCTGACATGGACTGATGCGTGATATTTTCAGACCAATAAATTAATAAGAAAATTACCTTTGGACCAGTTCATTTATCAAAATGGGTAATTTTATCTAAAAATAGTAATAATTATTACTGGCAAAAAAGTGCAGATCC
>CM026395.1:16614926-16664624 GCA_014843695.1 Archivesica marissinica | reverse complement strand
TAAGGAGTGGATTATCTACACACTGAGATATTCTAAGGAGTGGATTATTATAATGTACTGCACACTGAGATATTCTAAGGAGTGGATTATTATAATGTACTGCACACTGAGATATTCTAAGGAGTGGATTATCTACACACTGAGATATTCTAAGGAGTGGATTATCTACACACTGAGATATTCTAAGGAGTGGATTATCTACACACTGAGATATTCTAAGGAGTGGATTATTATAATGTACTGCACACTGAGATATTCTAAGGAGTGGATTATCTACACACTGAGATATTCTAAGGAGTGGATTATTATAATGTACTGCACACTGAGATATTCTAAGGAGTGGATTATCTACACTGAGATATTCTAAGGAGTGGATTATCTACAACTGAGATATTCTAAGGAGTGAATTATCTACACACTGAGATATTCTAAGGAGTGGATTATTATAATGTACTACACACTGAGATATTCTAAGGAGTGGATTATCTACACACTGAGATATTCTAAGGAGTGGATTATTATAATGTACTGCACACTGAGATATTCTAAGGAGTGGATTATTACACACTGAGATATTCTAAGGAGTGGATTATCTACACACTGAGATATTCTAAGGAGTGGATTATTATAATGTACTGCACACTGAGATGTTCTAAGGAGTGGATTATCTACACACTGAGATATTCTAAGGAGTGGATTATCTACACACTGAGATATTGTAAGGAGTGGATTGTCTACACACTGAGATATTCTAAGGAGTGGATTATTAGAATGTGCTGCACACTGAGATATTCTAAGGAGTGGATTATTATAATGTACTGCACACTGAGATATTCTAAGGAGTGGATTATTAGAATGTGCTGCACACTGAGATATTCTAAGGAGTGGATTATTATAATGTGCTGCACACTGAGATATTCTAAGGAGTGGATTATCTACACACTGAGATATTCTAAGGAGTGGATTATCTACACACTGAGATATTCTAAGGAGTGGATTATACACACTGAGATATTCTAAGGAGTGGATTATCTACACACTGAGATATTCTAAGGAGTGGATTATTAGAATGTACTGCACACTGAGATATTCTAAGGAGTGGATTTTCTGCACACTGAGATATTCTAAGGAATGGATGATTAGAATGTACTGCACACTGAAATATTCTAAGGAGTGGATGATTAGAATGTACTGCACACTGAGATATTCTAAGGAGTGGATGATTAG
Source organism: Archivesica marissinica (assembly GCA_014843695.1). Lineage (NCBI taxonomy): Eukaryota > Metazoa > Mollusca > Bivalvia > Venerida > Vesicomyidae > Archivesica > Archivesica marissinica. Next base: position 16,663,397 of record CM026395.1, on the reverse strand, counting down.
AATGTGCTGCACACTGAGATATTCTATGGAATGAACGATAAGAACGTACTGCACACTGATATATTATAAGGAGTGGATTATTAGAATGTGCTCCACACTGAGATATTCCAAGGAGTTGATTATTAGAATGTGCTGCACACTGAGATATTCTATGGAGTGGATGATTAGAATGTACTGCACACTGAGATATTCTAAGGAATGAACGATTATAATGTACTGCACACTGATATATTCTAAGGAGTTGTTTATCTACACAGAGTGATATTATAAGGAGTGGATTATTATAATGTACTGCACACTGAGATATTCTAAGGAGTGGATTATCTACACACTGAGATATTCTAAGGAGTGGATTATTATAATGTACTACACACTGAGATATTCTAAGGAGTGGATTATCTACACACTGAGATATTCTAAGGAGTGGATTATTATAATATACTGCACACTGAGATATTCTAAGGAGTGGATTATCTACACACTGAGATATTCTAAGGAGTGGATTATTATAATGTACTGAACACTGAGATATTCTAAGGAGTGGATTATCTACACACTGAGATATTCTAAGGAGGGGATTTTTATAGTGTACCGCACACTAAGATATTCTAAGGAATGGATGATTAGAATGTGCTGCACACTGAGATATTCTAAGGAGTGGATGATTAGAATGTGCTGCACACTGAGATATTCTAAGGAGTTGATGATTATAATGTACTGCACACTGAGATATTCTAAGGAGTGGATGATTAGAATGTACTGCACACTGATATATTCTAAGGAGTGGATGATTACAATGGGCTGCACACTGAGATATTCTAAGGAGTGGATTATCTACACACTGAGATATTCTAAGGAGTGGATTATTATAATGTACTGCACACTGAGATATTCTAAGGAGTGGATTATTATAATGTACTGCACACTGAGATATTCTAAGGAGTGGATTATCTACACACTGAGATATTCTAAGGAGTGGATTATTATAATGTACTACACACTGAGATATTCTAAGGAGTGGATTATCTACACACTGAGATATTCTAAGGAGTGGATTATTATAATGTACTGCACACTGAGATATTCTAAGGAGTGGATTATTATAATGTACTGCACACTGAGATATTCTAAGGAGTGGATTATCTACACACTGAGATATTCTAAGGAGTGGATTATCTACACACTGAGATATTCTAAGGAGTGAATTATCTACACACTGAGATATTCTAAGGAGTGGATTACTATAATGTACTACACACTGAGATATTCTAAGGAGTGGATTATCTACACACTGAGATATTCTAAGGAGTGGATTATTATAATGTACTGCACACTGAGATATTTTAAGGAGTCGATTATCTACACACTGAGATATTCTAAGGAGTGGATTATCTACACACTGAGATATTCTAAGGAGTGGATTATTATAATGTACTGGACACTGAGATGTTCTAAGGAGTGGATTATCTACACACTGAGATGTTCTAAGGAGTGGATTATCTACACACTGAGATATTGTAAGGAGTGGATTGTCTACACACTGAGATATTCTAAGGAGTGGATTATCTAAACACTGAGATATTCTAAGGAGTGTATTATTATAATGTACTGCACACTGAGATATTCTAAGGAGTGGATTATCTACACACTGAGATATTCAATGGAGTGGATTATTATAATGTACTACACACTGAGCTATTCTAAGGAGTGGATTATCTACACACTGAGCTATTCTAAGGAGTGGATTATCTACACACTGAGATATTCTAAGGAGTGGATTATCAACACACTGAGATATTCTAAGGAGTGGATTATCTACACACTGAGATATTCTAAGGAGTGAATTATTATAATGTACTGCACACTGAGATATTCTAAGGAGTGGATTTTCTACACACTGAGATATTCTAAGGAGTGGATTATTATGATGTACTACACACTGAGATATTCTAAGGAGTGAATTATTATAATGTACTGCACACTAAGATATTCTAAGGAGTGGATGATTAGAATGTGCTGCACACTGAGATATTTTAAGGACTGGATGATTAGAACGTACTGCACACTGATATATTATAAGGAGTGGATTATTAGAATGTACCGCACACTAAGATATTCTAAGGAATGGATGATTAGAATGTGCTGCACACTGAGATATTCTAAGGAGTGGATGATTAGAATGTGCTGCACACTGAGATATTCTAAGGAGTGGATGATTATAATGTACTGCACACTGAGATATTCTAAGGAGTGGATGATTAGAATGTACTGCACACTGATATATTCTAAGGAGTGGATGATTAGAATGGGCTGCACACTGAGATATTCTAAGGAGTGGATGATTATAATGTACTGCACACTGAGATATTCTAAGGAGTGGTTGGCTAGAATGTACTACACACTGAGATAGTCTAAGGAGTGGATTATTAGAATGTACTGCACACACAGATATTCTAAGGAGTGGATGATTAGAATGTGCTGCACACTGAGATATTCTAAGGAGTGGATGATTATAATGTACTGCACACTGAGATATTCTAAGGAGTGGATGATTAGAATGTGCTACACACTGAGATATTCTAAGTAGTGGATTATTAGAATGTACGGCACACACAGATATTCTAAGGAGTGGTTGGCTAGAATGTACTACACACTGAGATATTCTAAGGAGTGGATGATTAGAATGTACTGCACAATGAGATATTCTAAGGAGTGGATGACTAGAATGTGCTGCACACTGAGATATTCTATGGAATGAACGATAAGAAAGTACTGCACACTGATATATTGTAAGGAGTGGATTATTAGAATGTGCTGCACACTGAGATATTCCAAGGAGTGGATTATTAGAATGTGCTGCACACTGAGATATTCTAAGGAGTGGATGATTAAAATGTGCTGCACACTGAGATATTCCAAGGAGTGGATTATTAGAATGTGCTGCACACTGAGATATTCTATGGAGTGGATGATTAGAATGTACTGCACACTGATATATTCTAAGGAGTGGTTGATTAAAATGTACTGCACACTGAGATATTCTAAGGAATGAACGATTATAATGTATTGCACACTGATATATTCTAAGGAGTGGATTATCTACACAGAGTGATATTTTAAGGAGTGGATTATTATAATGTACTGCACACTGAGATATTCTAAGGAGTGGATTATCTACACACTGAGATATTCTAAGGAGTGGATTATTATAATGTACTACACACTGAGATATTCTAAGGAGTGGATTATCTACACAGTGAGATATTCTAAGGAGTGGATTATTATAATGTACTGCACACTGAGATATTCTAAGGAGTGGATTATCTACACACTGAGATATTCTAAGGAGTGGATTATTATAATGTACTGCACACTGAGATATTCTAAGGAGTGGATTATCTACACACTGAGATATTCTAAGGTGTGGATTATCTACACACTGAGATATTCTAAGGAGTGAATTATCTACACACTGAGATATTCTAAGGAGTGGATTATTATAATGTACTACACAATGAGATATTCTAAGGAGTGGATTATCTACACACTGAGATATTCTAAGGAGTGGATTATTATAATGTACTGCACACTGAGATATTCTAAGGAGTGGATTATCTACACACTGAGATATTATAAGGAGTGGATTATCTACACACTGAGATATTCTAAGTAGTGGATTATTATAATGTACTGCACACTGAGATATTCTAAGGAGTGGATTTTCTACACACTGAGATATTCTAAGGAGTGGATTATTATGATGTACTACACACTGAGATATTCTAAGGAGTGAATTATTATAATGTACTGCACACTAAGATATTCTAAGGAGTGGATGATTAGAATGTGCTGCACACTGAGATATTTTAAGGACTGGATGATTAGAACGTACTGCACACTGATATATTATAAGGAGTGGATTATTAGAATGTACCGCACACTAAGATATTCTAAGGAATGAATGATTAGAATGTGCTGCACACTGAGATATTCCAAGGAGTGGATGATTAGAATGTGCTGCACACTGAACTATTCTAAGGAGTGGATGATTATAATGTACTGCACACTGAGATATTCTAAGGAGTGGATGATTAGAATGTACTGCACACTGATATATTCTAAGGAGTGGATGATTAGAATGGGCTGCACACTGAGATATTCTAAGAAGTGGATGATTATAATGCACTGCACACTGAGATATTCTAAGGAGTGGTTGGCTAGAATGTACTACACACTGAGATAGTCTAAGGAGTGGATTATTAGAATGTACTGCACACACAGATATTCTAAGGAGTGGATGATTAGAATGTGCTGCACACTGAGATATTCTAATGAGTGGATGATTATAATGTACTGCACACTGAGATATTCTAAGGAGTGGATGATTAGAATGTGCTACACACTGAGATATTCTAAGTAGTGGATTATTAGAATGTACGGCACACACAGATATTCTAAGGAGTGGTTGGCTAGAATGTACTACACACTGAGATATTCTAAAGAGTGGATTATTAGAATGTGCTGCACACTGAGATATTCTAAGGAGTGGATGATTAGAATGTACTGCACACTGAAATATTCTAAGGAGTGGATGATTAGAATGTACTGCACAATGAGATATTCTAAGGAGTGGATGACTAGAATGTGCTGCACACTGAGATATTCTATGGAATGAACGATAAGAAAGTACTGCACACTGATATATTGTAAGGAGTGGATTATTAGAATGTGCTGCACACTGAGATATTCCAAGGAGTGGATTATTAGAATGTGCTGCACACTGAGATATTCTAAGGAGTGGATGATTAAAATGTGCTGCACACTGAGATATTCCAAGGAGTGGATTATTAGAATGTGCTGCACACTGAGATATTCTATGGAGTGGATGATTAGAATGTACTGCACACTGATATATTCTAAGGAGTGGATGATTAAAATGTACTGCACACTGAGATATTCTAAGGAATGAACGATTATAATGTATTGCACACTGATATATTCTAAGGAGTGGATTATCTACACAGAGTGATATTTTAAGGAGTGGATTATTATAATGTACTGCACACTAAGATATTCTAAGGAGTGGATTATCTACACACTGAGATATTCTAAGGAGTGGATTATTATAATGTACTACACACTGAGATATTCTAAGGAGTGGATTATCTACACAGTGAGATATTCTAAGGAGTGGATTATTATAATGTACTGCACACTGAGATATTCTAAGGAGTGGATTATCTACACACTGAGATATTCTAAGGAGTGGATTATTATAATGTACTGCACACTGAGATATTCTAAGGAGTGGATTATCTACACACTGAGATATTCTAAGGTGTGGATTATCTACACACTGAGATATTCTAAGGAGTGAATTATCTACACACTGAGATATTCTAAGGAGTGGATTATTATAATGTACTACACAATGAGATATTCTAAGGAGTGGATTATCTACACACTGAGATATTCTAAGGAGTGGATTATTATAATGTACTGCACACTGAGATATTCTAAGGAGTGGATTATCTACACACTGAGATATTATAAGGAGTGGATTATCTACACACTGAGATATTCTAAGTAGTGGATTATTATAATGTACTGCACACTGAGATGTTCTAAGGAGTGGATTATCTACACACTGAGATATTCTAAGGAGTGGATTATCTACACACTGAGATATTCTAAGGAGTGGATTATTATAATGTACTGCACACTGAGATATTCTAAGGAGTGGATTTGTCTACACACTGAGCTATTCTAAGGAGTGGATTATCTACACACTGAGATATTCTAAGGAGTGGATTATCAGAATGTACGCACACTAAGATATTCTAAGGAGTGGATTAGTGTCTACACACTGAGATATTCTAAGGAGTGGATGATTATAATGTACTGCACACTGAGATATTCTAAGGAGTGGATGATTATAATGTACTGCACACTGAGATATTCTAAGGAGTGGATGATTATAATGTACTGCACACTGAGATATTCTAAGGAGTGGATGATTAGAATGTGCTGCACACTGAGATATTCTAAGGAGTGGATGATTATAATGTACTGCACACTGAGATATTCTAAGGAGTGGATGATTAGAATGTGCTGCACACTGAGATATTCTAAGGAGTGGATGATTAGAATGTACTGCACACTGAGATATTCTAAGGAGTGGATGATTAGAATGTGCTGCACACTGAGATATTCTAAGGAGTGGATGATTAGAATGTACTGCACACTGAGATATTCTAAGGAGTGGATGATTAGAATGTGCTACACACTGAGATATTCTAAGGAGTGGATTATTAGAATGTACTGCACACACAGATATTCTAAGGAGTGGTTGGCTAGAATGTACTACACACTGAGATATTCTAAGGAGTGGATTATTAGAATGTGCTGCACACTGAGATATTCTAAGGAGTGGATGATTAGAATGTACTGCACACTGAGATATTCTAAGGAGTGGATTATTAGAATGTGCTGCACACTGAGATATTCTAAGGAGTGGATGATTAGAATGTACTGCACACTGAGATATTCTAAGGAATGAACGATTAGAATGTACTGCACACTGATATATTCTAAGGAGTGGATTATTAGAATGTGCTGCACACTGAGATATTCCAAGGAGTGGATTATTAGAATGTGCTGCACACTGAGATATTCCAAGGAGTGGATTATTAGAATGTGCTGCACACTGAGATACTCTAAGGAGTGGATGATTAGAATGTGCTGCACACTGAGATATTCTAAGGAGTGGATGATTATAATGTACTGCACACTGAGATATTCTAAGGAGTGGATGATTAGAATGTACTGCACACTGATTTATTCTAAGGAGTGGATTATCTACACAGAGTGATATTCTAAGGAGTGGATTATTATAATGTACTGCACACTGAGATATTCTAAGGAGTGGATTATCTACACACTGAGATATTCTAAGGAGTGGATTATTATAATGTACTACACACTGAGATATTCTAAGGAGTGGATTATCTACACACTGAGATATTCTAAGGAGTGGATTATTATAATGTACTGCACACTGAGATATTCTAAGTAGTGGATTATTATAATGTACTGCACACTGAGATATTCTAAGGAGTGGATTATCTACACATTGAGATATTCTAATGAGTGGATTATCTACACACTGAGATATTTTAAGGAGTGAATTTTCTACACACTGAGATATTCTAAGGAATGGATTATTATAATGTACTACACACTGAGATATTCTAAGGAGTGGATTATCTACACACTGAGATATTCTAAGGAGTGGATTATTATAATGTACTGCGCACTGAGATATTCTAAGGAGTGGATTATCTACACACTGAGATATTCTAAGGAGTGGATTATTATAATGTCCTACACACTGAGATATTCTAAGGAGTGGATTATCTACACACTGAGATATTCTAAGGAGTGGATTATTATAATGTACTGCACACTGAGATGTTCTAAGGAGTGGATTATCTACACACTGAGATATTCTAAGGAGTGGATGATTAGAATGTACTGTACACTGAGATATTCTATGGAGTGAATTATTAGAATGTACTGTACACTGAGATATACTAAATAGTGGATGATTAGAATGTACCGCACACTGAGATGTTCTAATGAGTGAATGATTAGAATGTACTGCACACTGAGATATTCTAATGAGTGGATGATTAGAATGTGCTGCACACCGATATATTCTAAGAAGTGAATGTTTAGAATGTACTGCACACTGAGCTATTCTAAGGAGTGGATGATTAGAATGTACTGCACATTGATATATTCTAAGGAGTGAATTATTAGAATGTACTGCACACTGATATATTCTAAGGAGTGAATTATTAGAATGTGCTGCACACTGAGATATTCTAAGGAGTGGATGATTAGAATGTGCTGCATACACATATATTCTAAGGAGTGGATGATTAGAATGTACTGCACACTGAGATATTCTAAGGAGTGAATTATTAGAATGTACTGCACACTGATATATTCTAAGGAGTGGATGATTAGAATGTGCTGCACACCGAGATATTCTAAGAAGTGAATGTTTAGAATGTACTGCACACTGAGATATTCTAAGGAGTGGATGATTAGAATGTACTGCACACTGATATATTCTAAGGAGTGGATGATTAGAATGTACTGTACACTGAGATATTCTAAGGAGTGAAATATTTAAATGTGCTGCACACTGATATATTCTAAGGAGTGGATGATTAGAATGTACTGCACACAGAGATATTCTAAGGAGTGGATTATTAGAATGTACTGTACACTTAGATAATCTATGGAGTTAATTATTAGAATGTACTGTACACTGAGATATTCTAAGGAGTGGATGATTAGAATGTACCGCACACTGAGATATTCTAATGAGTGGATGTTTTTGGAATGTACTGCACACTGAGCTATTCTAAGGAGTAGATGATTAGAATGTGCTGCACGCCGAGATATTCTAAGGAGTGAATCATTAGAATGTACTGCACACTGAGATATTCTAAGGAGTGGATGATTAGAATGTGCTGCACACTGATATATTCTAAGGAGTGGATGATTAGAATGTGCTGCACACTGATATATTCTAAGGAGTGGATGATTAGAATGTGCTGCACACTGAGATATTCTAAGGAGTGGATGATTAGAATGTGCTGCACACTGATATATTCTAAGGAGTGGATGATTAGAATGTATTGTACACTGATATAATATAAGGAGTGGATGATTAGAATGTACTGCACACTGATATATTCTAAGGAGTGGATGATTAGAATGTACTGCACATTGATATATTCTAAGGAGTGGATATTTAACTAGCTGGCGGCTCACCAACCGGCCATATCAGAATTAACCTACTGACGAGGTTCGAACCTTCGACCTCCCGATCCATAGGGGACGCCTTAACCACTAGACCATGCTAAAGAGACAATAAATTACGATGAAAGTAAATAGTGATAAATTTTGTATGTGATTTTGCAAGTGCACAGTCAATGGTAGAATGTGTGTGTGGTGTGTGTGTGTGTGTGTGTGTGTGTGTGTGTGTGTGTGTGTGTGTGTGTGTGTGTGTGTGTGTGTGTGTGTGTGTGTGTGTGTGTGTGTGTGTGTGTGTGTGTGGTGTGTGTGTGTGTGTGTGTGTGTGTGTGTGTGTGTGTGTGTGTGGTGTGTGTGTGTGTGTGTGTGTGTGTGTGTGTGTGTGTGTGTGTGTGTGTGTGTGGTGTGTGTGTGTGTGTGTGTGTGGTGTGTGTGTGTGTGTGTGTGTGTGTGTGTGTGTGTGTGTGTGTGTGTGTGTGTGTGTGTGTGTGTGTGTGTGTGTGTGTGTGTGTGTGTGTGTGTGTGTGTGTGTGTGTGTGGTGTGTGTGTGTGTGGTGTGTGTGTGTGTGTGTGTGTGTGTGTGTGTGTGTGTGTGTGTGTGTGTGTGTGTGTTGTGTGTGTGTGTGTGTGTGTGTGTGTGTGTGTGTGTGTGTGTGTGTGTGTGTGTGTGTGTGTGTGTGTGTGTGTGTGTGTGTGTGTGTGTGTGTGTGTGTGTGTGTGTGTGTGTGTGTGTGTGTGTGTGTGTGTGTGTGTGTGTGTGTGTGGGTGTGTGTGTGTGTGTGTGTGTGTGTGTGTGTGTGTGTGTGTGTGTGTGTGGTGTGTGTGTGTGTGTGTGTGTGTGTGTGTGTGTGTGTGTGTGTGTGTGTGTGTGTGTGTGTGTGTGTGTGTGTGTGTGTGTGTGGGTGTGTGTGTGTGTGTGTGTGTGTGTGTGTGTGTGTGTGTGTGTGTGTGTGTGTGTGTGTGTGTGTGTGTGTGTGTGTGTGTGTGTGTGTGTGTGTGTGTGTGTGTGTGTGTGTGTGTGTGTGTGTGTGTGTGTGTGTGTGTGTGTGTGGTGTGTGTGTGTGTGTGTGTGTGTGTGTGTGTGTGTGTGTGTGTGTGTGTGTGTGTGTGTGTGTGTGTGTGTGTGTGGTGTGTGTGTGTGTGTGTGTGTGGTGTGTGTGTGTGTGTGTGTGTGGTGTGTGTGTGTGTGTGTGTGTGTGTGTGTGTGTGTGTGTGTGTGTGTGTGTGTGTGTGTGTGTGTGTGTGTGTGTGTGTGTGTGTGTGTGTGTGTGGTGTGTGTGTGTGTGTGTGTGTGTGTGTGTGTGTGTGTGTGTGTGTGTGTGGTGTGTGTGTGTGTGTGTGTGTGTGTGTGTGTGTGTGTGTGTGTGTGTGTGTGTGTGTGTGTGTGTGTGTGTGTGTGTGTGTGTGTGTGTGTGTGTGTGTGTGTGTGTGTGTGTGTGTGTGTGTGTGTGTGTGTGTGTGTGTGTGTGTGTGTGTGTGTGTGTGTGTGTGTGTGTGTGTGTGTGTGTGTGTGTGTGTGTGTGTGTGTGTGTGTGTGTGTGTGTGTGTGTGGTGTGTGTGTGTGTGTGTGCGAGATTAAAATTGGTATGTTTGTGGAATAGTTTGTGAGCAAAAGCAATGTCCTAATACAGTATTATAAATCAAATAGCTGACATGTTTCCAAGGAAGTTCATTTAATTAGGAATAATACTTTGGATATTGAGTGGAATATTTGTCACTGAGAGAGAAGGTTATTACGATAAATTAGTAGTTAAGACAACGGTATTGTCTATGTACGAAGGAAATACTCCCTGCTGCACGAAGGGTTGAACTATAATACCACCCTGCTGCACGAAGGATTGAAATATAATACCACCCTGCTGCGCGTAGGGTTGAAATATAATACCACTATTATTAGCGCTAGGATTGCCAGTCAGGCCTCAATAACTACACTAGTTTCCACTGTTTACCTATATGCATGCGCGTATGCCGTATGTACACAGTCCATTATGGTTGTATATACAGAAGTGCATCCGCGGGAATGTAGTCCCAATAACTAATATTGTTCATTTTTCGTTTTGGTAAAAATGCATTTTCATGACAGGCAGTGTATAGTTTTTGTGTTTTTTGAGAAATTATGTGACTTGAGAATACTTCAGACTAGTTGATGTGTAGAAAAGATGTGGTATAAGAAGTCCGGCCATTGCAAACTGAATGTTGTTATATTGTATTATTTGGCGGAGGAATACTGTGTGTAAACACAGTGACGTTATTCACAGGTGAGCACTGGCTATTTCAAACCTTAAATATGAAATATTCTTTGTGTGTTTCAGGCTGATTTGAATACCTCTTCACAGTGAGTGTGTTTTCAGAAGAAATGAAAGATTGGAAATATAAATGAACAGACTGTATGTTTTTACTTTTTACTATGTATTATCGTCAACATCCCTGATATCGGCCGGCACCTGTTTTTGACCTTTGTTTATTCACGTGATTTTTGTTTTGGACCGCGAATGACGTCATTTCTATCAAAACAGCTGCTTTGGTACTTATGGCGTTAACATATTAGTTATAAAAGAGCAAACTACATTTAATTAAAAGTGGTAACACGCTGGACTGATTTAGTATTAAGGAAATATATCGGAAATAACCAGGGGGAAAACTGTGTTGTATATATGGAAGAAACCAACCCTGTATCACATGACAAGCGGATATGTTGTCCAGTGGTAACACGCTGGACTGGTAATCCAGGGATCGCAGGTTCGATCCCCCGTCTGACCCTAATACAATTAACAGTCTTTCATACGGGACGTTAAACCGAGGTCTCCTGTCGGTGCTTTACACCGTGCACGTAAAAGAACCAGAGGAGACTCTGGAATTGGTCTCTGTCTGTATCATTGCACTATCCTCCAACAATCTAAAATCACTAATCTCTTCAGGAGGCGTCGCTCATATGGGCAACCGGTAGCGACGCTAAATAAACGTAAACCACACACACAGATCATGACCATTGACACTTTCTAAAATGCCATTCATACATTTTAAATTAAGTTTCCCGGTCGTTGTCACGGAAACCATGAACTATCAACGAAATGCATTTAACATTTTTATTAATTCTCTGCTTTTGTCTGGATCCACGACTATGTCCCTTTGGAATGATGTTAGTATGCATTTTTTATTAAGATAGTCTGTATGTACGTTGAGATAAACTTATATTCCCCCACCAAGGACTGCTATAAAGACGTGACATTAATCTCTAGGGGGCAATACAAAGATTACATAATTCAATTGGTCTATCCAAATTAAGGAATAGCCAGAGTTAAGCGAGTGGAAATTGCTTGCAAGGCTCGTGAGGGTTACTTCCTTTTATTCCTAGAATCTAATAATATGTATTTTGCATGACATTTGTCTCACAAGATGGTATAATGGAATCAGTAATAACGTGGTCTATTGATATCTATAGTTGGTCAGTTCCAAATGAATTCTAGGGGTTAATGACATGATGTCATGCCTTCAGGCTCGACTATATCTGTTATCAGGTCAAGCGAACTTAATTCGCGTTAAAGATATTGGGCCGACCTAGATTACGGAAATGTCTGGCAGGTGAACTTAGAGCAATGCATGTGTTTTACTGTTGTATTACCTGTCAATACTAGTTACAAATTGAGGCCCAGGCAGAGTTATCGATAATCAATTAATTGTTAAGATCAATATGGTATATATAAACCCCCAACAAGTTATGTTACAAAATTAATTTGTCGGGGCCTCAAAATGTACACTGTAAATAGCCAGTTAGAACAGTTACATCATGTAGTGTCGCATGGGGAAAGCAATCATAAGTGTCACAGGTTGTGTTTTTATATATACGTGTTTATATGACGGATGCGGCGTTCCATAGTTAACGCAGTTTCAATAGCGCATGCGTCGTATATACGGATCACTTCATGTCATGTCGTTGTCTGTTCACTCGAGTGTGAATCGGTATATATGTTGTGCTCGATTTCGCAATACTGCGCGTTTTTATGATCGTAAAAACGAGTACTCGATTTTAAAATCGAAACAATCTTGGCGAAACATTTAATGCTACGCCGTACAATGTGGTGTTTGCATAGCAGTGTTGACGGGATATATCAGATCTTATATATTGGAGCGCAGACATTGTGTGTTGAAGGTGGATAAACCAATTAACAGATAAAATGACAGCATACTTATAGGATTGGTTTTAGTTGTAACGGGAGCTACATTTAACAAAACTATATTGCGACAATTTGGATATATGGACCGAGTTCAAAGACACACTGGTAGCCATTGTGGTAGGTCCCTGTGCGAGCCAGGATACTTCGGAAACAGCACCCTTATATTTGCCGTTGTATATTTGGTGTCCGGTATCTTTGCAACGGGTCGGGCTAGGGTCATGGTAAGATACCTGTTGGAAAGTGGATGTGTAATGTTCGAACGCTTGTGTGGTCATAGGTTCGAAACCGAGCCGTGCGGCTCCGTGGTAGTTGTGTAAATATAACCAAGGACTGAGAAATGAAGGATTTTGTATGTCAAGCTGTTCAAAGCGTAACCAAGTCATCCTAACTGAGTCCATAGACACACATGATAGACAGTGACTTCTTCATTTCTAAGGTGGAGGGCATTATAAATGACATATCTTCAAACTCCCAGTCGGAACTGGGTCCATTGAACATTGAAACAGAACCTCCCTCACATAAGCTGCTTGAACAATTTCTGTCCATCAAATGAGAAAGAAGTCGAACAGTTCATTAAAAAAGGGCCAAATAAATCCTGTGAAATAGACCCAATTCCGACATGGCTACTGAAATCTTGTCTTAGTGAAATCCTACCAATAGTGACAAAAATTGTAAATATTTCATTGGAAACAGGCAATCTACCAAAGTCATTCAACATCTCCCCAGTAAGACCTTTGCTGAAAAAGCCTTGATCAAAACACTTTGAAGAAATACAGGCCCGTGTCAAACCTGCCTTATGTCTCGAAGATTCTGGAAAAAGTAGTAAATAGTCGAATTGATGAACATTTGACAAGTAATAACTTACACGAGGTACATCAGTCTGCGTACAGGAAGTTTCATTTCACAGAAACTGCCTTACTGAAAGTCCAAAACGATATACTCCAATCTCTGGACCAGAACAATGCTACAATCCTTGTGCTTTTGGACCTATCCGCTGCATTTGATACCATCGACCATAGAACACTTTTACAGCGTCTCGAACTTCATTTTGGACTTACTGGAAAACCTCTCCAATGGATATCATCTTATCTTACCGACCGTTATCAAGCAGTATGTATCGATGGAAAACTATCCAACTCAGTGCTCATGAATTTCAGTGTTCCACAGGGGTCTGTTTTAGGCTCGAAATTTTACACTATGTATACCAATCCTTTGTAAACACCATGGACTGAACCATCACTTTTATGCTGGCGATTCCCAGCTCTACCTTTCATTCAAACCAACCGTTCAAGCCTCACAAGCAGAGACACTACTTCGAGTGGAAAACTGTCTACAAGACATTGTTGCTTGGATGCATGCCAATATGTTAAAACTCAATACTGATAAAATTGAAATGATCATGTTTTCTAGTCAGCGAAATTTTCAACACATTGAAAACATAAATGTGAAAATAGGAGACTCAAATACAGAACCATCAACATGTGTTTGAAATATAGGTGCTTTCCTAGACTCAAGAATGGATATGGACAAACATGTACATTCTGTGACACAATTATGTTATGCGCAGATCCGGCGGATTGGACACATTCGGCAGTATTTAACAACAGACGCCACGAAAACTCTCATAAACCCACTCGTTACATCCAGGCTCGACTACTGTAATTCACTTTTGTACGGGGTGCCAAAAAACACTTCTAATAAATTACAAACTGTTCAAAACACAGCAGCTCGCATCATAACCAGAACATCCCGTTTCAGTCATGTAACGCCCATTCTAAAAGAATTTCATTGGCTACCAGTTCAAGAAAGAATAAAGTATAAAATACTGACTCACACATATAAAGCATTGAATGGAGAAGCACCGATTTATATGAGAAACTTGCTTGAGGTTTATATACCAAGGAGAGACTTACGGTCTAAAAATGAAGCAGGTACTCTTGAACTGTGAAGTATGAAATGTGAAGTGTGAACTGTGAAGTATGAACTGTGAAGTATGAAATGTGAAGTGTGAACTGTGAAGTATGAACTATGAAGTATGAACTGTGAAGTATGAACTGTGAAGTATGAACTATGAAGTATGAACTGTGAAGTATGAACTGTGAAGTATGAACTATGAAGTATGAAGCATGAACTGTGAAGTATGAACTATGAAGTATGAACTATGAAGTATGAACTATGAAGTATGAACTATGAAGTATGAACTGTGAAGTATGAAGTATGAACTGTGAAGTATGAACTGTTACACACATGATTTGTTCGCATTTGCGTGTAGTATCAACTTTTACTCAAATGATTCGTATTTGTGCCAAAACCTGTTTTATTATTTTACAGAGACGTAAGTTTTTATTACGTAAATAACTAATAGTGTAGGTAATGTCATTCGTTCTACTTCTAACTGCTGAATTTTTATCTCGACCGTAATCATTCGCTGTGATCTGTTCAAAAGCGAATTTAGATTCCGTATAACCAATTCTTAATCAATGTGCAATAGAACTTTTTGTCTTTATTTTTGGAAGTCGTGATAGAGCAGTGGTAGCGCATTCGCGTCAGGTGCGAACGGTCCGGAGTTCGAGCACCACTGGAGCCGCTACGAGTGTGCCCTTAGGCAAGGAATTTAAATTCCACGTTGTCTCTTCTCTCTCCCTCGTGGCGATGGATTCCATCAGGAATGAGGTCTCGAGAGTGATTAATATAAGTTGTAAGAACTTGTTTCGTAATGGAGCTAACATAAATTTGTATACATTTGTTTTATGTTTTATCATTGTTTTAGAGATGAGAGATAAATGAGTGTGATATATAATAGTATGTTAATCTCTTATAGCTCCACATTGGAGTGGCATTGTACTTGTTTGCTGGCTGGATGGCTTTCTTGCTTGCTTGCTGGCTGACTGGCTGGCTGCCTGACTGGCTTGTTTGCTGGCTGGCTGCCTGACTGGCTTGTTTGCTGGTTGGCTGTCTGACTGGCTTGTTTGCTGGCGGGCTGGCTTGTTTGCTTGCAGGCTGGCTGGCTGGCTGGCTGACTTACTGGCTTGTATGCTTGCTTGCTGACTTGCTTGCTGGCTGGCTGGCTTGATTGCTGGCTGGCTGAGCGACACCATGTACACGATTCATAGGGAGTGACACCATGTACACGATTCATAGAGAGTGACACCATGTACATGATTCATAGAGAGTGACACCATGTACACGATTCACAGAGAGCGACACCATGTACACGATTCACAGAGAGCGACACCATGTACACGATTCACAGAGAGCGACACCATGTACACGATTCACAGAGAGCGACACCATGTACACGATGCATAGAGAGCGACACCATGTACACGATTCACAGAGAGCGACACCATGTACACGATTCACAGAGAGCGACACCATGTACACGATGCATAGAGAGCGACACCATGTACACGATTCACAGATAGCGACACCTGTACAGGATTCACAGAGAGCGACACCATGTACACGATGCATAGAGAGCGACACCATGTACACGATTCACAGATAGCGACACCTGTACAGGATTCACAGAGAGCGACACCATGTACACGATGCATAGAGAGCGACACCATGTACACGATTCACAGAGAGCGACACCATGTACACGATTCACAGATAGCGACACCTGTACAGGATTCACAGAGAGCGACACCATGTACACGATGCATAGAGAGCGACACCTGTACAGGATTCACAGAGAGCGACACCATGTACACGATGCATAGAGAGCGACACCATGTACACGATTCACAGAGAGCGACACCATGTACACGATTCACAGATAGCGACACCTGTACAGGATTCACAGAGAGCGACACCATGTACACGATGCACATAGAGCGACACCATGTACAGGATTCACAGATAGCGACACCTGTACAGGATTCACAGAGAGCGACACCATGTACACGATGCATAGAGAGCGAGACCTGTACAGGATTCACAGAGAGCGACACCATGTACACGATTCACAGATAGCGACACCATGTACTAAATGTTCTGGTCTGTTGATATAGAATGCATGTTTGATTAAATTAATATCGGTTTAGTGAAGTCATGCTTTGTTGCTCTAGAATGCAGTTTAGTTTAATCAACTTTATGGATGCTGTCTCTCACAAATGTGTTGTTTACAGAGTACTTTATTGGCAGGCATTTCAGAACGTACTTACTTTTTTGTTTGTCTGCTGTTTGCTTGGTACATTTGCGGTATTTCTCATTTATTCTCATTCTCGAATATTGGCACGCCATTATGGCGTCTAACACTTGGGAACGCTTCAGGCGCGAACGGCCCGGAGTTCGAGCCCCGCTGGAGCCGTTACGAGTGTGCCCTTAGGCAATGCATTTAAATTCCACGTTGCCTCTTCTCTCTCTCTCTCTCTCCCTCGTGGCGATGGGTTCCATCAAGAATGAGGTCTCGAGAGTGATTAATATAAGTTATAAGAACTTGTTTCGCAATCGAGCTAAAATAAATGTGTATAAACTAAACACTTGGGAGCGACACCATGTCTTACAACAACGTTAATCGTTTATTATTTACTTTTTGTTTTATACTTTTAACAACTTATATTAATCACTCTCGTTGGCGCGGATGAAAGCGTATATGTTGTCATTCATGTGGGAGGAAACCGGAGTACCCGGAGAAAACCCACCTGTCGGATCTGGCGACCACCGTACCATCTCACATACTTCCCTGTCCGAGGATCGAACCCGGGTCGCATTGGTGAGCAGCGAGCGCGCTAACCACTGCGCTAATCTTGTGTGTGTTTTACGTTTATTTATCGTCGCTACCGGTTGCCCATATGAGCGACGCCTCCTGAAGAGATTAGTCATTTTAGATTTTGGAGGATAGTGCAATGATACAGACAGAGACCCATTACAGAGTCTCCTCTGGTTCTTTTACGTGCACGGTGTAAAGCACCAACACGAGATCTCGGTTTAACGTTCCATCTGAAAGACTGTTAATTTTATTAGGGTCAGACGGGGGATCGAACCTGCGATCCCTTGATTACCAGTCCAGCGTGTTACCACTGGACTACACATCCGTCTGTTATCGTTTATTATTTATACATGTACATGCAACCTTTTATCCTGGAACATTGATTTCCACAACACTTATGCTTGGTGGTGATTGGTCCTGCTTTATGAAATGTTATGATTGTATGTGCATGCCCATTATGTTCGATGAACCAGAAACCACTTTCGTAGAAAATCAAAATATAAACCAGTACGAGAGCTCCTTACAATGACGAGCAATCCGATTGGATTACTCAAAATGATAAATTAAAGTAAAGGATACATTTCTAAACAGATTACGGAAACTTTTGTGAATATCGCTTTCCCTCGTATCGTTTATGTCAAAGAGAGTTTGAAGTTATCCAATTACCAAGGCGTGGAGATGAATAGGTTTTTGTGTTTCGCTCATTATGGGAATTAAAAAAACTCAGCCCTGTGTTACAATGACAAATGTCCTGGCATGTATTCAATAAAAAGCAGTTATTAATGTATTTGGTAAATGTCTTAGGAATATTTATGGGAAAATAGTGTGCTTTGAATTTATGTTCTTTTCTTTTCTCCAGTATAAAAACTGTTACTGATTGGGTTGAAGCATAAATAGGAAGAATTCCAGCTCGTAACAGCTTACGCATCATAGGTATATATGTATTTACATCGCTAATGCAGTTCCTTAGATGAACGTATATTCCCTGTTTGTATCCATGTTCGCGTGAAATTCCTCACTAATGATATGCATATGACATTCGCGCTCGAAGTTCGGGCATGCGCATTCGCAGTGTTGGGCAGCGTTTCTCGCAAGAATAGGCGTGGCTTACAGTTTACACTGTAGCAAGGATGTACCAGCTCCGCCAAATGGAAAGTCCCAACTCTGGCACAAATACATTTTAATTGCAAAATGCGATAGTGTTGTCTGTGTGTCTTAGGCCTTCACATACATTAACCACGCCCACTGTAGTTCATATCCCGATGGAAACTATTAACCCGCGATTCATTCCTTAAACTATTCTTTTTTTGCAAAGTCATGCAGTCTCAGAAGTGCTTGTCGTGGTAGGATGGAGCTAATTTGTTTTAACAAACTTACGTGCTACATGTGCCAATATTTGATATAATCTTAGCAGTCAGTTAAATAATTACGTACGTCGGTCTCGGTCAATGAGACACCATGGAGACGGATCTGTAGTACAGTGGTAACACTGGAATGGTAATCCAGGGATCGGATCGCAGGTTCGATCCCCCGTCTGACCCTAATACAATTAACAGTCTTTCAGATGGGACGTTAAGCCGAGGTCTCGTGTCAGTGCTTTACAGCGTGCACGTAAAAAACCCAGAGGAGACTATGGAATGGGTCTCTGTCTGTATCATTGCACTATCCTCCAAAAATTATAAAATGACTAATCTCTTCAGGAAGCGTCGCTCACATGGGGAACCGGTAGCGACGATAAATAAACGTAAAACACACCATGGAGGCTCTGATGTTATAACACTGTTCTCCAATCTCACACTCAGTCTAAAGCTTCTGATTGGTTCAGCTGAGTGCAACTCTCAGACCCCACCAATCAAACCACTTGAGCTCGTGTTAGAGATCTGAGATTTTATAATCTCGGGTTCAGACATGTTATTTTCAAGCAAATGCTCCGGCTTTCGCAGTTGGTCCTCTCTCTCCAAATCGCTTCAGATACAGGTTTTTGTTCTTTGCACCAGGCAACATACATCTAGGTTCAGAAAACAGTAATATGAATGAATACAATTCTAAGTTTTCAAGTGTTCCTTTAATATTTCTGACTAGCAAAGATACGAATATTTAAATATATATAAATTTAAATATACGGCATTTAAACTCCACATGCCTCTTCTCTCTCCCTCGTGGCGATGGATTCCATCAGGAATGAGGTCTCGAGAGTGATTAGTATAAATTATAAGAACTTGTTTCGCAATCGAGCTAAAATATATTTGTATAAACTAAAGATACGAATATGACAATATGACGTAATCTAAGCGGTATGAACATTTGTTCAGCAACTTTTAAATCCTAGAATTTAATCCTAAATTGTGGATTAATGTGTCTACAACCCAAACATAGTTTAGGATTACCAGCTCTGTTAAATGGTAGTGTTACAAGGTTCAAAACAAATAGTTTATTCTACAATTAATTTGAGCCAATTTACTTCTGTACAAGGTCTGGACTATGTCTGGTAGACACGTTTATTTTATTACGATGCATTCTGGAAGGAATCTATCTAAATGACAACCTATAACAGTCTTCCACAACACTAATAATGCAACTATAATCTGCTGTTTGTTTCCATTTCGAAACGAATTGTTTTAACTCTTTCACCGCCAATGTCGCATAAAAGCGACTTTGTAAAAAAAGTAGAGAACCTGATCAAACAGAACAGAACATGCCGTCTGACCAGGCTATATGCTGATTGCTCTTCAGACAGTGGAACTGAAGCACCTGTCCGAATAGCAAACAACATAGATCCTGATCAGACGCGGCGCTACTGGATCTATGTTGTTTGCACATGCTCTGAATTTAATCGGCGCTGAAAGAGTTAAAGACATTGGGCCGACGTAGATTATGGACACGTCTGACAGGTGAACTTACTGCACTGCATGGGATTTACTGTTATACTACCTGTCAATATTAGTAACAACTTGAGGCTCAGGCAGAGTTATCGATACTCAATTAATTGTTAAAAACTTATAATTATGATTATTGTACATGTATATATAAACCCCCAAAAGCTATGCGTAACATCGCATACGTACGAAAGTTAATTAATATGTCAGGGCCACAAGATATACACTGCATATAATATAGCCAGTTAGAACAGTTACAAGTGAGTTTATCATGTAGCACGAGGAAAGCAATCATAAAAGTGAGTTTATCATGTAGCACGAGGAAAGCAATCATAAAAGTGAGTTTATCATGTAGCACGAGGAAAGCAATCATAAAAGTGAGTTTATCATGTAGCACGAGGAAGGCAATCATAAAAGTGAGTTTATCATGTAGCACGAGGAAGGCAATCATACAAGTGAGTTTATCATGTAGCACGAGGAAGGCAATCATACAAGTGAGTTTATCATGTAGCACGAGGAAAGCAATCATACAATGAGTTTATCATGTAGCACGAGGAAAGCAATCATAAAAGTGAGTTTATCATGTAGCACGAGGAAAGCAATCATAAAAGTGAGTTTATCATGTAGCACGAGGAAAGCAATCATAAAAGTGAGTTTATCATGTAGCACGAGGAAAGCAATCATAAAAGTGAGTTTATCATGTAGCACGAGGAAGGCAATCATAAAAGTGAGTTTATCATGTAGCACGAGGAAGGCAATCATACAAGTGAGTTTATCATGTAGCACGAGGAAGGCAATCATACAAGTGAGTTTATCATGTAGCACGAGGAAAGCAATCATAAGTAGTATGTGTACTGTTCCTTTCATCCGTGTACACCACTTTAAGCGATACACAGTCGCCACTAGTAACCCTAAATTAGCCATATATTAGCCAATCTGTGAAAAAATATAAAAGAAGCTAGTTTCAACTGATTTTGGTGGGTATGGGTATGGACAACTTCCAAAAAAAGTAAGGGGGGGATAGGGGTTGGGGAAATTGTTTTATTAGAGGTCAAAGGTCATTGACCCCTGCCTAAATCACTAAAAATAATATTTCAGCAACAAAACATGATATATTAGTATATAGATGATCTTGGTGTCAAAATGCACAGAATTACAAAAGAAGATGACATAAGATAATTATTGACCCTTGGGACCAAATCCTGACCTCTGAAAATGAGGTCAAAGGTAAAAAAAAGCTGTTTTATCGCTAAAATGTCATATTTATAACAGGAAACATACCATATTATATAAAAATGAGCAAAACCAACCGAAAAGGTTAATTTCAACTTACGTGATGGATATGGGGGTTATTATTTATTCCAAGAGCAGAGGGGGAGGGGGACATTACCTTTGATATGCCTCTGTTCATCAAGGCATCTCAAATTGTTAAGGATCAGAAGTTAGAAGTTGTTGTGAGACTTGGAGGATTTCACTCCCTGAAGAGTTACCTTGGCTGCATTGGCTACATCATGGAAGGCAGTGGTTTGGCAGAAGCCATGCAAGTCATCTATGGACCTATTACAGTCCAGTACATCCTGAAAGGTGCATCATACTCAAAGGACCTGAGAGCACACTTCTTAACAGATGCCGCGCTGGTGAAACACATGGTGGGTGAAAGTGACAGCGAAAGTCTGGATGAGAGACTCAACGACTTGCAGGAAATGTCAAGAACTGCAAAGATGTGGGTTCTGCACCACCAACTTGTAAGAACAGCACAATATTTCATATTGGCAGAAAGACTCCATGATTAGCATGGATATCTGAATGCCATTTCTAGCATGATTGATACATTTGCCACAGTTGGACATGGGCAGTATGCCAAATTTGACGCGTGTACTTGCAAGATATGCTTAGACTTCCAGAATAATATCCTCAGGTTAGTATATGTAAACTCAATGCGATCTTATTGTAAATAAATTTATTATCTGGAAGCATGTGTTTTCATGAATGTCGGACTTCTGCAAAAGCATTTCAAATCTGTATGTCCACCTTTAATTTGTCGTAAATCATGCCAACTTAATCCTGTATATTCTATTTTGAGTTCGAAGTAGTATTTAGTGAGGTGGCTGTCCTCTTGCCCTCTTTCCATGTTTGAGCTGGCATCATCTCTCATTGCACACATCTACATATTTTAGTCTTCTTATATTTCCATACTACTCCCAATAGGTGAGATACATTTTAAGGATGTCTTTTCATTTGCAGGTGTATGCAGCTTTCATGGAGGGGAATCACACAACACGCTACAGCGATGAGCAATTTTCTGGACAATTTTCTGACCAGACAATCGAAGAGACACTCATGCTGAAAGCCAACTCAAATGGAGGCTTAACAAGAGGAAGAATGCTCAACGAGAGCTCTGTGAAAGTATGGACTGGTACGTTTTCACATCTCAAGCTTCTGGGGGACCTGATGAAAGAAATGAATGGTGGAAAACGGAGTAAGAGGACCCACAGATACCTTGGGGCAAAGCGTCTAGAGAAAGACTGCCAGCACATCAAGTTAATTTCTGCATGGTTTTCAACTCATAACCCCTTCATAGAGGTTAGTATAGATCTGTTTCATTTACTGATAGTAGCACAGAAATCATTCCACATTTCAGTTACTATTTGTGGAACATCTTAGCTATGTAACATAATATTTCATTTTTCATTTCAGGTAAAAGACCCAACACCATTACTTCGCTGTCTAGTGGAATAATAACTACCGACAAGTCAATTGTCAACTGTGATGATGTAGTGAGGATAGGCCATGCAATGCAAAAGGATCTTGATAATGAGTCATCGGTTAAGAGCATGAAGACAGCAAAGAAATGCAAACATCTTGCTGAACTGCAGAAGAAAGTAACGGTAGGCGACAAGAAGATCTACATAGAAAAGACCCTTCTTTTCTATAGACTGATTTTCATGGCAGAGAGAGATGAAGGGATCGAACACATGTTCAAATTTGAGCTGACCCGGTCCCAACATCTCTCTTCACAATGGATCGCATGATGAGAAAACCCAAAAAGCATGCATTTGGCAAGATGCTCAAAGAAACAGCTACAAAACTTGACGTGGACATAAACAGCAAGATGCATGTTGTTGATGGAGGGTGGCTACTTCATCAGGTAAGGTGGTCCAGCGGTGCAACCATCAAGACTATAGTTGATACATATATCAGATATGTTGACAACAAATTCAAGGATGCTACTGTAGTGTTTGATGGCTACGGGGAGGAATCATCAACGATAGACCATGAACATATGCGGCGGATGACTGGGAAGAAGGTTTCTCCGGACATGATGGTCACACCGGAATTGACTATATCATGTGACAGAGAGGTTTTCCTGGCAAATGAGAAGAACAAAGGAGCCTTAATCATGATGATATCTGCAGAGATGGCAAGCTACAATATCACTGTACGCCAAGCAAATGATGATGGTGACACGCTGATTGTTAGGTCTGCAATGGACTTGGTCGCAAGTGTTAAATCCCCAGTTGTTGTTGTCGCCCAGGACACTGATATTTTGATATTGCTCTGCTATCATAGGCCTATCCACTGTACTAATTTGTATTTACAAGCAGATTTTGGTGGTCTTTACGACATCTCTAGCAATACACATCGGAGACAAAGAAGAGTTCCTCAACAACTTATACCGACATAATCCTCAACAATCCTCAACAACTTATACCGACATAATCCTCAACAACTTATACCAACATAATCCTCAACAACTTATACCGACATAATCCTCAACAACTTATACCAACATAATCCTTAACAATCCTCAACAACTTATACCGACATAATCCTCAACAATCCTCAACAACTTATACCAACATAATCCTCAACAATCCTCAACAACTTATACCAACATAATCCTCAACAACTTGTACCGACATAATCCTCAACAACTTGTACCGACATAATCCTCAACAACTTGTACCGACATAATCCTCAACAACTTGTACCGACATAATCCTCAACAACTTGTACCTACATAATCCTCAACAACTTGTACCGACATAATCCTCAACAACTTGTACCTACATAATCCTCAACAACTTATACCAACCTAATCCTCAACAACTTATACCAACATAATCCTCAACAACTTATACCAACCTAATCCTCAACAACTTATACCAACCTAATCCTCAACAACTTATACCAACCTAATCCTCAACAACTTATACCGACATAATCCTCAACAAGTTGCATGGTACGAATTTCTGCAGTCTTGTAATCAGATCTTTGGCTATAGCTAATAACGTTGATAAACAAAATTGCAAAGACACCTTGCCTGCAGCACTGTTCGGGTGGGCATCCAGGGTCCTCCTCCACTAACACTAGCTGGATAATCGTCATATGACATCGCTCGCCCTCATGGTTCGCCGGAGGCGAGGGTAAATAGCTCAATCATCATCATATGACATGTGTATACAACTTTATTTTAGTTCGATTGCGAAACAAGTTCTTTCAACTTATATTAATCACTCTCGAGACCTCATTCCTGATGGAATACATCGCCATGAAGGCGAGAGAAGAGGCAATGTGGAATTTTAATGCCTTGCCTAAGGGCACAATCGTAATGGCTCCAGCGGGGCTCGAACTCCGGACCTTTCGCACCTGAAGCGAACGCTCATCCACTGCGCTATTACGACTTCCACAAATATGGCCTAAACTGTTGGCGCGACATTAAACTCCAAATGCAAAACAAACAAACAAAATAGCATATGCTTGTTAGAGAAAAAGAAATCATAATCTAACACGCTTTAAACTAAATAATATACTAGCCTATTAATGGACATTAATGTGTGTTTTACGTTTATTTATCGTCGCTACCGGTTGCCCATATGAGCTACGCCTCCTGAAGAGATTAGTCATTTTAGATATTTGGAGGATAGTGCAATGATACAGACAGAGACCCATCCAGAGTCTCCTCTGGTTCTTTTACGTGCACGGTGTACAGCACCGACACGAGATCTCGGTTTAACGTCCCATCTGAAATATTGTTAATTTTATTAGGATCAAACGGGGGATCGAACCTGCGATGCATGGATTACCAGTCCAGCGTGTTACCACTGGACTACAGATCCGTCTGTATGGTCATTAATGTCCATTGACAGACAGGTCAAATGACATAATTATATTCAGTCGATCATTTTGCTAAAGTTAACTAAAATATACAGCCTATTGACATAGTCTAGGATTGTGTTTTCTTCTACTTGATGAGTTATTTATATGTAGGGTTATTTGCCTTCATCCAGATAAAAGAGTTCCAATAGTGAATTGGTCCTTAGAAATGCAATGAAGGCTAATGCAGGAATTAGCAGACGGTTTTCTTAATGAACAATACGCTTTAACGAGACGTAATAACCCCATTACCGCAAGAATGGAAATACATTATTGGCCACAGAAGGAATTAAGAGACCTTATGCCCTGCCTGACTTGTTTGAGATAACGCACTTTAAAGAACGAGCATATTGATTATTTACGATTTAGGAATTGAAAGTAGTTCCAATCGCATCCTTCACTATTTACTTAAAATTCGATTTCTTTAATACCCAAACAGAACAGTTAATTAGCGCGCTCGTTTCTCACCAATGCAACG
The DNA here is from genome assembly GCA_014843695.1 of Archivesica marissinica. Lineage (NCBI taxonomy): Eukaryota > Metazoa > Mollusca > Bivalvia > Venerida > Vesicomyidae > Archivesica > Archivesica marissinica. Next base: position 16,637,165 of record CM026395.1, on the reverse strand, counting down.
CGTGTTCGATCATCGGACATGGAAGTATGTGAGATGGTACGATGGTCGTCAGATCGGACAGGTGGGTTTTCTCCGGGTACTCCGGTTTCCTCCCACACGAATGACCACATTTACGCTTTCATGCGCGCCAACGAGAGTGATTAATATAAGTTGTTAGAACTTGTTTCGCAATCGTTGTAAAATAAATAAAGTTTAAACTTAATAAGCAACAAATACTCAACAACTGCACCTTACTGTACGCACAGGAAGTCCTCTACCCCCGTGGCGGAGTGGATATAGTCGTTTACTTCAAATACCGTGGAAGTTGTGATAGCGCAGTGGATGTGCGTTCGCTTCAGGTGCGAAAGGTCCGGAGTTCGAGCCCCGCTGGAGCCGTTACGATTGTGCCCTTAGGCAAGGCATTTAAATTCCACGTTGCCTCTTCTCTCTCTCTCTCTCCCTCGTGGCGATGGATTCCATCAGGAATGAGGTCTCGAGAGTGATTAATATACGTTGACATAACTTGTTTCGCAATCGAGCTAAACTAAATTTGTATAAACTAGACTAAATACCGTGCTGGCTCTTCACCACTGTAGATTCGAGTCCCATTGGGAGGAAGCTGTCCACCTTATTTGCGCAGGTCGTCGGTGCTTCAACAGAGTGTCCGTCCTTAACTCTTTCACCGCCAATGTCGCATAAAAGCGACTGCAAAAAGCCGAGAACCCGATCAGACAGAACAGAACGTGTCGTCTGATCAGGCTGTATGTTGATTGCTCTTCAGACAGTGGAGCTGAAGCACATACTATCCGAATATCAAACAACATAGATCCTGATCAGACGCGGCGTTACGCCGCGGCTGATCTGGATCTATGTTGCTTGCACATGCTCTCAATTTTAGTCGGCGCTGAAAGAGTTAATATTGCTCAGAGCGACACCCCCGGTTCTTCCACTATCAATAACAGCTGGGTAGTCACGGTATGCCGGACCTAAGGTGTTTGTACGAATTTAACATGACATCTGCAAAAGTTCAAATAAGACTATGCATTTGATACACTGTGTGTTTTTACGTTTATTTATCGTCGCTACCGGTTGCCCATATGAGCGACGCCTCCTGAAGAGATTAGTCATTTTAGATTGTTGGGGGATAGTGCAATGATACAGACAGAGACCAATTCTCCTCTGGTTATTTTACGTGCACGGTGAAAAGCACCGACACGAGACCTCGGTTTAAAGTCCCATCTGAAAGATTTATTATGGTCAGACGGGGGATCGAACCTGCGATCCCTGGATTACCAGTCCAGCGTGTTACCACTGGACAACATATCCGCTTGTCATGTGATACAGGGTTGGTTTCTTCCATATATACAACACAGTTTTCCCCCCGGTTATTTCCGATAAATGTCCTTAATACTAAATGGACAAAACCCGCGTTTTGTCAATGTTTTTAGTAATATATGTCCAAAATATAAAAAACATACATAAAATGTAAAATATACATAACATGTATATATAATGATTAATAATTGTGAGACCGTTGTGCTGATTTTGATGTACATATTATTGTCTTAACATTTGTAAATGTTATGCTGTGAAGTATAATTGCTGACAATGATGCAATAAAGAATAACACACCTTTATTCCCAGCTTCTTCCTAGTTTCTTCCGAGAAGAAAGGTGCTTCCCTCTTTTCCCATGTTTTTTCCCCACGGAAATAGTTTTTCTTCCCGGAAGAAAGTCAACCCAGAATACAATTTTAATAAATTGCGTGTGACATGACTGTGTACCGGATGCATACAATGAATATCTCTAAGCATTGCTATATGTCCATTGTGCAATATAATAAGCACGCTCGCTTCTCACGAATGCAACCCGGGTTCGATCATCGGACACTGAAGTAGTATGTGATATTGTATTGTGGCCACCATATCGGATAGGTGGGTTTTCTCCGGGCACTCCGGTTTCCTCCCACACGAATGACAGCACATAAGCCTTCGCCCGCACCAATGAGAGTGATTAATATAAGTTGTTAAAGCTTGTTTCGAAATCGTTGTAAAATCAATACAGTTGTATTACAGCGATATACCACGAACATAATATACCTCGTTGCATTGCTGTCCGATTAGCGCAGTGGTTAGCGCGCTCGCTTCTCACTCACCAATGCGACCCAGGTTCGATCCTCGGACCGGGAAGTATGCGAGATGGTACGGTTGTCGCCAGATCGGAATGGTGGGTTTTCTCGGGGGACTCCGGTTTCCTCTCCCACACAAATACGCTTTCATCCGAGCCAACGAGAGTAATTAATATAAGTTGCGAAAGCTTGTTTTGCAATCGTAAAGTAAATGTGAAGTCAATGATACATGAAGAACGTTTCACAAACTGCATAGCTGCATACTAAATTGTAAGTATTCGTACTGGAAAATAATTATACAAATATTCTAAGACAACGTCATATCCTATAAACAATGAACCTGCAATAAACCACGGATGCGGCAATTTAATTGCGCATCCCCTGTAAGCATCTTATTTATGGACTTAAATTAAAATATAGTGTTGATAGCTGGACGACATTAAGTACCACTGGAATACAGAAGGTATTTTACAGGGAGGCATTTTGTAAAGCCATCAGTCAAATATCAGACAAGGAGACAAAATAACATACACATGTATTCGCTTATGGCGTGTTAGAATGGATATAATATTTGTCTTGCCGTAGTTTACGACCTGCTTGGTTAATTTCTACTGAACTCCAAACCGTGGTGAATTCACCGATAAACAACCCCAAACCGTGGTGAATTCGCCGATAAACAACCCCAAACCGTGGTGAATTCTCCGATAAACAACCCAAAACCGTGAAGTATTCGTCGATAAACAACCCAAAACCGTGGTGAATTCTCCGATAAACAACCCAAAACCGTGGAGTATTCGTCGATAAACAACCCAAAATCGTGGTGAATTCTCCGATAAACAACCCAACAACATGGTGAATTCGCCGATATACAACCCAAAACCGTGGTGAATTCGTCGATAAACAACCCAAACCGTGGTGAATTCTCCGATAAACAACCCAAAACCGTGGAGTATTCGTCGATAAACAACCCAAGACCGTGGTGAAATCGCCGATAAACAACCCAAAACTGTGGTGAATTCTCCGATAAACAACCCAAAACCGTGGTGAATTCGCCGATATACAACCCAAAACCGTGGTGAATTCGTCGATAAACAACCCAAAACCGTGGTGAATTCTCCGATAAACAACCCAAAACCGTGGAGTATTCGTCGATAAACAACCCAAAACTGTGGTGAATTCGCCGATAAACAACCCAAAACCGTGGTGTATTCGTCGATAAACAACGCAAAACCGTGGTGAATTCTCCGATAAACAACCCAAAACCGTGGAGTATTCGTCGATAAACAACCCAAAACTGTGGTGAATTCGCCGATAAACAACCCAAAACCGTGGTGAATTCGCCGATAAACAACCCCAAACCGTATGGTGTATTCGTCGATAAACAACCCCAAACCGTGGTGTATTCGTCAATAAACAACCCCAAACCGTGGTGTATTCGCCGATAAACAACCCAAAACCGTGGTGAATTCGCCGATAAACAACCCAAAACCGTGGTGTATTCGTCGATAAACCCCAAACCGTGGTGTATTCACCGATAAACAACCCAAAACCGTGGTGAATTCGCCGATAAACAACCCAAAACCGTGGTGTATTCGTCGATAAACCCCAAACCGTGGTGTATTCGCTGATAACAACCCCAAACCGTGGTGTATTCGTCGATAAACAACTCCAAACCGTTGTGTATTCGTCGTTAAACAACCCCAAACCGTGGTGAATTCGCCGATAAACACCAAACCGTGGTGTATTCGTCGATAAACAACCCCAAACCGTGGTATATTCGTCGATAAACAACCCCAAACCGTGGTGTATTCGTCGATAAACAACTCCAAACCGTTGTGTATTCGTCGTTAAACAACCCCAAACCGTGGTGAATTCGCCGATAAACACCAAACCGTGGTGTATTCGTCGATAAACAACCCCAAACCGTGGTATATTCGTCGATAAACAACCCCAAACCGTGGTGTATTCGTCGATAAACAACCCCAAACCGTGGTGTATTCGTCGATAAACAGCCCACACCGTGGTGAATTCGCTGATAAACTCCAAACCGTGGTGTATTCGTCGATAAACAACCCAAAACCGTGGTGTATTCGCCGATAAACAACTCCAAACCGTGGTGTATTCGTCGATAAACAACCCTAAACCGTGGCGTATTCGTCGATAAACAACCCCAAATCGTGGTGTATTCGTCGATAAACAACCCAAAACCGTGGTGTATTCGCCGATAAACAACTCCAAACCGTGGTGTATTAGTCGATAAACAACGCAAAACCGTGGTGAATTCTCCGATAAACAACCCAAAACCGTGGAGTATTCGTCGATAAACAACCCAAAACTGTGGTGAATTCGCCGATAAACAACCCAAAACCGTGGTGAATTCGCCGATAAACAACCCCAAACCGTATGGTGTATTCGTCGATAAACAACCCCAAACCGTGGTGTATTCGTCGATAAACAACCCCAAACCGTGGTGTATTTGCCGATAAACAACCCAAAACCGTGGTGAATTCGCCGATAAACAACCCAAAACCGTGGTGTATTCGTCGATAAACCCCAAACCGTGGTGTATTCACCGATAAACAACCCAAAACCGTGGTGAATTCGCCGATAAACAACCCAAAACCGTGGTGTATTCGTCGATAAACCCCAAACCGTGGTGTATTCGCTGATAACAACCCCAAACCGTGGTGTATTCGTCGTTAAACAACCCCAAACCGTGGTGAATTCGCCGATAAACACCAAACCGTGGTGTATTCGTCGATAAACAACCCCAAACCGTGGTATATTCGTCGATAAACAACCCCAAACCGTGGTGTATTCGTCGATAAACAACCCCAAACCGTGGTGTATTCGTCGATAAACAGCCCCACACCGTGGTGAATTCGCTGATAAACTCCAAACCGTGGTGTATTCGTCGATAAACAACCCAAAACCGTGGTGTATTCGCCGATAAACAACTCCAAACCGTGGTGTATTCGTCGATAAACAACCCTAAACCGTGGCGTATTCGTCGATAAACAACCCCAAATCGTGGTGTATTCGTCGATAAACAACCCAAAACCGTGGTGTATTCGCCGATAAACAACTCCAAACCGTGGTGTATTAGTCGATAAACAACCCCAAACCGTGGTGTATTCGTCGATAAACAACCCCAAACTGTGGTGTATTCGTCGATAAACAACCCCAAATGATGGTGTATTCGTCGATAAACAACCCCAAACCGTGGTGTATTCGTCGATAAACAACCCCAAACCGTGGTGTATTCGCCGATAAACTCCAAACCGTGGTGTATTCGCCGATAAACAACCCCAAACCGTGGTGTATTCGCCGATAAACAACCCCAAACCGTGGTGAATTCGCCGATAAACTCCAAACCGTGGTGTATTCGCCGATAAACAACCCCAAACCGTGGTGTATTCGCCGATAAACAACCCCACACCGTGGTGAATTCGCCGATAAACTCCAAACCGTGGTATATTCGCCGATAAACTCCAAACCGTGGTGTATTCGCCGATAAACAACCCAAAACCGTGGTGTATTCGCCGATAAACAACTCCAAACCGTGGTGTATTCGTCGATAAACAACCCTAAACCGTGGCGTATTCGTCGATAAACAACCCCAAATCGTGGTGTATTCGTCGATAAACAACCCAAAACCGTGGTGTATTCGCCGATAAACAACTCCAAACCGTGGTGTATTAGTCGATAAACAACCCCAAACCGTGGTGTATTCGTCGATAAACAACCCCAAACTGTGGTGTATTCGTCGATAAACAACCCCAAATGATGGTGTATTCGTCGATAAACAACCCCAAACCGTGGTGTATTCGTCGATAAACAACCCCAAACCGTGGTGTATTCGCCGATAAACTCCAAACCGTGGTGTATTCGCCGATAAACAACCCCAAACCGTGGTGTATTCGCCGATAAACAACCCCAAACCGTGGTGAATTCGCCGATAAACTCCAAACCGTGGTGTATTCGCCGATAAACAACCCCAAACCGTGGTGTATTCGCCGATAACAACCCCACACCGTGGTGAATTCGCCGATAAACTCCAAACCGTGGTATATTCGCCGATAAACTCCAAACCGTGGTGTATTCGCCGATAAACAATCCCAAACCGTGGTGTATTCGCCGATAAACTCAAAATCGTGGTGTATTCCCCGATAAACTCCAAACCGTGGTGTATTCGCCGATAAACTCCAAACCGTGGTGTATTCGCCGATAAACAACCCCAAACCGTAGTGTTTTCGCCGATAAACTCCAAACCGTGGTGTATTTGCCGATAAACAACCCAAAACCGTGGTGTATTCGCCGATAAACAATCCCAAACCGTGGTGTATTCGCCGATAAACAACCCCAAACCGTGGTGAATTCGCCGATAAACTCCAAACCGTGGTGTATTCGCCGATAAACAATCCCAAACCGTGGTGTATTCGCCGATAAACAACCCCAAACCGTAGTGTATTCGCCGATAAACAACCCCAAACCGTAGTGTTTTCGCCGATAAACTCCAAACCGTGGTGTATTCGCCGATAAACAATCCCAAACCGTGGTGTATTCGCCGATAAACAACCCCAAACCGTGGTGTATTCGCCGATAAACTCAAAATCGTGGTGTATTCGCCGATAAACAACGACAAGACAGATATTATTTCCTAATCTTGAACTGTGAATACACGCATTGTTCTAATGAATATAAAAACAAACTAAAGCTTTAAGCATGGCAATATCTTCGCATTATCCAGAGATACTTGACTAGCAGTTGATTACGCACATTGAACACTTGTAATGTTTCTGGAAACCTAGTGCAGCAGTATAATAAACTGGTTTAATCTTTATTTAGGTCGCATCGCTGTACAGACAAACGTTACGGTATCACAAAACAGAATACAAATACAGGTACAATACCATTCATTTTGAGATACTTACCTTAGTTTAACCATTAGTAATCTAAACAGTTGCTAAGAGAAGAACTCTGGTGTCTTTGTAGTAGATACATTCCAAGAAGAAATGATTATTACTCTCAGGAAGACCACATTGACAGAGGGGTGATGGAGAAATGATTTTTTGTGAATAAATGCTGGTTTAATGAGCTACAATTAGTACGGGAGTCGAACATGATAGACTTGCCATTTGCGGTCACCTAAGTAGAAATATTTGGGCATTTTGTGACGTCACTCTTTAGTTGCGATTTGAATGATGAAATGGATGGTGAATTCCTATTTACCTTCTAACTGTTGTGTTCTATTATGAATCAAGTCAAGTCACCAATGCAACACGGGTTCGATCCTCGGACCGGGAAGTATGTGAGATAGTATTTTCTGCGACTAATTATAACAACTACTTATGTCTGAGGGGTTGTTTCGTCAATTGTACTCCATTGTATATAGTTTTAGAAATTGTGTAATGTGTGTGTTTTACGTTTATTTATCGTCGCTACCGGTTACCCATATGAGCGACGCCTCCTGGAGAGATTAGTCATTTTAGATTTTGGAGGAAAGTGCAATGATACAGACAGAGACCCATTCCAGAATCTCCTCTGGTTCTTTTACGTGCATGGTGTAAAGCACCGACACGAGACCTCGGTTTAAAGTCCCATCTGAAAGACTGTTAATTTTATTAGGGTCAGACGGGGGATCGAACCTGCGATCCCTGGATTACCAGTCCAGCGTGTTACCACGGACTACAGATCCGCCTGTGAAATTGTGTAAGAGTGATACACGTCACATTGTCAGCATCGTTCCAGAACTCCAAGTGAGACCCACACTCTGTTCTATTTTTCAGACATTTTGTGGGAGTCGTGATAGCGCAGTGGATGCGCGTTCGCTTCAGGTGCGAAAGGTCCGGAGTTCGAGCACCGCTGGAGCCGTTACGATTGTGCCCTTAGGCAAGGCATTTAAATTCCGCATTGCCTCTTCTCTCTCTCTCCCTCCCTCCCTCCCTCGTGGCGATGTATTACATCAGGAATGATGTCTCGAGAGTGATTAATATAAGTTGTAAGAACTTGTTTCGTAATCGAGCTAAAATAAATTTGTATAAACTATTTTCGAATCGTCCATACAAATAAATTTCCGAGAACCTAGCAACGGTCAGAAAAGATACACCTCAGTGCAACGGTCAGCTACTTAGCTACTACCAATCGTTACTCGCCATACAAGTGCGAACACTCGGTACATACGATGTCAAACATTCATTCGTTACCCCACCCACCAAACATGCATGCACTGTATTGGGGAGAAAGAATATTCACACAGTCTACTGCCAATAGTCTATTCTCAGCTAAAATTAATGACTTCAAACACGTACGCACTCTTTATTTAACGTTTATTTATCGTCGCTACCGGTTGCCTATATGAGCGACGCCTCCTGAAAATATTAGTCATTTTAGATTTTGGAGGATAGTGCATGATACAGACAGAGACCCATTCCAGAGTCTCCTCTGGTTCTTTTACGTGCACGGTGTAAAGCACCGACACGAGAACTCGGTTTAACGTCCCATCTGAAAGACTGTTAATTTTATTATGGTCAGACGGGCGATCGAACCTTCAATCCCTGGATTACCAGTCCAGCGTGTTACCACTGGGCTATAGATCCGTCTGTCTCTCACAGTGACAGTTAACTATTGTGTAAATAGTGATGGGTGTTTCTAATCAACCTAGTAAGTCACTAGAATTATTATGAGCAATATTTAATACAACATTGCGCTAAGGTATTACACATACGTCTCTGATACGTGTTCAGACACAACATTTTAGACATAGATGCCAATAGCGACATACACAGATGCCAATATATATATATACGACACATACAAATACAAATAATTTAAATTATACATAGCATTTATATAGCGCTAAAATTAAAATTTATTCTATTGCACTTCACAATTACAGATGAAATTTTAAACATTTACACATGACACTAATATATGGAAATATAAATAAAAATGTATACATATAAAGATATAACTAGGATTCTAGTAATTGGATAAGAATATATTATATCATAATATCTACATCATGACAGTATATAAGTGAATGATTGGATTAGCGATAAAAGTGGCAATATGAACCATAGACCCAAACACCGCCGTAAGAATGACAACCGTGATGTGGCCAGTATATGTATTGGGCCGGTGTCCTAACATAATTGATATCCCGTAAGTACCGAAAGTTGCGCATGCGCATAATTGTACATCGTAGCGGGTGTGAGGAATGGAAGTCATTCGCTTTATTTTCATTATTTGTGCTAATTATGAACCATAGACCCAAACACCGCCGTAAGAATGACAACCGTGATGTGGCCAGTACAGTGATTGGGCGTTTTTAAACCTCATACACTGGACATTGGAGTCTCATTAGTAGCCTTTATCTACTATCATTTATTTCTGTAAATAATTGAGAAATAAAATGTTTAAACTAAAGTGGAGGAAATATATTGTTATTGACTTTCAATTCTCACAACTTACGATTCTTATACACGTAGCGTGAGCCCGTAAATCGCAACTAGCGAACATTCAATTCTCATGTCTTACGAGGCTCACGTTACACCGGTACAGTGACCCGCCATATACGACGCATTGAACAAGACAATAAAATAGAATAAGTAGATATTCGTACATAACGAATATCTACTTAAACATTGAAACACTAATCTGTCACGACCTTCGAACCTTTGTGTACTAATATGAAAGAAATTGCCTGAAATGGGAATCTGTCATCAACACATCCTATAAAACATAGTACAAATGTATACACTCTAAGAGTGTAGTGTGCCTATTGAATCTCACATACTGCTTCCCTATAATGAACATAATTATGCTGAACTTACCCCAAGCTAATTGATATGTCCGTGGAATAACACTTACACTGCTCAATAGTTAGGTAAAACATGTACACTGATGAATAGTTAGGTAGAACATGTACACTGATTAATAGTTAGGTAGAACACGTACACTGCTGAATAGTTAGGTAGAACACGTACACTGCTCAATAGTTAGGTAGAACATGTACACTGATGAATAGTTAGGTAGAACATGTACACTGATGAATAGTTAGGTAGAACACGTACACTGCTGAATAGTTAGGTAGAACACGTACACTGCTGAATAGTTAGGTAGAACACGTACACTGCTGAATAGTTAGGTAGAACACGTATACTGCTGAATAGTTAAGTAGAACACGTACACTGCTCAATAGTTAGGTAGAACATGTACACTGATGAATAGTTAGGTAGAACACGTACACTGCTCAATAGTTAGGTAGAACACGTACACTGCTGAATAGCTAGGTAGAACACGTACACTGCTGAATAGTTAGGTAGAACACGTACACTGCCGAATAGTTAGGTAGAACACGTACACTGCTCAATAGTTAGGTAGAACACGTACACTGCTGAATAGTTAGGTAGAACACGTACACTGCTGAATAGTTAGGTAGAACACGTACACTGCTCAATAGTTAGGTAGAACACGTACACTGCTGAATAGTTAGGTAGAACACGTACACTGCTGAATAGTTAGGTATAACACGTACACTGCTGAATAGTTAGGTAGAACACGTACACTGCTCAATAGTTAGGTAGAACACGTACACTGCTGAATAGTTAGGTAGAACACGTACACTGCTCAATAGTTAGGTAGAACACGTACACTGCTGAATAGTTAGGTAGAACACGTACAGTGCTCAATAGTTAGGTAGAAGACGTATACTGTTGAATAGTTAGGTAGAACACGTACACTGCTGAATAGCTAGGTAGAATACGTACAGTGCTGAATAGTTAGGTAGAACACGTACACTGCCGAAGAGTTAGGTAGAATACGTACACTGTTGAATAGTTAGGTAGAACACGTACACTGCTGAATAGTTAGGTAGAACACGTACACTGCTGAATAGTTAGGTAGAACACGTACACTGCTCAATAGTTAGGTAGTACACGTACACTGCTGAATAGTTAGGTAGAACACGTACACTGCCGAATAGTTAGGTAGAATACGTACACTGCTCAATAGTTAGATAGAACACGTACACTGCCGAATAGTTAGGTAGAATACGTATATTGCTCAATAGTTAGATAGAACACGTACACTGCCGAATAGTTAGGTAGAACACGTACACTGCTCAATAGTTAGATAGAACACGTACACTGCTGAATAGTTAAGTAGAACACGTACACTGCTCAATAGTTAGGTAGAACACGTACACTGCTGAATAGTTAGGTAGAATACGTACACTGCTCAATAGTTAGATAGAACACGTACACTGCTGAATAGTTAGGTAGAACACGTACACTGCTGAATAGTTAGGTAGAACACGTACACTGCTGAATAGTTAGGTAGAACACGTACACTGCTGAATAGTTAGGTATAACACGTACACTGCTGAATAGTTAGATAGAACACGTACACTGCTGAATAGTTAGGTAGAACACGTACACTGCTGAATAGTTAGGTAGAACACGTACATTGCTGAATAGTTAGATAGAACATGTACACTGCTGAATAGTTAGGTAGAACACGTACACTGCTCAATAGTTAGGTAGAACACGTACACTGCTCAATAGTTAGGTAGAACACGTACACTGCTCAATAGTTAGGTAGAACACGTACACTGCTCAATAGTTAGGTAGTTACGTGACACTGTACAGACTTGTTCGAGAAAACTTATTAACTTGTTTTAATAGAAAACTTCACAAATTGCAGTACAGAATGTGCAAGCATGTCGATCATACTGAATGTGCAAGCAGTATCGATCATACTGAATGTGCAAGCAGTGTCGATCATACTGAATGTGCAAGCAGTATCGATCAGTACTGAATGTACAAGCAGTATCGATCATACTGAATGTGCAAGCAGTATCGATCATACTGAATGTGCAAGCAGTGTTGATCATACTGAATGTGCAAGCAGTATCGATCATACTGAATGTGCAAGCAGTATCGATCAGTACAGAATGTGCAAGCAGTATCGATCAGTACTGAATGTGCAAGCAGTGTCGATCAGTACTGAATGTGCAAGCAGTGTCGATCAGTACAGAATGTGCAAGCAGTGTCGATCAGTACAGAATGTGCAAGCAGTGTCGATCAGTACAGAATGTGCAAGCAGTGTCGATCAGTACTGAATGTGCAAGCAGTGTCGATCAGTACAGAATGTGCAAGCAGTGTCGATCAGTAATGTACATGCAAGCAGTGTCGATCAGTAATGTACATGCAAGCAGTGTCGATCAGTACTGAATGTGCAAGCAGTGTCGATCAGTAATACATGTGCAAGCAGTGTCGATCAGTAATACATGTGCAAGCAGTGTCGATCAGTAATGTACATGCAAGCAGTGTCGATCAGTACTGAATGTGCAAGCAGTGTTGATCAGTAATACATGTGCAAGCAGTGTCGATCAGTAATACATGTACAAGCAGTGTCGATCAGTAATGTACATGCAAGCAGTGTCGATCAGTAATGTACATGCAAGCAGTGTCGATCAGTAATGTACATGCAAGCAGTGTCGATCAGTACTGAATGTGCAAGCAGTGTCGATCAGTAATACATGTGCAAGCAGTGTCGATCAGTAATACATGTGCAAGCAGTGTCGATCAGTAATGTACATGCAAGCAGTGTCGATCAGTACTGAATGTGCAAGCAGTGTTGATCAGTAATACATGTGCAAGCAGTGTCGATCAGTAATACATGTACAAGCAGTGTCGATCAGTAATGTACATGCAAGCAGTGTCGATCAGTAATGTACATGCAAGCAGTGTCGATCAGTAATGTACATGCAAGCAGTGTCGATCAGTACTGAATGTGCAAGCAGTGTCGATCAGTACTGAATGTGCAAGCAGTGTCGATCAGTACAGAATGTGCAAGCAGTGTCGATCAGTAATGTACATGCAAGCAGTGTCGATCAGTAATGTACATGCAAGCAGTGTCGATCAGTACTGAATGTGCAAGCAGTGTCGATCAGTAATACATGTGCAAGCAATGTCGATCAGTAATACATGTGCAAGCAGTGTCGATCAGTAATGTACATGCAAGCAGTGTCGATCAGTACTGAATGTGCAAGCAGTGTCGATCAGTAATACATGTGCAAGCAGTATCGATCAGTAATGTACATGCAAGCAGTGTCGATCAGTAATATACATGCAAGCAGTGTCGATCATTACTGAATGTGCAAGCAGTGTCGATCAGTAATGTACATGCAAGCAGTGTCGAACAGTAATACATGTGCAAGCAGTGTCGATCAGTAATGTACATGCAAGCAGTGTCGAACAGTAATACATGTGCAAGCAGTGTCGATCAGTAATGTACATGCAAGCAGTGTCGATCAGTAATGTACATGCAAGCAGTGTCGATCAGTAATGTACATGTAAGCAGTGTCGATCAGTACTGAATGTGCAAGCAGTGTCGATCAGTAATACATGTGCAAGCAGTGTCGATCAGTAATACATGTGCAAGCAGTGTCGATCAGTAATGTACATGCAAGCAGTGTCGATCAGTACTGAATGTGCAAGCAGTGTTGATCAGTAATACATGTGCAAGCAGTGTCGATCAGTAATACATGTGCAAGCAGTGTCGATCAGTAATGTACATGCAAACAGTGTCGATCAGTAATGTACATGCAAGCAGTGTCGATCAGTAATGTACATGCAAGCAGTGTCGATCAGTACTGAATGTGCAAGCAGTGTCGATCAGTAATGTACATGCAAGCAGTGTCGATCAGTAATACATGTGCAAGCAGTGTCGATCAGTAATGTACATGCAAGCAGTGTCGATCAGTAATGTACATGCAAGCAGTGTCGATCAGTAATGTACATGCAAGCAGTGTCGATCAGTACTGAATGTACAAGCAGTGTCGATCAGTAATACATGTGCAAGCAGTGTCGATCAGTAATACATGTGCAAGCAGTGTCGATCAGTAATGTACATGCAAGCAGTGTCGATCAGTACTGAATGTGCAATCAGTGTCGATCAGTAATACATGTGCAAGCAGTGTCGATCAGTAATACATGTGCAAGCAGTGTCGATCAGTAATACATGTGCAAGCAGTGTCGATCAGTAATGTACATGCAAGCAGTGTCGATCAGTAATACATGTGCAAGCAGTGTCGATCAGTAATACATGTGCAAGCAGTGTCGATCAGTAATACATGTGCAAGCAGTGTCGATCAGTAATACATGTGCAAGCAGTGTCGATCAGTAATACATGTGCAAGCAGTGTCGATCATACTGAATGTGCAAGCAGTGTCGATCAGTAATACATGTGCAAGCAGTGTCGATCAGTAATACATGTGCAAGCAGTGTCGATCAGTAATACATGTGCAAGCAGTGTCGATCAGTAATACATGTGCAAGCAGTGTCGATCAGTAATACATGTGCAATCAGTGTCGATCAGTAATACATGTGCAAGCAGTGTCGATCAGTAATACATGTGCAAGCAGTGTCGATCAGTAATACATGTGCAAGCAGTGTCGATCATACTGAATGTGCAAGCAGTGTCGATCAGTTATACATGTGCAAGCAGTGTCGATCAGTAATGCATGTGCAAGCAGTGTCGATCTGTAATGCAAATTAAATAGACATATATAGCTTAAAAGGACATACCTGCCAAAGTCTACTCCATTGAACAGTTGGAGTACTGAATAGAGAGCAACTAGGCAGAGCAACCCATACTACATCGACATAGGTTCGTAGCCTGGTCTAATATCTACAATACTAACTATATTAATCTCTATCTTGGCCTGGGTTGGTTCTAAACCGCTGAAGGTGGTACTACACCGCCAAAATGAGCGCCAAAAACCAACAACGACAACTCACACCATGAGCATACACAAACAACGACAGCTCACATCATGAGCATACACAAACACAAACAACGACAGCTCACATCATCAGCATGCATAGACACAAACAACGACAACTCACATCATGAGCATACACAACCACCAACAACGACAGCTCACATCATGAGCATGCCCAAACACCAACAACGACAGCTCACATCATGAGCATACACAAACACCAACAACGACAACTTACATCATGAGCGAAATTGTTTATGAAACAGACTGCTTGTATTTCAGATAATATTAACAGATTGCGTGTGTTATGAAACTAACAGCATACACGCAAGTAACGTAATTATATCCAGATAGATGTGCGTCTACAGGAGGACACTTGAGTGATAATACAGGCTTAATATAGAAGATTAGATGCGCTTCTTCACTAGACTGATAACCTTTCATTCTGATAACGTATTAAATAATAGATCGAATATCATTTCTTTGCAAATAATTATATTTAACATAAAACACGAACGTATTTAGCAATTCCGTGATTGACCCATTCCAGAGTCTGCTCTGGGTCTTTGACGTGCACGATGTAAAGCACCGACACGAGATCTGTTTAAAGTCCCATTATTATTAATTTTAATTAATTTTATTAGGGTCAGACGAGGGATCGCACTTGCGATCCCTGGATTACCAGTCCAACGTGTTAACCACTGGACTACAGATCCGTCTGTGTGTATCACATGATACACATCATATTTAGCAACTCTCTGTTTCACATTGCACGCGTCGCCGTGGGGGAGGAGGGAGGAGGGGAGTGGAGGGGAGGGAGGATTTTTTCTTTCGACTTTACTCCTTTTTTTCAATTACTGTTGCAAAAATAATCGTTTCAGCATGTTATCCATTTACTGTCTGTCTGTCTGTATTAGTATCCAACAGATATTTGTGTAGAATGCAACATTCATACCTAAACAATACTATTATTCGCTTCGGTTCTACTCTGACTTAAGAAATATGCTTATATGCTTATATGTATGTTATGTATGTTCTATTAATGTCAAACCCCTTGCGGGGACCTAGACATGTTTTCCTGGGCAAGCTTAGCCGACCTAAGTGGTTAACCAGTACTAAGCAATGTGTGTGAGGTGCCTTGCTCAATGGCACTACATACGTGGCCTGACCGAGTATCGAACCCTGGACCGTTCGATTCCAAATCCACTCTACCACTGGACCACGGACGGCACTATACTAAAACGAAAAATAGCCAGTATGACATTTATATAGGAATAGTTTTATGAGAGTTTTATGACAGTACATCGCAAAAAGCAAATAAAGTGCATTTTTTTCACGTATAAATGCATAGCTACTACACATTATTCTGAATACATTCAAACACTAACATTGAATCAATAAACAGTGTTTTTGTGGTATACAAACTTTCAAAGTGAAAGTAGGATTTCATATTTATAACTGTCATCCGTGCTCCTGAATTGACGTTTGTTTGTCATTGGAGTCAATACTAAACACTCGATACTTTCGATTAGAGATAATTTAACTAACATTAGTCTACACATAAATATGCATAGGCACACATGTGAGATATCACGGTAAATATGTACAATACCTCGTGTTATTCAGGATAAACACGTTGTATTAGGCATTTACATTATTGTGTTATGTTAACAAACCGCGTATACGACGTTTGTTTATTTATTGAAATACTCTATTTGGAAAATAATTATGCCATATAATAGGAAATTACATTCTGCAGACATTTGCGCTTTCATCGATGTAGTGTCGCTTTAATAGTTGAATATTACAAGTCCAGGATCAGAAACCAGGACAAAACCTTATTTCCTTTGGTCTGAGAAGACAATGCTGCTTGGTTTGGTATAATGAAATGATATATGCACAGTATTCTCATAATATTTATGATTTGGAACCAACTCGTAGACAAGACTAACACTATTATATATTTGGCAACATTGCATAGATATGAGAACATTGATGTAATATTTATTGCATCTGTCTATCGTTAACTATTATTCCCATTTGGAAACAACCTTCATAAAGGCACAGAAGAAACGTTAGGTACAGTACTGTGCGTTTTACGTTTATATATCGTCGCTACCGGTTGCCCGTATAAGCGACGCCTCATGAAGAGATTAGTCATGTTAGATGTTTTGGAGGATAGTGCAACAATACAGATAGAGACCCATCCCATCCCAGAGTCTCCTCTGGTTCTTTTACGTGTACGGTACGGTGTACATACAGTCAACCCTGTCTTAAGCAGCCAGCCAAGGGAATCTCACAAGGTGGCTGCTTAGCACAGGTGGCTGTTAAATAGAGGTCAAATGTATAATAAAACAACCTATTGGGAATCTGGAAACTGGCTGCTTAATACAGGTTGGCTATTAATAATAGAGGTGACCACTAACACAGGTTTGGCTGTGCATACATACATACATACATACATACATACATACATACATACATACACGATATATTGCACTTACAGTCAAACCTGCGTTAGTGGTCACCTCCATTAAGCAGCCAACCTGTATTAAGCAGCCAGTGTCCAGATTCCCAATCGGTCGTTTTATTATATATTTAACCTCTATTCAGCAGCCACCTGTGCTAATCAGCCACTTTCTCTGACTCCCTTGGCTGGCTGCTTAAGACAGGTTTGACTGTATACTGCAGACAAATATGTTTTGTACCAGAGTAAATGGGAAGTGAACAAATTAAGTGCATAGACTTGTCGGAAAGTATCAACTCATTACACGATGAGGTATTTCTCCATGGAATATGGCAGACACATGTTTTACATAATTTAGCCTGATGCCAAGCTTTATTTGCATGTTTTCACATTAACCAATGACCTTCAATTATGGACTATTTCCGCTATATGTTGCAATGAAGTAGAACAGAACATCAATTTTATTTTGTGATTTAGGCATGTAGCCCCTCATCACATAAATACAAAGATAAAATATGATCTAATTCAGAATAGCACATGAAAACATGTGTTGACTGACAACACACGGGTTATAACATGATCTAATTCAGAATAGCACATGAAAACATGTGTTGACTGACAACACACGGGTTATAACATGATCTAATTCAGTATAGCACATGCAACCATGTGGTGACTGACAACACACGGGTTGTAACATGATCTAATTCAGTACAGCACATGAAAACATTGACTGACAACACACGGATAAAACATGGTCTAATTCAGTATAGCACATGCAACCATGTGGTGACTGACAACACACGGGTTGTAACACGATCTGATTCAGTATAGCACATGAAAACATTGACTGACAACACACGGATAAAACATTATCTATTTCAGCATAGCACATGAAAACATTGACTGACAACACACGTATAAAACATGATCTAATTCAGTATAGCACATGAAAACATTGACTGACAACACACGGATAAAACATGGTCTAATTCAGTATAGCACATGCAAACATGTGTTGACTGACAACACACGGGTAAAACATGGTCTAATTTAGTATTGCACATGAAAACATTGACTGACAACACACGGAGGATAACATGATCTTATTCAGTATAACACATGAAAACATTGACTGACAACACACGGAGGATAACCTGGTCTAATTCAGTATAGCACGTGAAAACATTGACTGATAACACACGGAGGATAACCTGGTCTAATTCAGTATAGCACGTGAAAACATTGACTGATAACACACGGAGGATAACCTGGTCTAATTCAGTATAGCACGTGAAAACATTGACTGATAACACACGGAGGATAACATGATCTTATTCAGTATAACACATGCACATATATGAAAACATGTGTTGACACGGAGGATAACGTTATAGCCACTAATACATATATGAAGTATAAACATGTATAAATAAACATATACGCAGTGAAGCAATTAATTCAGCAATTATACTTATTTAGTAAATTAATAACGCATTTACAAAGCACATTCTAGAAACAGTATTAATTTGATTAGTTTGCCAATATTATCCAACTATAATATTATGCTATGATTCAAAACTGCTGCAAAAGATGAGTTCATTAATTTTACGAGCTGTAGTATGCATATAAAACACAAAGGCTTTGTGGAAGTCGTGGTAGCTCAGTGGTAGCGCGTTCGCTTCACGTGCGAAAGACCCGGAGTTCGAGCCCCGCTGGAGCCGTTACGATTGTGTCCTTAGGCAAGGCATTTAAATTCCACATGCCTCTTCTCTCTCCCTCGTGGCGATGGATTCCATCAGGAATGAGGTCTCGAGAGTGATTAGTATAAGTTATAAGAACTTGTTTCGCGATCGAGCTAAAATAAATTTGTATAAACTAAAGGCGTGATTACAAACTAAATGTTTAGTATTTAGTGACTGGAATACTCCTTAATGACGAGTTGCTGTGTGTGTTTTACGTTTATTTATCGTCGCTACCGGTTGCCCATATGAGCGACGCCTCCTGAAGAGATTAGTTATTTTAGATTTTGGAGGATAGTGCATGATACAGACAGAGCCCAATTCCAGAATCTCCTCTGGTTCTTTTACGTGCACTGTGTAAAGCACCGACACGAAACCTCGGTTTAACGTCCCATCTGAAAGACTGTTAATTTTATTAGGGTCAGACGGGGGATCGAACCTGCGATCCCTGGATTACCAGTCCAGCGTGTTACCACTGGATTACAGATCTGTCTGACGAGTTGCTGGATAGCGGGTGGTAAAGTCATGCAGGCATTGACCCTCCGTGATCGTTAATGACGAGTTGCTGGATAACGGCTGGTAAAGTCCTAGTCCTGCAGATATTGACTCTCCGTGATCGTTAATGACGAGTTGCTGGATAACGGCTGGTAAAGTCCTGCAGGCATTGACTCTCCGTGATCGTTAATGGCGAGTTGCTGGATAACGGCTGGTAAAGTCCTGCAGGCATTGACTCTTCGTGATCGTTAATGACGACTTGCCGGATAACGGCTGGTAAAGTCATGCAGGCATTGACTCTCCGTGATCGTTAATGACGAGTTGCTGGATAGCGGCTGGTAATGTCCTGCAGACATTGATTCCGTGATCGTTAATGACGAGTTGCTGGATAGCGGCTGGTAAAGTCCTGCAGGCATTGACCCTCCGTGATCGTTAATGACGAGTTGTAGCATAGCGGCTGGTAAAGTCCTGCAGGCATTGACTCTCCGTGATCGTTAATGACGAGTTGCTGGATAGCGGCTGGTAAAGTCCTGCAGACATTGACTCTCCGTGATCGTTAATGACGAGTTGCTGGATAACGGCTGATAAAGTACTACGGGCATTGACTCTCCGTGATCGTTAATGACGAGTTGCTGGATAGCGGGTGGTAAAGTCCTGCAGACATTGACTCTTCGTGATCGCTAATGGAACAATTCCATAAACAATTAATTTAAATTTAGAATACATGTATATCATTAGGCCTGTACCATTGTCAACAAGGTCACAATACATGATGCTTGATTGTAACCATCAATGTCTCTCTCATTACTGTGTGTTTTACGTTTATTTATCGTCGTTACCGGTTGTCCATATGAGCGACGCCTCCTGAAGAGATAACTCATTTTAGATTTTTGGAGGATAGTGCAATGATACGGACAGAGACCCATTCCAGGGTCTCCTCTGGTTCTTTTACGTGCACGGTGTACAGCACCGACACGAGACCTCGGTTTAAAGTCCCATCTGAAAGACGTTAATTTTATTAGGGTCAGACGGGGGATCGAACTTGCGATCCCTGGATTACCAGTCCATTGGACTACAGATCCGTCCATCTTTTAACTAAAGGCTCCACTAATAATGATGTCATTTCCAGGATGTTGAACTATTCTGGTAAGATGCATGCTAAGATTTGCTTATTTGCATTCATGGAATGAGTTGTGTCAGATAGCTGTCACTGACATAGCACGATATTCTAGCATACGCAGAATTGGGCGAGTACTGCAGGGCTTTCTTGATCTGACTTATTTGATGCCTGGTCGTTTCTGTCCAATACAAGTTCTATTCTAATGTATGTTGATCTACACTGTAGTGCACTCGCAGACACATATGCCAGATCACTAAAGGTCTTTGCTTAGTGTGTTTTTTTAAAACTTTATTTTATTTTACAATGATTGCGAAACAAGTTCCAACATCTTATATTAACAACAACACAACAACAACACCAACAACAACAACAACAACACAAACAACAACAACACACAACAACACAACAACAACAACAACAACCAACAACAACACACAACAACAACAACAACAACACACAACAACACACAATACCAACAACATCACACAACACCAACAACAACACACAACACCAACACCTCACAACAACAACACCAACAACAACACCAACAACAAACAACAACACACAACAACACACAACACCAACAACACACAACAACAACAACAACACACAACACCAACAACAACAACAACACACAACAACAACAAACAACACACAACAACAACAACAACACCAACAACAACACAAAACACCAACAAACAACACCAACAACAACACACAACACCAACATACAACACCAACAACAACAACAACACCAACACACAACACCAACAACAACACACAACACACAACACACAACAACACACAACAACACACAACAACACACAATAACACACAACACCAACAACAACGACAATACACAACACCATCAACAACAACAACAACAACAACAACAACAACAAACAACAACAACAACAACAACAACAACAACAACACAACAACAACAACAACAACAACAACAACAACAACAACAACAACAACAACACCAACCAACAACACACAACAACACAAAACAACAACACACAACAACAACACACAACAACAACACACAACAACACAAAACAACAACACACAACAACATCACACAACAACACACAACAACACAAAACAACAACACACAACAACATCACACAACAACACACAACAACACAAAACACCAACACACAACAACACACAACAACAACACACAACAACATCACACAACAACACAAAACAACAACACACAACAACATCACACAACAACACACAACAACAACACACAACAACATCACACAACAACACAAAACAACACAAAACAACAACACACAACAACATCACACAACAACACACAACAACAACACACAACAACATCACACAACAACACAAAACAACAACACACAACAACAACCACAACACGAACAACAACAACAACAAACAACAACAATACCGTTATTGCATTAAACATTCATACAATGTCTATAGCAAGTACATGCATACATGTAGGCAACGACATGGATTTACAAAAGAGCAAGATGTTAAT
>CM026395.1:16541084-16613926 GCA_014843695.1 Archivesica marissinica | reverse complement strand
TGAATGATGTCTGCATCTCTCCCAGCTAATATTGAATGATGCCTGCATCTCCCCAGCTAGTATTGAATGATGTCTGCATCTCTCCCAGCTAGTATTGAATGATGCCTGCATCTCCCCAGCTAGTATTGAATGGTGTCTGCATCTCTCCCAGCTAGTATTGAATGATGCCTGCATATCCCCAGCTAGTATTGAATGATGTCTGCATCTCTACCAGCTAGTATTGAATGATGTCTGCATCTCCCCAGCTAGTATTGAATGATGTCTGCATCTCCCCAGCTAGTATTGAATGATGTCTGCATCTCCCCAGCTAGTATTGAATGATGTCTGCATCTCCCAGCTAGTATTGAATGATGCCTGCATCTCCCCAGCTAGTATTGAATGATGCATCTCCCAGCAATGAATCTCTCCCAGCTAGTATTGAATGCGTCTGCATCTCCCCAGCTAGTATTGAATGATGCCTGCATCTCCCAGCTAGTATTGAATGTGCCTGCATCTCCCCAGCTAGTATTGAATGATGTCTGCATCTCTCCAGCTAGTATTGAATGGTGCCTGCATCTCTCCAGCTAGTATTGAATGATGCCTGCATCCACACATAGAATAGTATTGAATGGTATGCATCTCCCCAGCTAGTATTGAATGATATCTGCATCTCTCCAGCTAGTATTGAATGATGTCTGCATCTCCCCAGCTAGTATTGAATGATGTCTGCATCTCTCCTAGCTAGTATTGAATGATGTCTGCATCTCTCCTAGCTAGTATTGAATGATGCCTGCATCTCCCCAGCTAGTATTGAATGATGTCTGCATCTCTCCCAGCTAGTATTGAATGATGCCTGCATCTCTCCCAGCTAGTATTGAATGATGTCTGCATCTCTCCCAGCTAGTATTGAATGATGCCTGCATCTCCCCAGCTAGTATTGAATGGTGTCTGCATCTCTCCCAGCTAGTATTGAATGATGCCTGCATCTCTCCCAGCTAGTATTGAATGATGCCTGCATCTCCCCAGCTAGTATTGAATGATGCCTGCATCTCCCCAGCTAGTATTGAATGGTGTCTGCATCTCTCCCAGCTAGTATTGAATGATGTCTGCATCTCTCCAGCTAGTATTGAATGATGCCTGCATCTCCCCAGCTAGTATTGAATGGTGTCTGCATCTCTCCCAGCTAGTATTGAATGATGTCTGCATCTCCCCAGCTAGTATTGAATGATGCCTGCATCTCCCCAGCTAGTATTGAATGATGCCTGCATCTCCCCAGCTAGTATTGAATGATGTCTGCATCTCTCCCAGCTAGTATTGAATGATATCTGCATCTCTCCAGCTAGTATTGAATGGTCTGCATCTCTCCAGCTAGTATTGAATGATGCCTGCATCTCCAGCTAGTATTGAATGAGCCTGCATCTCCCCAGCTAGTATTGAATGATGTCTGCATCTCTCCCAGCTAGTATTGAATGATGCCTGCATCTCCCCAGCTAGTATTGAATGATGTCTGCATCTCTCCCAGCTAGTATTGAATGATGCCTGCATCTCTCCAGCTAGTATTGAATGATGCCTGCATCTCCCCAGCTAGTATTGAATGATGTCTGCATCTCTCCCAGCTAGTATTGAATGATGCCTGCATCTCCCCAGCTAGTATTGAATGATGTCTGCATCTCTCCCAGCTAGTATTGAATGATGCCTGCATCTCCCCAGCTAGTATTGAATGATGTCTGCATCTCTCCCAGCTAGTATTGAATGATGTCTGCATCTCCCCAGCTAGTATTGAATGATATCTGCATCTCCCCAGCTAGTATTGAATGATGTCTGCATCTCCCCAGCTAGTATTGAATGATGTCTGTATCTCCCAGCTAGTATTGAATGATGCCTGCATCTCCCCAGCTAGTATTGAATGATGCCTGCATCTCCCCAGCTAGTATTGAATGATGTCTGCATCTCCCCAGCTAGTATTGAATGATGCCTGCATCTCTCCAGCTAGTATTGAATGATGCCTGCATCTCCCCAGCTAGTATTGAATGATGCCTGCATCTCTCCAGCTAGTATTGAATGATGTCTGCATCTCCCCAGCTAGTATTGAATGATGTCTGCATCTCCCCAGCTAGTATTGAATGATGCCTGCATCTCCCCAGCTAGTATTGAATGATGCCTGCATCTCCCCAGCTAGTATTGAATGGTGTCTGCATCTCTCCCAGCTAGTATTGAATGATGTCTGCATCTCTCCAGCTAGTATTGAATAGTCTGCATCTCTCCAGCTAGTATTGAATGATGCCTGCATCTCCCCAGCTAGTATTGAATGATGTCTGCATCTCTCCCAGCTAGTATTGAATGATGCCTGCATCTCCCCAGCTAGTATTGAATGATGTCTGCATCTCTCCCAGCTAGTAATGAATGATGCCTGCATATCCCCAGCTAGTATTGAATGATGTCTGCATCTCTCCCAGCTAGTATTGAATGATGCCTGCATCTCCCCAGCTAGTATTGAATGATGTCTGCATCTCCCCAGCTAGTATTGAATGATGCCTGCATCTCCCCAGCTAGTATTGAATGATGTCTGCATCTCTCCAGCTAGTATTGAATGATGTCTGCATCTCCCCAGCTAGTATTGAATGATGTCTGCATCTCCCCAGCTAGTATTGAATGATGTCTGCATCTCCCCAGCTAGTATTGAATGATGTCTGCATCTCCCCAGCTAGTATTGAATGGTCTGCATCTCCCCAGCTAGTATTGAATGATGCCTGCATCTCTCCAGCTAGTATTGAATGATGCCTGCATCTCCCCAGCTAGTATTGAATGATGCCTGCATCTCTCCAGCTAGTATTGAATGATGTCTGCATCTCCCCAGCTAGTATTGAATGATGTCTGCATCTCCCCAGCTAGTATTGAATGATGTCTGTATCTCCCAGCTAGTATTGAATTATGTCTGCATCTCTCCAGTTAGTATTGAATGTTGCCTGCATCTCCCCAGCTAGTATTGAATGATGCCTGCATCTCTACAGCTAGTATTGACTTATGTCTGCATCTCTCCAGCTAGTATTGAATGATGCCCACGTGATGCTGCCTGCATCTCCCCAGCTAGTATTGAATGATGTCTGCATCTCCCCAGCTAGTATTGAATGCTGCCTGCATCTCTCCAGCTAGTATTGAATGATGCCTGCATCTCTCCAGCTAGTATTGAATGATGCCTGCATCTCCCCAGCTAGTATTGAATGGTGTCTGCATCTCTCCCAGCTAGTATTGAATGATGCCTGCATATCCCCAGCTAGTATTGAATGATGTCTGCATCTCTCCCAGCTAGTATTGAATGATGTCTGCATCTCCCCAGCTAGTATTGAATGATATCTGCATCTCCCCAGCTAGTATTGAATGATGTCTGCATCTCCCCAGCTAGTATTGAATGATGTCTGCATCTCCCCAGCTAGTATTGAATGATGTCTGCATCTCTCCAGCTAGTATTGAATGATGTCTGCATCTCTCCAGCTACTATTGAATGATGTCTGCATCTCCCCAGCTAGTATTGAATGATGTCTGCATCTCTCCAGCTAGTATTGAATGATGCCTGCATCTCTCCCAGCTAGTATTGAATGATGCCTGCATCTCCCCAGCTAGTATTGAATGATGCCTGCATCTCCCCAGCTAGTATTGAATGATGTCTGCATTTCTCCCAGCTAGTATTGAATGCCGTCTGCATCTCTCCAGCTAGTATTGAATGGTGCCTGCATCTCCCCAGCTAGTATTGAATGATGTCTGCATCTCCCCAGCTAGTATTGAATGTTGTCTACATCTCCACAGCTAGTATTGAATGGTCCGCATCTCCCCAGCTAGTATTGAATGTTGTCTACATCTCCACAGCTAGTATTGAATGATGCCTACATCTCCCCAGCTAGTATTGAATGGTGTCTGCATCTCCCCAGCTAGTATTGAATGTTGCCTGCATCTCCCCAGCTAGTATTGAATGGTCTGCATCTCCCCAGCTAGTATTGAATGCCGTCTGCATCTCTCCAGCTAGTATTGAATGTTGCCTGCATCTCTACAGCTAGTATTGAATGTTGCCTGCATCTCTACAGCTAGTATTGAATGCCGTCCGCATCTCCCCAGCTAGTATTGAATGATGTCTGCATCTCCCCAGCTAGTATTGAATGATGCCTACATCTCCCCAGCTAGTATTGAATGATGCCTACATCTCCCCAGCTAGTATTGAATGTTGCCTGCATCTCCCCAGCTAGTATTGAATGATGTCTGCATCTCCCCAGCTAGTATTGAATGATGCCTGCATCTCCCCAGCTAGTATTGAATGATGCCTGCATCTCCCCAGCTAGTATTGAATGATGCCTGCATCTCCCCAGCTAGTATTGAATGATGCCTGCATCTCCCCAGCTAGTATTGAATGATGCCTGCATCTCCCCAGCTAGTATTGAATGATGCCTGCATCTCCCCAGCTAGTATTGAATGATGTCTGCATCTCCCCAGCTAGTATTGAATGATGCCTGCATCTCCCCAGCTAGTATTGAATGATGTCTGCATCTCCCCAGCTAGTATTGAATGCTGTCTGCATCTCTCCCAGCTAGTATTGAATGATATCTGCATCTCTCCAGCTAGTATTGAATGGTCTGCATCTCTCCAGCTAGTATTGAATGATATCTGCATCTCTCCAGCTAGTATTGAATGGTGTCTGCATCTCCCCAGCTAGTATTGAATGATGCCTGCATCTCCCCAGCTAGTATTGAATGATGCCTGCATCTCTACAGCTAGTATTGAATGCCGTCCGCATCTCCCCAGCTAGTATTGAATGATGTCTGCATCTCCCCAGCTAGTATTGAATGGTCTGCATCTCCCCAGCTAGTATTGAATGACGTCTGCATCTCTCCAGCTAGTATTGAATGATGCCTGCATCTCCCCAGCTAGTATTGAATGCTGTCTGCATCTCTCCCAGCTAGTATTGAATGATGTCTGCATCTCTCCAGCTAGTATTGAATGGTCTGCATCTCTCCAGCTAGTATTGAATGATGTCTGCATCTCTCCAGCTAGTATTGAATGGTGTCTGCATCTCCCCAGCTAGTATTGAATGATGCCTGCATCTCCCCAGCTAGTATTGAATGATGCCTGCATCTCTACAGCTAGTATTGAATGCCGTCTGCATCTCCCCAGCTAGTATTGAATGATGTCTGCATCTCCCCAGCTAGTATTGAATGGTCTGCATCTCCCCAGCTAGTATTGAATGATGCCTGCATCTCCCCAGCTAGTATTGAATGATGCCTGCATCTCCCCAGCTAGTATTGAATGATGTCTGCATCTCCCCAGCTAGTATTGAATGGTCTGCATCTCCCCAGCTAGTATTGAATGATGCCTGCATCTCTCCAGCTAGTATTGAATGATGCCTGCATCTCCCCAGCTAGTATTGAATGATGCCTGCATCTCCCCAGCTAGTATTGAATGATGTCTGCATCTCCCCAGCTAGTATTGAATGATGTCTGCATCTCCCCAGCTAGTATTGAATAATGTCTGCATCTCTCCAGCTAGTATTGAATGATGCCTGCATCTCCCCAGCTAGTATTGAATGATGCTGCATCTCCCGCTAGTATTGAATGCCTGCATCTCCCCAGCTAGTATTGAATGATGTCTGCATCTCTCCCAGCTAGTATTGAATGATGCCTGCATCTCCCCAGCTAGTATTGAATGATGTCTGCATCTCCCCAGCTAGTATTGAATGATGTCTGCATCTCCCCAGCTAGTATTGAATGATGTCTGCATCTCCCCGCTAGTATTGAATGCTGCCTGCATCTCTCCAGCTAGTATTGAATGATGCTGCTCTCCCAGCTAGTATTGAATGATGTCTGCATCTCCCCAGCTAGTATTGAATGATGTCTGCATCTCTCCAGCTAGTATTGAATGATGCCTGCATCTCTCCCAGCTAGTATTGAATGATGCCTGCATCTCTCCCAGCTAGTATTGAATGATGCCTGCATCTCCCCAGCTAGTATTGAATGATGCCTGCATCTCCCCAGCTAGTATTGAATGATGTCTGCATCTCTCCAGCTAGTATTGAATGATGTCTGCATCTCCCCAGCTAGTATTGAATGGCCTGCATCTCCACAGCTAGTATTGAATGCTGCCTGCATCTCCCCAGCTGGTATTGAATGGTGCCTGCATCTCCCCCAGCTAGTATTGAATGCTGCCTGCATCTCCCCAGCTGGTATTGAATGCTGTCTGCATCTCCCCAGCTGGTATTGAATGCTGTCTGCATCTCCCCAGCTAGTATTGAATGATGCCTGCATCTCCCCAGCTAGTATTGAATGCTGTCTGCATCTCTCCCAGCTAGTATTGAATGATGCCTGCATCTCCCCAGCTAGTATTGAATGATGCCTGCATCTCCCCAGCTAGTATTGAATGCTGTCTGCATCTCTCCCAGCTAGTATTGAATGATATCTGCATCTCTCCAGCTAGTATTGAATGGTCTGCATCTCTCCAGCTAGTATTGAATGATGCCTGCATCTCCCCAGCTAGTATTGAATGATGTCTGCATCTCTCCAGCTAGTATTGAATGATGCCTGCATCTCCCCAGCTAGTATTGAATGATGTCTGCATCTCTCCCAGCTAGTATTGAATGATGCCTGCATCTCCCCAGCTAGTATTGAATGATGTCTGCATCTCTCCCAGCTAGTATTGAATGATGCCTGCATCTCTCCAGCTAGTATTGAATGATGCCTGCATCTCCCCAGCTAGTATTGAATGATGTCTGCATCTCTCCCAGCTAGTATTGAATGATGCCTGCATCTCCCCAGCTAGTATTGAATGGTGTCTGCATCTCTCCCAGCTAGTATTGAATGATGCCTGCATATCCCCAGCTAGTATTGAATGATGTCTGCATCTCTCCCAGCTAGTATTGAATGATGTCTGCATCTCCCCAGCTAGTATTGAATGATATCTGCATCTCTCCAGCTAGTATTGAATGATGTCTGCATCTCCCCAGCTAGTATTGAATGATGTCTGTATCTCCCAGCTAGTATTGAATGGTCTGCATCTCCCCAGCTAGTATTGAATGATGCCTGCATCTCTCCAGCTAGTATTGAATGATGCCTGCATCTCCCCAGCTAGTATTGAATGATGTCTGCATCTCCCCAGCTAGTATTGAATGATGTCTGCATCTCCCCAGCTAGTATTGAATGATGTCTGCATCTCCCCAGCTAGTATTGAATGGTCTGCATCTCCCCAGCTAGTATTGAATGATGCCTGCATCTCCCCAGCTAGTATTGAATGATGCCTGCATCTCTCCCAGCTAGTATTGAATGATGCCCACGTGATGCTGCCTGCATCTCCCCAGCTAGTATTGAATGATGTCTGCATCTCCCCAGCTAGTATTGAATGCTGCCTGCATCTCTCCAGCTAGTATTGAATGGTGTCTGCATCTCCCCAGCTAGTATTGAATGATGTCTGCATCTCTCCCAGCTAGTATTGAATGATGCCTGCATCTCCCCAGCTAGTATTGAATGATGTCTGCATCTCTCCCAGCTAGTATTGAATGATGCCTGCATCTCCCCAGCTAGTATTGAATGGTGTCTGCATCTCTCCCAGCTAGTATTGAATGATGCCTGCATCTCCCCAGCTAGTATTGAATGATGTCTGCATCTCTCCCAGCTAGTATTGAATGATGCCTGCATCTCTCCAGCTAGTATTGAATGGTCTGCATCTCCCCAGCTAGTATTGAATGATGTCTGCATCTCCCCAGCTAGTATTGAATGATGCCTGCATCTCCCCAGCTAGTATTGAATGATGCCTGCATCTCCCCAGCTAGTATTGAATGATGCCTGCATCTCTCCAGCTAGTATTGAATGATTGCTGCATCTCCCCAGCTAGTATGAATGAATTGCCTGCATCTCCCCAGCTAGTATTGAATGATGTCTGCATCTCTCCCAGCTAGTATTGAATGATGCCTGCATCTCCCCAGCTAGTATTGAATGATGTCTGCATCTCTCCCAGCTAGTATTGAATGATGCCTGCATCTCCCCAGCTAGTATTGAATGATGTCTGCATCTCTCCCAGCTAGTATTGAATGATGCCTGCATCTCTCCAGCTAGTATTGAATGATGCCTGCATCTCCCCAGCTAGTATTGAATGATGTCTGCATCTCTCCCAGCTAGTATTGAATGATGTCTGCATCTCTCCAGCTAGTATTGAATGATGCCTGCATCTCCCCAGCTAGTATTGAATGATGTCTGCATCTCTCCCAGCTAGTATTGAATGATGCCTGCATCTCTCCCAGCTAGTATTGAATGATGCCTGCATCTCCCCAGCTAGTATTGAATGATGCCTGCATCTCCCCAGCTGGTATTGAATGGTGCCTGCATCTCCCCAGCTAGTATTGAATGGCCTGCATCTCCCCAGCTAGTATTGAATGCTGTCTGCATCTCCCCAGCTGGTATTGAATGCTGTCTGCATCTCCCCAGCTAGTATTGAATGGTGCCTGCATCTCCCCAGCTAGTATTGAATGATGTCTGCATCTCTCCAGCTAGTATTGAATGATGTCTGCATCTCTCCAGCTAGTATTGAATGGTCTGCATCTCTCCAGCTAGTATTGAATGATGCCTGCATCTCCCCAGCTAGTATTGAATGATGCCTGCATCTCCCCAGCTAGTATTGAATGGTGCCTGCATCTCCCAGCTAGTATTGAATGATGCCTGCATCTCTCCCAGCTAGTATTGAATGATGCCTGCATCTCTCCCAGCTAGTATTGAATGATGCCTGCATCTCCCCAGCTAGTATTGAATGATGTCTGCATCTCTCCCAGCTAGTATTGAATGATGCCTGCATCTCCCAAGCTAGTATTGAATGATGCCTGCATCTCTCCCAGCTAGTATTGAATGATGCCTGCATCTCCCCAGCTAGTATTGAATGATGCCTGCATCTCCCCAGCTAGTATTGAATGGTGTCTGTATCTCCCAGCTAGTATTGAATGGTCTGCATCTCCCCAGCTAGTATTGAATGATGCCTGCATCTCTCCAGCTAGTATTGAATGATGCCTGCATCTCCCCAGCTAGTATTGAATGATGTCTGCATCTCCCCAGCTAGTATTGAATGATGTCTGCATCTCCCCAGCTAGTATTGAATGATGTCTGCATCTCCCCAGCTAGTATTGAATGGTCTGCATCTCCCCAGCTAGTATTGAATGATGCCTGCATCTCCCCAGCTAGTATTGAATGATGCCTGCATCTCTCCCAGCTAGTATTGAATGATGTTGCCTGCATCTCCCCAGCTAGTATTGAATGATGTCTGCATCTCCCCAGCTAGTATTGAATGATGCCTGCATCTCTCCAGCTAGTATTGAATGATGTCTGCATCTCCCCAGCTAGTATTGAATGATGTCTGCATCTCTCCCAGCTAGTATTGAATGATGCCTGCATCTCCCCAGCTAGTATTGAATGATGCCTGCATCTCCCCAGCTAGTATTGAATGATGCCTGCATCTCCCAGCTAGTATTGAATGATGCTGCATCTCCCAGCTAGTATTGAATGATGCCTGCATCTCTCCAGCTAGTATTGAATGATCTGCATCTCCCCAGCTAGTATTGAATGATGTCTGCATCTCTCCAGCTAGTATTGAATGATGCCTGCATCTCCCCAGCTAGTATTGAATGATGCCTGCATCTCCCCAGCTAGTATTGAATGATGCCTGCATCTCTCCCAGCTAGTATTGAATGATGATTGCCTGCATCTCCCCAGCTAGTATTGAATGATTGCCTGCATCTCCCCAGCTAGTATTGAATGATGTCTGCATCTCTCCCAGCTAGTATTGAATGATGCCTGCATCTCCCCAGCTAGTATTGAATGATGTCTGCATCTCTCCCAGCTAGTATTGAATGATGCCTGCATCTCCCCAGCTAGTATTGAATGATGTCTGCATCTCTCCCAGCTAGTATTGAATGATGTCTGCATCTCCCCAGCTAGTATTGAATGATGTCTGCATCTCCCCAGCTAGTATTGAATGATGTCTGCATCTCCCCAGCTAGTATTGAATGATGTCTGTATCTCCCAGCTAGTATTGAATGATGTCTGCATCTCCCCAGCTAGTATTGAATGATGTCTGCATCTCTCCCAGCTAGTATTGAATGCTGCCTGCATCTCCCCAGCTAGTATTGAATGGTGCCTGCATCTCCCCCAGCTAGTATTGAATGCTGCCTGCATCTCCCCAGCTGGTATTGAATGCTGTCTGCATCTCCCCAGCTGGTATTGAATGCTGTCTGCATCTCCCCAGCTAGTATTGAATGATGCCTGCATCTCCCCAGCTAGTATTGAATGGTCTGCATCTCCCCAGCTAGTATTGAATGATGTCTGCATCTCTCCAGCTAGTATTGAATGATGTCTGCATCTCTCCAGCTAGTATTGAATGGTCTGCATCTCTCCAGCTAGTATTGAATGATGCCTGCATCTCCCCAGCTAGTATTGAATGATGCCTGCATCTCCCCAGCTAGTATTGAATGGTGCCTGCATCTCCCAGCTAGTATTGAATGATGCCTGCATCTCTCCCAGCTAGTATTGAATGATGCCTGCATCTCTCCCAGCTAGTATTGAATGATGCCTGCATCTCCCCAGCTAGTATTGAATGATGTCTGCATCTCTCCCAGCTAGTATTGAATGATGCCTGCATCTCCCAAGCTAGTATTGAATGATGCCTGCATCTCTCCCAGCTAGTATTGAATGATGCCTGCATCTCCCCAGCTAGTATTGAATGATGCCTGCATCTCCCCAGCTAGTATTGAATGGTGTCTGCATCTCTCCCAGCTAGTATTGAATGATGCCTGCATCTCTCCCAGCTAGTATTGAATGATGCCTGCATCTCCCCAGCTAGTATTGAATGATGCCTGCATCTCCCCAGCTAGTATTGAATGGTGTCTGCATCTCTCCCAGCTAGTATTGAATGATGCCTGCATCTCTCCCAGCTAGTATTGAATGATGCCTGCATCTCCCCAGCTAGTATTGAATGATGCCTGCATCTCCCCAGCTAGTATTGAATGATGTCTGCATCTCTCCCAGCTAGTATTGAATGATGCCTGCATCTCTCCCAGCTAGTATTGAATGATGCCTGCATCTCTCCCAGCTAGTATTGAATGATGTCTGCATCTCCCCAGCTAGTATTGAATGATGTCTGCATCTCCCCAGCTAGTATTGAATGATGCCTGCATCTCCCCAGCTAGTATTGAATGATGCCTGCATCTCTCCAGCTAGTATTGAATGATGCCTGCATCTCCCCAGCTAGTATTGAATGATGTCTGCATCTCTCCCAGCTAGTATTGAATGATGCCTGCATCTCCCCAGCTAGTATTGAATGATGCCTGCATCTCTCCCAGCTAGTATTGAATGATGCCTGCATCTCCCCAGCTAGTATTGAATGATGCCTGCATCTCCCAGCTAGTATTGAATGATGTCTGCATCTCTCCAGCTAGTATTGAATGATGTCTGCATCTCCCCAGCTAGTATTGAATGATGCCTGCATCTCCCAGCTAGTATTGAATGGCCTGCATCTCCACAGCTAGTATTGAATGCTGCCTGCATCTCCCCAGCTGGTATTGAATGGTGCCTGCATCTCCCCCAGCTAGTATTGAATGCTGCCTGCATCTCCCCAGCTGGTATTGAATGCTGTCTGCATCTCCCCAGCTGGTATTGAATGCTGTCTGCATCTCCCCAGCTAGTATTGAATGATGCCTGCATCTCCCAGCTAGTATTGAATGGTCTGCATCTCCCCAGCTAGTATTGAATGATGTCTGCATCTCTCCCAGCTAGTATTGAATGATGTCTGCATCTCTCCAGCTAGTATTGAATGATGCCTGCATCTCTCCCAGCTAGTATTGAATGATGTCTGCATCTCTCCCAGCTAGTATTGAATGATGCCTGCATCTCCCCAGCTAGTATTGAATGGTGTCTGCATCTCTCCCAGCTAGTATTGAATGATGCCTGCATCTTCCCAGCTAGTATTGAATGATGCCTGCATCTCCCCAGCTAGTATTGAATGATGCCTGCATCTCCCCAGCTAGTATTGAATGATGTCTGCATCTCTCCCAGCTAGTATTGAATGATGCCTGCATCTCCCCAGCTAGTATTGAATGATGCCTGCATCTCCCCAGCTAGTATTGAATGATGTCTGCATCTCTCCCAGCTAGTATTGAATGATGCCTGCATCTCCCCAGCTAGTATTGAATGATGTCTGCATCTCCCCAGCTAGTATTGAATGATGCCTGCATCTCCCCAGCTAGTATTGAATGATGTCTGCATCTCTCCCAGCTAGTATTGAATGATGCCTGCATCTCCCCAGCTAGTATTGAATGATGTCTGCATCTCTCCCAGCTAGTATTGAATGATGTCTGCATCTCCCCAGCTAGTATTGAATGATGTCTGCATCTCCCCAGCTAGTATTGAATGATGCCTGCATCTCCCCAGCTAGTATTGAATGATGCCTGCATCTCCCAGCTAGTATTGAATGATGTCTGCATCTCCCCAGCTAGTATTGAATGATGCCTGCATCTCCCCAGCTATATTGAATTTGCTCTCCCAGCTGGTATTGAATGCGTCTGCATCTCCCCAGCTAGTATTGAATGTGTCTGCATCTCCCAGCTAGTATTGAATGGCTGCATCTCTCCAGCTAGTATTGAATGATGTCTGCATCTCTCCAGCTAGTATTGAATGGTGCCTGCATCTCTCCAGCTAGTATTGAATGATGCCTGCATCCCCAGTAGTATGAATGGTATGCATCTCCCCAGTTAGTATTGAATGATATCTGCATCTCTCCAGCTAGTATTGAATGATGTCTGCATCTCCCCAGCTAGTATTGAATGATGTCTGCATCTCTCCTAGCTAGTATTGAATGATTTCTGCATCTCTCCTAGCTAGTATTGAATGATGCCTGCATCTCCCCAGCTAGTATTGAATGATGTCTGCATCTCTCCTAGCTAGTATTGAATGATGCCTGCATCTCTCCCAGCTAGTATTGAATGGTGTCTGTATCTCTCCCAGCTAGTATTGAATGATGCCTGCATCTCCCCAGCTAGTATTGAATGGTGTCTGCATCTCTCCCAGCTAGTATTGAATGATGCCTACATCTCTCCCAGCTAGTATTGAATGATGCCTGCATCTCCCCAGCTAGTATTGAATGATGCCTGCATCTCCCCAGCTAGTATTGAATGGTGTCTGCATCTCTCCCAGCTAGTATTGAATGATGTCTGCATCTCTCCAGCTAGTATTGAATGATGCCTGCATCTCCCCAGCTAGTATTGAATGGTGTCTGCATCTCTCCCAGCTAGTATTGAATGATGTCTGCATCTCTCCCAGCTAGTATTGAATGATGCCTGCATCTCCCCAGCTAGTATTGAATGATGCCTGCATCTCCCCAGCTAGTATTGAATGCTGTCTGCATCTCTCCCAGCTAGTATTGAATGATATCTGCATCTCTCCAGCTAGTATTGAATGGTCTGCATCTCTCCAGCTAGTATTGAATGATGCCTGCATCTCCAGCTAGTATTGAATGAGGCCTGCATCTCCCCAGCTAGTATTGAATGATGTCTGCATCTCTCCCAGCTAGTATTGAATGATGCCTGCATCTCCCCAGCTAGTATTGAATGATGTCTGCATCTCTCCCAGCTAGTATTGAATGATGCCTGCATCTCTCCAGCTAGTATTGAATGATGCCTGCATCTCCCCAGCTAGTATTGAATGATGTCTGCATCTCTCCCAGCTAGTATTGAATGATGCCTGCATCTCCCCAGCTAGTATTGAATGGTGTCTGCATCTCTCCCAGCTAGTATTGAATGATGCCTGCATATCCCCAGCTAGTATTGAATGATGTCTGCATCTCTCCCAGCTAGTATTGAATGATGTCTGCATCTCCCCAGCTAGTATTGAATGATATCTGCATCTCCCCAGCTAGTATTGAATGATGTCTGCATCTCCCCCGCTAGTATTGAATGATGTCTGTATCTCCCAGCTAGTATTGAATGATGTCTGCATCTCCCCAGCTAGTATTGAATGATATCTGCATCTCCCCAGCTAGTATTGAATGATGTCTGCATCTCCCCAGCTAGTATTGAATGATGCCTGCATCTCTCCAGCTAGTATTGAATGTTGCCTGCATCTCCCCAGCTAGTATTGAATGATGCCTGCATCTCTACAGCTAGTATTGAATGATGTCTGCATCTCCCCAGCTAGTATTGAATGATATCTGCATCTCCCCAGCTAGTATTGAATGATGCCTGCATCTCTCCAGCTAGTATTGAATGATGCCTGCATCTCCCCAGCTAGTATTGAATGGTGTCTGCATCTCTCCCAGCTAGTATTGAATGATGCCTGCATCTCCCCAGCTAGTATTGAATGTCTGCATCTCCCCAGCTAGTATTGAATGATGTCTGCATCTCCCCAGCTAGTATTGAATGATGCCTGCATCTCCCCAGCTAGTATTGAATGATGCCTGCATCTCCCCAGCTAGTATTGAATGATGTCTGCATCTCTCCCAGCTAGTATTGAATGATGTCTGCATCTCCCAGCTAGTATTGAATAGTCTGCATCTCTCCAGCTAGTATTGAATGATGTCTGCATCTCCCCAGCTAGTATTGAATGATGTCTGCATCTCCCAGCTAGTATTGAATGGCCTGCATCTCCCCAGCTAGTATTGAATGATGTCTGCATCTCTCCAGCTAGTATTGAATGATGCCTGCATCTCCCCAGCTAGTATTGAATGATGCCTGCATCTCCCCAGCTAGTATTGAATGATGTCTGCATCTCCCCAGCTAGTATTGAATGATGTCTGCATCTCCCCAGCTAGTATTGAATGGTCTGCATCTCCCCAGCTAGTATTGAATGATGCCTGCATCTCTCCAGCTAGTATTGAATGTTGCCTGCATCTCCCCAGCTAGTATTGAATGATGCCTGCATCTCTACAGCTAGTATTGAATGATATCTGCATCTCCCCAGCTAGTATTGAATGATGTCTGCATCTCCCCAGCTAGTATTGAATGATGTCTGTATCTCCCAGCTAGTATTGAATTATGTCTGCATCTCTCCAGTTAGTATTGAATGTTGCCTGCATCTCCCCAGCTAGTATTGAATGATGCCTGCATCTCTACAGCTAGTATTGACTTATGTCTGCATCTCTCCAGCTAGTATTGAATGATGCCCACGTGATGCTGCCTGCATCTCCCCAGCTAGTATTGAATGATGTCTGCATCTCCCCAGCTAGTATTGAATGCTGCCTGCATCTCTCCAGCTAGTATTGAATGATGCCTGCATCTCTCCAGCTAGTATTGAATGATGCCTGCATCTCCCCAGCTAGTATTGAATGGTGTCTTCATCTCTCCCAGCTAGTATTGAATGATGCCTGCATATCCCCAGCTAGTATTGAATGATGTCTGCATCTCTCCCAGCTAGTATTGAATGATGTCTGCATCTCCCCAGCTAGTATTGAATGATATCTGCATCTCCCCAGCTAGTATTGAATGATGTCTGCATCTCCCCAGCTAGTATTGAATGATGTCTGCATCTCCCCAGCTAGTATTGAATGATGTCTGCATCTCTCCAGCTAGTATTGAATGATGTCTGCATCTCTCCAGCTACTATTGAATGATGTCTGCATCTCCCCAGCTAGTATTGAATGATGTCTGCATCTCTCCAGCTAGTATTGAATGATGCCTGCATCTCTCCCAGCTAGTATTGAATGATGCCTGCATCTCCCCAGCTAGTATTGAATGATGCCTGCATCTCCCCAGCTAGTATTGAATGATGTCTGCATTTCTCCCAGCTAGTATTGAATGCCGTCTGCATCTCTCCAGCTAGTATTGAATGGTGCCTGCATCTCCCCAGCTAGTATTGAATGATGTCTGCATCTCCCCAGCTAGTATTGAATGTTGTCTACATCTCCACAGCTAGTATTGAATGGTCCGCATCTCCCCAGCTAGTATTGAATGTTGTCTACATCTCCACAGCTAGTATTGAATGATGCCTACATCTCCCCAGCTAGTATTGAATGGTGTCTGCATCTCCCCAGCTAGTATTGAATGTTGCCTGCATCTCCCCAGCTAGTATTGAATGGTCTGCATCTCCCCAGCTAGTATTGAATGCCGTCTGCATCTCTCCAGCTAGTATTGAATGTTGCCTGCATCTCTACAGCTAGTATTGAATGTTGCCTGCATCTCTACAGCTAGTATTGAATGCCGTCCGCATCTCCCCAGCTAGTATTGAATGATGTCTGCATCTCCCCAGCTAGTATTGAATGATGCCTACATCTCCCCAGCTAGTATTGAATGATGCCTACATCTCCCCAGCTAGTATTGAATGTTGCCTGCATCTCCCCAGCTAGTATTGAATGATGTCTGCATCTCCCCAGCTAGTATTGAATGATGCCTACATCTCCCCAGCTAGTATTGAATGATGCCTACATCTCCACAGCTAG
Organism: Archivesica marissinica; assembly: GCA_014843695.1. Taxonomy (NCBI): domain Eukaryota; kingdom Metazoa; phylum Mollusca; class Bivalvia; order Venerida; family Vesicomyidae; genus Archivesica; species Archivesica marissinica. The sequence goes on along the minus strand of CM026395.1, from coordinate 16,597,510 downwards.
TATTGAATGATGCCTACATCTCCCCAGCTAGTATTGAATGATGCCTACATCTCCCCAGCTAGTATTGAATGATGCCTACATCTCCCCAGCTAGTATTGAATGTTGCCTGCATCTCCCCAGCTAGTATTGAATTATGTCTGCATCTCCCCAGCTAGTATTGAATGTTGCCTGAATCTCCCCCAGCTAGTATTAAATGATGTCTGCATCTCCCCAGCTAGTATTGAATGCTGTCTGCATCTCTCCCAGCTAGTATTGAATGATATCTGCATCTCTCCAGCTAGTATTGAATGGTCTGTATCTCTCCAGCTAGTATTGAATGATATCTGCATCTCTCCAGCTAGTATTGAATGGTGTCTGCATCTCCCCAGCTAGTATTGAATGATGCCTGCAACTCCCCAGCTAGTATTGAATGTTGCCTGCATCTCTACAGCTAGTATTGAATGCCGTCCGCATCTCCCCAGCTAGTATTGAATGATGTCTGCATCTCCCCAGCTAGTATTGAATGGTCTGCATCTCCCCAGCTAGTATTGAATGACGTCTGCATCTCTACAGCTAGTATTGAATGTTGCCTGCATCTCCCCAGCTAGTATTGAATGCTGTCTGCATCTCTCCCAGCTAGTATTGAATGATATCTGCATCTCTCCAGCTAGTATTGAATGGTCTGTATCTCTCCAGCTAGTATTGAATGATATCTGCATCTCTCCAGCTAGTATTGAATGGTGTCTGCATCTCCCCAGCTAGTATTGAATGATGCCTGCAACTCCCCAGCTAGTATTGAATGTTGCCTGCATCTCTACAGCTAGTATTGAATGCCGTCCGCATCTCCCCAGCTAGTATTGAATGATGTCCGCATCTCCCCAGCTAGTATTGAATGGTCTGCATCTCCCCAGCTAGTATTGAATGACGTCTGCATCTCCCCAGCTAGTATTGAATGCTGCCTGCATCTCCCCAGCTAGTATTGAATGATATCTGCATCTCCCCAGCTAGTATTGAATGGTCTGCATCTCCCCAGCTAGTATTGAATGATGCCTGCATCTCTCCAGCTAGTATTGAATGTTGCCTGCATCTCCCCAGCTAGTATTGAATGATATCTGCATCTCCCCAGCTAGTATTGAATGATGTCTGCATCTCCCCAGCTAGTATTGAATGATGTCTGTATCTCCCAGCTAGTATTGAATGATGTCTGCATCTCTCCAGCTAGTATTGAATGTTGCCTGCATCTCCCCAGCTAGTATTGAATGATGCCTGCATCTCTACAGCTAGTATTGACTTATGTCTGCATCTCTCCAGCTAGTATTGAATGATGATGCTGCCTGCATCTCCCCAGCTAGTATTGAATGATGTCTGCATCTCCCCAGCTAGTATTGAATGCTGCCTGCATCTCTCCAGCTAGTATTGAATGATGCCTGCATCTCTCCAGCTAGTATTGAATGATGTCTGCATCTCCCCAGCTAGTATTGAATGATGTCTGCATCTCTCCCAGCTAGTATTGAATGATGCCTGCATCTCTCCAGCTAGTATTGAATGATGCCTGCATCTCTCCCAGCTAGTATTGAATGATGCCTGCATCTCCCCAGCTAGTATTGAATGATGCCTGCATCTCTCCCAGCTAGTATTGAATGATGCCTGCATCTCCCCAGCTAGTATTGAATGATGCCTGCATCTCCCCAGCTAGTATTGAATGATGTCTGCATCTCTCCAGCTAGTATTGAATGATGTCTGCATCTCCCCCAGCTAGTATTGAATGATGCCTGCATCTCCCCAGCTAGTATTGAATGGCCTGCATCTCCACAGCTAGTATTGAATGCTGCCTGCATCTCCCCAGCTGGTATTGAATGGTGCCTGCATCTCCCCCAGCTAGTATTGAATGCTGCCTGCATCTCCCCAGCTGGTATTGAATGCTGTCTGCATCTCCCCAGCTGGTATTGAATGCTGTCTGCATCTCCCCAGCTAGTATTGAATGGTGCCTGCATCTCCCCAGCTAGTATTGAATGATGTCTGCATCTCTCCAGCTAGTATTGAATGATGTCTGCATCTCTCCAGCTAGTATTGAATGGTCTGCATCTCTCCAGCTAGTATTGAATGATGCCTGCATCTCCCCAGCTAGTATTGAATGATGCCTGCATCTCCCCAGCTAGTATTGAATGGTGCCTGCATCTCCCAGCTAGTATTGAATGATGCCTGCATCTCTCCCAGCTAGTATTGAATGATGCCTGCATCTCTCCCAGCTAGTATTGAATGATGCCTGCATCTCCCCAGCTAGTATTGAATGATGTCTGCATCTCTCCCAGCTAGTATTGAATGATGCCTGCATCTCCCAAGCTAGTATTGAATGATGCCTGCATCTCTCCCAGCTAGTATTGAATGATGCCTGCATCTCCCCAGCTAGTATTGAATGGTGTCTGCATCTCTCCCAGCTAGTATTGAATGATGCCTGCATCTCTCCCAGCTAGTATTGAATGATGCCTGCATCTCCCCAGCTAGTATTGAATGATGCCTGCATCTCCCCAGCTAGTATTGAATGGTGTCTGCATCTCTCCCAGCTAGTATTGAATGATGCCTGCATCTCTCCCAGCTAGTATTGAATGATGCCTGCATCTCCCCAGCTAGTATTGAATGATGCCTGCATCTCCCCAGCTAGTATTGAATGGTGTCTGCATCTCTCCCAGCTAGTATTGAATGATGCCTGCATCTCTCCCAGCTAGTATTGAATGATGCCTGCATCTCCCCAGCTAGTATTGAATGATGCCTGCATCTCCCCAGCTAGTATTGAATGGTGTCTGCATCTCTCCCAGCTAGTATTGAATGATGTCTGCATCTCTCCAGCTAGTATTGAATAGTCTGCATCTCTCCAGCTAGTATTGAATGATGCCTGCATCTCCCCAGCTAGTATTGAATGATGTCTGCATCTCTCCAGCTAGTATTGAATGATGCCTGCATCTCCCCAGCTAGTATTGAATGATGTCTGCATCTCTCCCAGCTAGTATTGAATGATGCCTGCATCTCCCCAGCTAGTATTGAATGATGTCTGCATCTCTCCCAGCTAGTATTGAATGATGCCTGCATCTCCCCAGCTAGTATTGAATGATGTCTGCATCTCTCCCAGCTAGTATTGAATGATGTCTGCATCTCCCCAGCTAGTATTGAATGATGTCTGCATCTCCCCAGCTAGTATTGAATGATGCCTGCATCTCTCCAGCTAGTATTGAATGATGTCTGCATCTCTCCAGCTAGTATTGAATGATGTCTGCATCTCCCCAGCTAGTATTGAATGATGTCTGCATCTCTCCCAGCTAGTATTGAATGATGCCTGCATCTCCCCAGCTAGTATTGAATGATGTCTGCATCTCTCCCAGCTAGTATTGAATGATGCCTGCATCTCCCCAGCTAGTATTGAATGATGTCTGCATCTCTCCCAGCTAGTATTGAATGATGCCTGCATCTCCCCAGCTAGTATTGAATGATGTCTGCATCTCTCCCAGCTAGTATTGAATGATGTCTGCATCTCCCCAGCTAGTATTGAATGATGTCTGCATCTCTCCAGCTAGTATTGAATGATGTCTGCATCTCCCCAGCTAGTATTGAATGATGTCTGCATCTCCCCAGCTAGTATTGAATGATGTCTGCATCTCTCCCAGCTAGTATTGAATGATGCCTGCATCTCTCCAGCTAGTATTGAATGATGTCTGCATCTCTCCCAGCTAGTATTGAATGATGTCTGCATCTCCCCAGCTAGTATTGAATGATGCCTGCATCTCCCCAGCTAGTATTGAATGGTCTGCATCTCTCCCAGCTAGTATTGAATGTTGTCTACATCTCCACAGCTAGTATTGAATGGTCTGCATCTCCCCAGCTAGTATTGAATGATGCCTGCATCTCCCCCAGCTAGTATTGAATGGTCTGCATCTCTCCCAGCTAGTATTGAATGTTGTCTACATCTCCACAGCTAGTATTGAATGGTCTGCATCTCCCCAGCTAGTATTGAATGGTCCGCATCTCCCCAGCTAGTATTGAATGTTGTCTACATCTCCACAGCTAGTATTGAATGATGTCTGCATCTCCCCAGCTAGTATTGAATGATGTCTGCATCTCCCCAGCTAGTATTGAATGTTGCCTGCATCTCTCCCAGCTAGTATTGAATGATGCCTGCATCTCCCCAGCTAGTATTGAATGGTGTCTGCATCTCCCCAGCTAGTATTGAATGATGCCTGCATCTCCCCAGCTAGTATTGAATGTTGCCTTCATCTCCCCAGCTAGTATTGAATGTCTGCATCTCCCCAGCTAGTATTGAATGCTGTCTGCATCTCTCCAGCTAGTATTGAATGTTGCCTGCATCTCTCCAGCTAGTATTGAATGATGCCTGCATCTCTACAGCTAGTATTGAATGCCGTCCGCATCTCCCCAGCTAGTATTGAATGATGTCTGCATCTCCCCAGCTAGTATTGAATGATGCCTACATCTCCCCAGCTAGTATTGAATGATGCCTACATCTCTCCCAGCTAGTATTGAATGATGCCTGCATCTCCCCAGCTAGTATTGAATGATGTCTGCATCTCCCCAGCTAGTATTGAATGATGTCTGCATCTCCCCAGCTAGTATTGAATGATGTCTGCATCTCTCCCAGCTAGTATTGAATGATGCCTGCATCTCCCCAGCTAGTATTGAATGTTGCCTGCATCTCCCCAGCTAGTATTGAATGATGTCTGCATCTCCCCAGCTAGTATTGAATGATGTCTGCATCTCCCCAGCTAGTATTGAATGATGCCTGCATCTCCCCAGCTAGTATTGAATGATGCCTGCATCTCCCCAGCTAGTATTGAATGATGCCTACATCTCCCCAGCTAGTATTGAATGATGCCTACATCTCCCCAGCTAGTATTGAATGATGCCTGCATCTCCCCAGCTAGTATTGAATGTTGCCTGCATCTCCCCAGCTAGTATTGAATGATGTCTGCATCTCCCCAGCTAGTATTGAATGTTGCCTGCATCTCCCCAGCTAGTATTGAATGATGTCTGCATCTCCCCAGCTAGTATTGAATGTTGCCTGCATCTCCCCAGCTAGTATTGAATGTTGTCTGCATCTCCCCAGCTAGTATTGAATGATGCCTACATCTCCCCAGCTAGTATTGAATGATGCCTACATCTCCCCAGCTAGTATTGAATGATGCCTGCATCTCCCCAGCTAGTATTGAATGATGCCTGCATCTCTCCAGCTAGTATTGAATGTTGCCTGCATCTCCCCAGCTAGTATTGAATGTTGTCTGCATCTCCCCAGCTAGTATTGAATTTTATTTCAAAAGTATATTATATTATGATTAATTCAGTTATTGAAAATGTTATTGTTTGTTGTTTGTGTAGTTGCAGAATAGAATACTGTCTAGTCTATTAAATCAGTATATAGCCTTGTGTAATTTTAAACTTGCTTGAAATGGCGTGTCAAGCGTATAGTCTATCATCGTGTTCGTACCCCCCCCCCCCCCAAAGATTTTTAATTTTATTGTTTTGAACCCGCAAACATTTGTCCAGCCAAGCGTGCCTCCATTTCATATCGTAGAGAATGTCTTCTTTTGTTCGCTTTTATAATAATATTTGCCAAGATTTGTTAAAATGGTTTCGATTTTGTTGGGATTTAACAATTCGATAAACTTAAGCATGCGTTAGCCTGGGTTCCAGTCTGTCGATTTTTCACTTTTTAACTTCTGGTTGATATGATCAGAAACTCAATACGGCCCAATTAATAGCCTCGGTGTTAAAATATATTTATTTGACTGACAAGACAACATAATTATATCGACGCCTGTTCCCAGGCTAGGTATTTGTAAATAATACTTTAAGATAGTGGCGGCCGGTCCATTGGGGGAGTAGTTGGCTAATAGCCAGGGGCCCCAGCCCAAAGGGGGCCCCCCGAAAACCAGAAGGAACAAAATAAATTAGAGGAGTTTTCTGAGGCCCTCTGGAAATTTGGGCCCCCCAACTGCGCCTCAGGATACACACAATCTCATGTACACGAACTGAAAAAAGTTTGCGCGCTCTACGCACTGAAATATCGATTTTTCTACCAAATCTCTATTCCGTACTTGTCCGGGTTTTTCCCCGATAAACATATTTTATTAAACCGAAAGTACTAACGCGATGTCAGTTGAAGAACCGAAAAAACACTCGTGGTCTTTTTATGGTTTTATATAATTTTATTTTTACTGTTCCCATTTATTTTTATAATTTTGTTATATGTCACTGTTGTTTCTGTTTCTGTTGTTCTAATAGTTTTTTAAATTTTTTTTCCTTATTAAAGAACCTACCTCAACCTAGCGTCACTTGGATATGTTATCATATGTATACTTCCAAACCCGAGTTCCCAGAAAAAAGCAATGGCAGCGGTCGATTCATGCAATCATATATGAGAAGACCTTCAATTAATGAACAACTGAATTATTGTCCAATTCCACTCTAGAGTGAAGGATTTGGCGTTTTTCTTCCCAAATTTCCAAAATTTTCTCCCACCGACAACAGAGATTTGGTAGAAAAATCGATATTTCAGCACGCAAAGCGCGCAAACATTTTTCAGTTCGTGTACATGAGATTGTGCATCCTGAGGCGCAGTTGGGGTGCCACATTTCCAGAGGGGGTCTCAGAAAACTCCTAATTTATTTGTTTCCCTTCTGGTCTTCGGGGCCCCCTTTGGGCCCGGGGCCCCTGGCTATTAGCCAACCACTCCCCATGGACCAGCCACTGGTACACAGGCATCCGGCGCATACGTACCTGACCCCCTCACCAGGGTTACTACATCACAGGACCATGTTACAACCCAAAATACATTGTAGCATCAATCAAATATCATTTCTAGTCCAAAACTCACATTTCTAAAAAATCTATGCAAATGTATTTCTTCAGAAATGTGTGTTTGTAATGCATCTGCAAAATACTATGATCTTCATCATGTTAGTATGATGTAGTGGGGGATCGAACTTGCTACTCCTGGATTGCGTGTCCAGCATGTTACTTACTACTGGTATATTGTACCAACGAGAGTGATTAAACAAATTTTAAACTTTCTTTATTTTAGAACGATTGCGAAGCAAGTTTTAACAACTTATATTAATCACTCTCGTTGGTGCGGATGAAAGCGTTTATATAGTCATTCGTGTGGGAGGAAACCGGAGTACCCGGAGAAAACCCACCTGTCCGATCTGGCGACCACCGTAGCATCTCGCATACTTTCCGAGAGTGATTAATATAAGTTGTTAAAACTTGCTTCGCAATCGTTGTAAACTAAATAAAGTTTAAACTAAACTACTACTGGACCACAGGACCACCGATTGATATGCACAAACCGATGTAAATTTAACATTTTATTAAATCATGGGTATCAAAAACCGCCAATCACGTTATCAAATTGACAAAATAATTGGGTTATTCTCGTTGCTTTCATTTCTGCTTGTTCTGCATTCGTACACATGTAATGTTACTGAGTATATCAGTCGTGCCCTTCAGATCAATGTATACTAGAGGACATAGACAACGCTCAATTCGGAAAAAGTGTGTGTTTACACGAAAAACAATAACTATATAAATACATAGTTTTAAAAATGTTGGAATATTTTTAGTTGTTCAGTTTGTGTTATGAAATAATGATGTGAGATATCGTTGATGGAATCCTTCGTATTTCGTTTTCATGTAATAATAATCATATAATGTAGGTGTGCGTGATGGTTTTACGTTTATTTATCGTCGCTACCCGTTGCCCATATGAGCGACGCCTCCTAAAGAGATTAGTCATTTTAGATTTTTGGAGGATAGTGCAATGATACAGACAAAGACCAATTCCAGAATATTTTACGTGCACGATGTAAAGCACCGACACGAGACCTCGGTTTAACGTCCCATTTGAAAGACTGTTAATTTTATTATGATCAGACGGGGGATCGAACCTGCGATCCCTGGATTACCAGTCCAGCGTGTTACCACTGGACTACAGATCGGTCTGTTAGGTGTACGTTGTGCAAAAGATAGTAAAAACAAACATCTATTTGCACGAATAAATATTGTCATATATAAATAGAAATGTATTTTATAAATACATTTATTTATTTTTATATATGACACATTGTTAACCATGTAAGATTATGATTTTATGTAATATGTATAATCGTCTGCTATTATTTTCGCGCCTAAATGATCAGTTCTCTGTTTCCGCGGGAACAATTTTCACTAGCGAGTGCAGGTGGTCAGTTATGTAAGATAATAGCCGCTTTATTGATGACAGAGAAACAAGTAATACTATTGTATAACATCACAGATGTTTGGCGCCGTTATGTCTGTTATAGATGTTAATTTTGCTATTTAAGAAATGAGAAATGATGAAGAAATTAGTGCATTATTATCCTGCCAAGGAGGCATTTAAGGAATATATGTAACTCACTTTTAAGATATAAACTGTTTCTATGATAGCTAGAAAAATTAATATTTAAAGAAGTATTAACTCTTAAATATTAAAGTCGTATTAAATACGTGAACGAAAGATAATTAGGCCGTTTAAGAAACGGTTGTTTTGGCTAATATATCTATTGGAATAGTTTGATGAAGGAAGGAAATTAATATAGTCATATGGGACTATTATGAACATATGGGAATAGTGAGGCGAACAATAAGATACGAGATATTACGAATATATGATACATGTAATAATATAAATTAAAGGCGATTGTTATAAATTATATTATACAAAGGAAAATGATAGACTGTGTTGAGTTATAAATTATTGAAGGATCATAGAGAAACCCCCTAGACAACGCCAGCGAGTCTACAATAGGATAGACCCTGGTTAGAGCAATATTGAAGGACCGTAGAGAAACCCCCTAGACAACTCCAGCGAGTCTACGATAGGATAGACCCTGGTTAGAGCAGTTATACCGGACAAAATATATAAGTAGAAAGAGAGGTTTGCCACAACGTTATCAATGTCCTCTAGTATATAGTTAATAATGACCCTACATTTACTTTCAACGAGTGTAATAAACACATTGCAAATCCATGTCATCACCATCGCTACCGGTTGCCCATATGAATAGCGGGCATTTTACCTAACAACACCTTTCATGGGCATGCTCCAGCGGTTAACCAGTACTTGGTGCACCAGCTTCCGTAAGAAACTGCCACGTTCTTCATATAAATGAGACACGGTCTGAGAGGGGCTCGAACCTGTGACCATCATTGATGATAGGTTACAGTGGTATACAAGTCAGCGATCTTAACCACTCGACCACGGAGGCGGACTCACTGCCGGGAAACGTCCAATCGTTGTCGTCATTCCGGAAGCGCGCCAATGGGTTCGGTGGAACCGTTGTATTTCACATGTAATTTGAAAACACCTCTAGAGGTATTCATAATATGTGAAATACTGGAGGCAACGATTCGTAAGGCACGTGCTTCTCTTTCACAGGTGGAGCAGAGGGCTCCAATATTTTTTGTGAAACGAGCGATATGCGCCAGGTTTCCCTTTCATGTTCTTGGGTAGCATAGCCATGTTCAAGTTGTTCGGGTCTCGTGTATGTGTGACACGTCGAATTACAAACATGATCATAGAAAAAATCCCGGATCCCAGCGATACCGGCATCCTTGTAGCCAAATGTTCTGTCTCTAGAATGGACGGTAGGATTTGTAAGCACGAAATGACCGGTGTTCTTGTCCCTGACTCCATTTAGACCACATATCACACACTCTCCACCGGAAGCATGGTACGTATAATGAGCGAACTGGTTAAGAACTGCTGGTGTCGTTGATTGGCGTTCACCCTGTTCAGAGACAAATTGGCGGAAATGACCCATGAGTCGCTTTTCGAAGATTACATCCTCGTCCTTCCTGAACTTGATCTTCCACAGACATTTTGTGAAAAATGCCCTGTCATCGATTATCGTGTGTGTTGGCTGAATAAATTTGACCTACAAATAGATTTTATGTTAAATATAATTGCATCTATAGTAAAATAACTGACTTTCAACTTGTTTTCTTTCTTTTAAATATATGCCCTTTATTGTTATATTTGTTATGTTATATTTCGGGTTTTACGCCTGCATCATCACCATTTCGGGCTATATCGCCGGCGGGCAGCTTTACCTAACAACACCTTTCCTGGGCAGGCTCCAGCGGTTAACCAGTACTAGGGTGCACCAACCTCCGTAAGAAACTGCCAACTTTTTCATATAAATGAGACACGGCCTGAGCAGGGATCGAACCCGTGACCATCAGTGATGATAGGTTACAGTGGTATACAAGTCAGTGACCTTAACCACTCGACCACGGAGGCGGACATATTTTCATTTATTTACTGTCAACTATTCTTAGCTAACATTGACAGCATATTAAATGAAAACGCTTTGGCAGACTGTTTCACATTTATGCACGATCTAATTGGAAATGTGAGAATAATATGGAAACACTTGTGAAAATCACACTTCAAATAAAGTCAAGTCAAGTCAAAGTTTTTATTGGCATAAACATGGACATGTCCATCGCAAAGAAACATATTTGGCGGTTACATAAAAGCTACAGAAAACCATGATATTATGCAAGGTTTGAGTAAGTATAGTATTAACATTTACGAAATATATTGTTTGCTTAACAATATAGTTGGTATTCAGTGTCTCACACATCAATATTTTACAAGTAGTAACATTCATTTAGTTAATTAATATCGTTTCTTTTAATTGTTGCTAAATAAATATATTTAGCTAAATTGACAAGTTTGCTTTTTGGTGTTGAATTCATGGGTGTTCTAAACTTATTAATGGTTGGCCATGGACAATAATATCTAGGTAAATATATATTTCCTATACCATTATAATAAGGACAAACTAATAAGAAATGATATTCTGATTCTACGTGATGCATATTACATTTTGAGCACACTCTTGAATTTCTTTCAATGTTTCGAAATATTGCTTCTTCTATTGCCAATTTAATAAAACAGTTATAGGAATTTGAAAACTTGAAGTAGATTGTTCAAAATGTAAATACGACGATAATACATATATTTATGCATTTCATGTATCATCTTATTTGATGCTTTTTTAATACAAATGTATATATAATGAAATGCTATATAATCATATGGAATATAATACATTAAATGAAAATAGTTTAATGATATTGTACGATTATTAGTTGGGCTACCAATATTATAAAACACTAGTATTTACATACATTACTCTTGTTCCAGGACGAGCTTAGAGATTATAGATATGTCGATATGCCGTGGTCGAGTGGTTAATTTACGAAAGCGTAAATGTGGTCATTCGTGTGGGAGGAAACCGGAGTACCCTATATCTATTTCAGATCAATGATGGCATTGTGGAACATTCCTAAGCATATTGTGTTGTTTATTTATAACCAACTCTTTCTTATTATTTTGTGATGCAATACTGAGAATATTTTGTGAAATCTAATTTTATTGAGAAATATACCACACAATTTCATTTAAAACAAAATCACACATTTTCTATATATTTGCTGTGAATAATATTTTTCAAACGTTTTTACAACTACAGTGAATCGTATTTTATTTATTCTAACTAAACAACTGTGCTCATTCCAAATGTATTATTCCCTCTTAATCATTGACTCCCTCGGATTTGTACAGAGTCCACTCCGAACATTATCGTACACCGTCAATCTTGGATTTGTACAGGGCCTACTCCGGAACATTATTATACACAGTCAGTAGTGGATGTGTACAGGGCCCACTCCGAAGCATTATCATACACAGTCAGTCTTGTATTTGTACAGAGCCCACTCCGGAGCATTATCGTACACAGTCAGCATTGGATTTGTACAGGGCTTACTTCGGAGCATTATCATACATAGTCAGCGTTGGATTTGTACAGGGCCTACTCCGGAACATTATCGTACACAGTCAACATTGGATTTGTACAGGGATTACTCCGGAGCATTATCATACACAGTCAGTATTGTATTTGTACAGGGCCCACTCCGGAGCATTATCATACACAGTCAGTATTGGATTTGTACAGAGCCTACTCCGGAGCATTATCATACACAGTCAATATTGGATTTGTACAGAGCCCACTCCGGAACACTATCATACACAGTCAATATTGGATTTGTACAGAGCTCACCCCGGAGCATTATCGTACACAGTCAGTCTTGGATTTGTACAGAGCCCACTCCGGAGCATTATCGTACACAGTCAGCATTGGATTTGTACAGGGCTTACTTCGGAGCATTATCATACATAGTCAGCGTTGGATTTGTACAGGGCTTACTTCGGAGCATTATCATACATAGTCAGCGTTGGATTTGTACAGAGCCCACTCCGGAACATTATCATACACATTCAGTATTGGATTTGTACAGGGCCCACTCCGGAACATTATCATACACAGTCAGTATTGGATTTGTACAGAGCCCACTCCGGAACATTATCATACACAGTCAGTAGGATTTGTACAGGGCCCACTCCGGAACATTATCATACACATTCATATTGGATTTGTACAGGGCCCACTCCGGAACATTATCATACACAGTCAGTATTGGATTTGTACAGAGCCCACTCCGGAACATTATCATACACAGTCAGCATTGGATTTGTACAGGGCCCACTCCGGAACATTATCATACACAGTCAATATTGTATTTGTACAGAGCCCACTCCGGAACATTATCATACACAGTTAGTATTGAATGTGTACAGAGCCCACTCCGGAACATTATCGTACACAATCAATATTGGATTTGTACAGAGCCCACTCTGGAACATTATCATACACAGTCAATATTGGATTTGTACAGAGCTCACCCCGGAACACTATCATACACAGTCAATATTGGATTTATACAGAGCTCACCCCGGAACACTATCATACACAGTCAATATTGGATTTGTACAGAGCCCACTCCGGAACACTATCATACACAGTCAATATTGGATTTGTACAGAGCTCACCCCGGAGCATTATCGTACACAGTCAGTCTTGGATTTGTACAGAGCCCACTCTGGAACATTATCATATACAGTCAGCATATGTGGCGGTTACATACAAAGCTACAGAAAAGCATGATATTATATAAGGTTTGAGTAAGCATAGTATTAATATTTACGAAATATATTGTTTGTTTAACAATATAGTTGGTATTCAGTGTCTCACACATCAATATTTTACAAGTAGTAACATTCATTTAGTTAATTAATATCGTTTCTTTTAATTGTTGCTAAATAAAAATTTAATATATTTAGCTAAATTGACAAGTTTGCTTTTTGGTGTTGAATTCATGGGTGTTCTAAACTTATTAATGGTTGGCCATGGACAATAATATCTAGGTAAATATATATTTCCTATACCATTATAATAAGGACAAACTAATAAGAAATGATATTCTGATTCTACGTGATGCATATTACATTTTGAGCACACTCTTGAATTTCTTTCAATGTTTCGAAATATTGCTTCTTCTATTGCCAATTTAATAAAACAGTTATAGGAATTTGAAAACTTGAAGTAGATTGTTCAAAATGTAAATACGACGATAATATTTACATATATTTATGCATTTCATGTATCATCTTATTTGATGCTTTTTTTAATACAAATGTATATATAATGAATTGCTATATAATCACATGGAATATAATACATTAAATGAAAATAGTTTAATGATATTGTACGATTATTAGTTGGGCTACCAATATTATAAAACACTAGTATTTACATACATTACTCTTGTTCCAGGACGAGCTTAGAGATTATAGATATGTCGATATGCCGTGGTCGAGTGGTTAATGTCGCTGACTTGTATACCACTGTAACCTATCATGACTGATATGCTCAGGCCGTGTCTCATTTATATGACTACTGCTCATCCGTCTGGGGTCTTAAACAGTATCAACAGTCTGACAATATACAGAATCGTGCCATGCGTTACTGTATGGGGGTACACAGATTTACACCAGTACTTGCATTGACATGGGATGGATACCAGGGTTTTACCGGAGATGGTCATTAGCGCTACGCCTTTGGAATCGGCTGGTTCTAATGGATCAGAATAGGTTGACATTCAAAGTGTTTGAAACAGACTATAGAAAATGTACTAGTAATTGGTCTAACGACACGAAGTCACTTCTGTATACATTGGGGTTAAATGATCAATTCGATAACAAAATGCCTGTTAACATTCCGCATGCTAAATCACTGATAAACCGTCATTATTCACGGATTTGGTACCATGATGTTCAGAGAGTGTCTAAATTACGTACATACAGGCTAGTTAAATCTGAATTCAAAACCGAAGAATATCTACTTATAAACCTACTTAAAAATGAACGGTCATTACTTGCACAACTAAGAACTGGGATTCTCCCGCTGCGTATAGAAACTGGACGGTACATTGGTGAAAGAGTGGATGAACGAATATGTAGACAATGTGATTCAGGAACTGTGGAATCAGAAATGCATTTTCTGTTTGACTGTAGCCTGTATAATGCGATACGACGAAGTGCTTGAAAGCCAACTGTCAGACAATAATTTTAACAATATGTCATTAGAGCAGAAACTGTTGTATTGTACAGAAAATTACCCTAGAAAACTAAGTCAGACAGACAGACATATACTTTTATTCTCTCAGGTACATGTGTACAACATGAGGGTATATAACAGAAACAAATATTTAGCCACGTGGTGCTTCCGGGAATGACCTGAAATGAAAGCAGTTGTATAAACAATCATATCATGCATAATAATGTATAGAAATATGCCGGGGGATTCTTCTTCATGTATCCAAATTTTATATACAAATACAATATTATTCACGACATAGTTCCACTATTACGTCTAAATGATATAAAACGAAAGACAAATATAATATTTAAAGAGTGTGGGATATAATAGTTAATATACTTATTCTCTGTCGGATTGTTTGTCATTTTGGGATGAAAGGTCAATCGATTGTTATTGGCCTGGTGACGTGTAATGAATGAAAATAATTTTACTATCAAACTGACTCACGTAGTAGACAAAATAATCCCATCGTGCGGATTAGTATTTATGAGTTGGGTAAATTGGTCTCGTAATGGGTCTAATATTTTTCCCACGGTCATAGAGTACGGGATAAAATGTATCTATAGTTTTGTGATTATAGCTTTTGTTGGATTTTCTTCCCGTTTGTGGAATATAATGAGGTTTTGTATAATATTCGGCAAGAGTATATGTATCAGGCGTTTATAAATATCATAATATGAATCTAATGATGAATTTCAGTAGAGTTAATTATACTTTCGTTATGGATTATCAATTTTTGCGAACCATAAAGTGGTAAGTATATGTAATGAGATTTGAATAATTAATGCAATACCTATCAAATATCGTAATATGTCCAACTTGCGAAGCTTTAAAAAATTACTAACAAAATTTAGACATGATAATACGAGTAAATTTACTAAGATTTACCAGGGCAGTTTCAGATGATGTATTTAATATCTTGGAGAAACAATGTATGTTGTCTGACAACACAAAGTCGTGCAGATAGGTATTCCGATCTTGTGTAAAGTAATCGCATTTAAGCAGATAGTGTTGCTCAGAGCCAACTTCCCCGTTATTACATAACCTACAAATACTATCTAGGAAGGCTGTTCCTCCCCATCTGGATGTTTCCAGAGGAAGGCGATTGTTACAGGTACGATATCTGAAGAGTGTCAGATAGTCTTGTTTATTGATAATGTTGAAATATTGTTCATATTCTAATGCCTGTTTAAAAGAATTATAAATGTTACCCTTGTTTGATAGTTGCATTTGGCTATGCCAATGCTGCTTATATTGGTCTATTAATATTTTCTGTATATGCTTATGGGTACTTTTATTAATTAAGGTATTTTGGTTAAGCCAAAGTTCAGGTCTACCTACAGAATTTAGGATTTCTTTTATTTTACTGATCCATCGGAAATTTGTATCAGGTTGGTTAATCATGTACCTATATATCAATAATGACAACTTGTTTTCTTTTCCAAGTAATATCCTCGTCCAAAAAGATATCATTTTTGTATGTGCAATGATAGATATAGGGTATCTACCAAGTTCTCCAAATAACATATACCTAGGTGTACTTTTTCGGGCGTTGGTTATTCGCCTGAGAAATGAATTATGCACTTTTTCTTGTAAATCTAGATTTTCGTAGCCAAATACCTCTGATCCATATGTTAGTATGGGTACTACAGTGTGATCGAATAGTTTAATAATTAAATCTGGCGGTAAGTCTGCATTATTAGACTTAGTAAAAAGTAAGTGCATTGCTTTATTTGCCTGCTGGGTAACATGTTTTCTAGCCTTCAAAAAAGATCCATTACTAGAGAGTGTAACACCAAGGTAGTGATAATTGTCTGTGATTTCAAGACCTTGGTCACCTAATTTAAAGTCAAAGTTATTAAGGTTCCTAGCTCCAAAAACAATTACTTTTGTTTTATTAGGGTTTACTACTAATTTCCATTGGGCACAGTAATTATTAAAATGATTCAGGCAGTTTTGAAAGTCGACAGGGTTATTGGAAACAATGACGGTGTCGTCTGCGTAAAGCAGAAGTAGTAGTTTAAGCCAAGTTTCATCACTGAACGTGTCCTCAAGCTGTATGCCAACGGCACCGTTTGCTTCCAGATGTGACTGTTAAATATAAAGAAAAGAGGATCGGGCTTAAGTTTTCACCCTGCCGGACACCGATTTCTGATGAGAATAATGGCGATTGGTTACCATTATGGGTTACACATGATTTTATATTCTGATACATATTATATATAACCTGGAACAACTTACCATTAATAAAATTTTGCAAAAGCTTGTGCCATAAACCGAAACGCCATATTTTATCAAAACATTGTGAAAAATCTATAAAGGAACAGAATAGCTTCTGTTTTCGTTTCTTAAGTATTTCAACAAGGGAGTGTAATGTAAAAATATGATCAGAACACGAGTATCCGTTTCTAAACCCTGCCTGATTTTCATTTAATAATTGGGAGTCTTCAACATAGCTTGTTAGTCTAAGATTAAGTACAGCTGTGAATAGTTTACCTAGGCATGATAGTATTGTAATTGGTCTATATGATCCTGTGTCACCAGGATCTCCTTTATTTTTATATATTGGAATTATAGAGCCTTCTAGCCACGATCTTGGTACGGTTCCGGAGTCTAGGATACAGTTAAATAGGCGGTTATATATTGGTAATAGGGAGTCTTTTGTGGCTTTAATATATTCGTTTAGGATGTTGTCTGTCGGGCTAGACGCTTTACCATTATTTAATTTATTGATACACTTTAGGATTTCTTGGTCGGTAATTTTTGAGTTAAGATATTGGTTTGAATTCTCTAAAAAGTCATCGGTTATGAATTGATTGTTTTCATCTGCAAAGTGAGGGTTTGTATTTATACGTTTAAAGTGTTCGAAAAAATCATTTATTTGTGGTGATCCATCAATCTTAGATTTTGGTTTAAGCCCTTTAAGAAAGTTCCAATATTGTTAAGTAAATATGTGGTACATGCCTATCTGTTGAGAAGAAGAACTATTTATACATAAACATGACCATACAACACACAATTACACAGTGTGTCCTATTTCAATATGGAACATCATTATTTTGCAAAGGAAACGCTGTTTGTAGTTTATTTTTGCTTAATGTCCAACTGTTAACAAATCTTTCTCTCATTGATCATATTTAAACCATAATTGTTTGAAATCGTATATATATGTATGTTAGTTAAATGTCATTAACTGTAACTTTGTATATGAGGTGACTTCTAGGCCCACTGGGTCGGGTGCAACATTTTGTATATATTTGTTTGTTATTTATGTTTAATGCACATGTCACTATAATAAAATAATTTCTTCTATATGAAAAAGTTGGCAGTTTCTTACGCAGATTGGTGCACCAATTACGATTATGTCCTTAGGCAAGGCATTAAAAAAAATCCACGTTGCCTCTTCTCTCTCCCTCGTGGCGATGGATTCCATCAGGAATGAGGTCTCGAGAGTGATTAATATAAGTTGTAAGAACTTGCTTTGCAATCGAGCTCAAACAAATGACACTGATTGTCACGGGTTTGAGCCCAGCTCAGACAGTGTCTCTTTATATGAAAAAGTTGGCAGTTTCTTACGACGGTTGGTGCACCGAGTACTTGTTAACCACTGGAGCCTGTCCAGGAAAGGTGTTGTTAGGTAAACTGCCCGTCGCTTAAATGGACAACCGGTAGCGACGTTAAATAAACTTAAATAAAAACATAAAAAATATATGAAAAGTGTTTTTATGAAAAATAAAATAAGACAGCACTTACTAGTGATCTTGTTTCTTGATTAGTGTCACGTGCACTTTTATTGAATGTGTCTGCCATGTGTTCCGCCGTCTTGCTACATAGTATGTAATCATGACATGCCTTCATCGAGTCATTGAATTTTGTGAACGTCTTCACAATGACTGACTCTCGACCGTCGCTGGAATAGCTAAATGCCGTGCCCTGAAATTAAAATATTGAATCATTTACAATGCCGTGTATTTTATAATTAGAACGATTAGTGTCACTGTCAGTGTGTTACAATATTTATGGGTTTGTATTCATGCCATTCACTAGCCAGAAAACGGAGCCTCCCTGACCGAGTGGTTGATGTAGTTACTTCAAATCACTTACCCCTCACCTCGGTATATTTGAATCCCACCGAGGGTGTCGAATTCTTTCCAGTGAAGAAGTTATCTAGATTACTCATGGAAGGTCGGTGGTTCTACTCTGATGCCCGTCCGTGCCTGCAATACTGCTTGAATGGACACCGGAGGTCTTCCTCCACCAGTAGTAGCTGGCAGGTCGCCTTAAGACGTAAGCTGTTGGTGTGACTTTAGTTTAAACAATATTTTTTATTTCAATGAATATACATAGTATGATGATCACAAAATAAGAAAATACATGTAGGATTGAGGAGAAAGCAACTTGCTTATGTGGTTACCTCTTTCCTACGAATCATTTACAAAACATACCGTTAGAATTAAGCAACAAAATTACTGTCAAATATTGAGTAACTCATTAATTTTAGAATGTGAGAAAATGATACTAATTTTGAAATTTATGTTAAGATATGATGGTGATTGTGCAACAAAATGACCAGCTGCACTTGATCATCCACAATTGGCTATGATGATATTTTATTGGAGAAAGAAAGAAGAAAAAAATTGGTTCGGAGTTGTTATCTTACCTTAAAAATATATAAATGCCTTCCAACAGGTCTATGCCGCAGCTGGAAAGAGGCATGATAAATATCGTTTTTATACATTCCTCCCAGGGTAGAATTTTCAAAAAAGAAAACCGACATTGATATACTATATAATACAATATAATTCTAAAGCTATAGATATAATGTTTCGAATGGGTGCTTGAAACAGTATAAACTCTGAAGCGCAATTTTTACGTTTTAATGCCCTCAACCATTAGCTGTCTCTGGAAATAAAGAGGAAAGTCCCAGCAGTCTCGGTATGACAACGCATCGATGGTCTCACAGTTATTAAAAGCACCAGCATAACATGACCTAACAAATACCTCCTATTCAATAACGAGTACTTTTCCTTTAGAGGTGTGTTACATGTAGGTTAATAATAGAGCTATATCTATTTGATTTAAGCTTTATTTATTTTACAACGATTGCGAAGCCAGTTTTAGCAACTTCTATTAATCACTCTCGTTGTCGCGGACGGATTTGTTGTACAGTGGTTAACACGCTGGACTGGTAATCCAGGGATCGCAGGTTAGACCCCCCGTCTGACCATAATAAAATTAACAGTCTTTCAGATGTGACATTAAACCGAGGTCTCGTGTCCGGTGCTGTACACCGTGCACGTAAAAGAACAAGAGGAGACTCTGGAATGGGTCTCTATCTGTATCATTGCACTATCCTCCAAAAATCTAAAATGACTAATCTTTTCAGGAGGCGTCGCTCATATGGGCAACCGGTAGC
This sequence comes from Archivesica marissinica, assembly GCA_014843695.1. NCBI lineage: Eukaryota > Metazoa > Mollusca > Bivalvia > Venerida > Vesicomyidae > Archivesica > Archivesica marissinica. Next base: position 16,577,524 of record CM026395.1, on the reverse strand, counting down.
GACGATAAATAAACGTATAACACACGCGGACGAAAGCGTAAATGTGGTCATTCGTGTGGGAGGAAACCGGAGTATCCTATATCTATTTCAGATCAATGATGGCATTGTGAAACATTCCTAAGCATATTGTTTTGTTTATTTATAACCAACTCTTTCTTATTATTTTGTGATGCAATACTGAGAATATTTTGTGAAATCTAATTTTATTGAGAAATATACCACACAATTCCATTTAAAACAAAATCACACATTTTCTATATATTTGCTGTGAATAATATTTTTTCAAACGTTTTTACGACTACAGTGAATCGTATTTGATTTATTCTAACTAAACAACTGTGCTCATTCCAAATGTATTATTCCCTCTTAATCATTGACTCCCTCGGATTTGTACAGAGTCCACTCCGGAACATTATCGTACACCGTCAATCTTGGATTTGTACAGGGCCTACTCCGGAACATTATCATACACAGTCAGTATTGGATGTGTACAGGGCCCACTCCGAAGCATTATCATACACAGTCAGTCTTGGATTTGTACAGAGCCCATTCCGGAGCATTATCGTAAACAGTCAGTCTTGTATTTGTACAGAATCACTCCGGAGCATTATCGTACACAGTCAGTCTTGGAATTGTACAGAGCCCACTCCTGAGCATTATCATACAAAGTCAGCATTGGATTTATACAGGGCTTACTCCGGAGCATTATCGTACACAGTCAGTCTTGGATTTGTACAGTGCCTACTCTGGAACATTATCATACACAGTCAGTCTTGGATTTGTAGATGACCCACTCTGGAACATTATCATACACAATCAGTATTGGATTTGTACAGGGCCCACTCCGGAACAGTATCGTACACTGTCAGTATTGGATTTGTACAGGGCCCACTCCGGAACATTATCGTACACAGTCAGTCTTGGATTTGTACAGGGCCCACTCCGGAACATTATCATACACAGTCAGTATTGGATTTGTACAGAGCCCACTCCGGAAAATTATCATACACAGTCAGTCTTGGATTTGTACAGGGCCCACTCCGGAACATTATCATACACAGTCAGCATTGGATTTGTACAAAGCCCACTCCGGAGCATTATCGTACAGTCAGTCTTGGATTTGTACAGGGCCCACTCCGGAACATTATCATACACAGTCAGCATTGGATTTGTACAAAGCCCACTCCGGAGCATTATCGAACACAGTCAGTCTTGGATTTGTACAGGGCCCACTCCGAAACATTTTCATACACAGTCAATATGTTTTGTTGGAGAAGCATATTAAATTATATAGACTGTATAGTGTTCAATCATTAGTTATACAAATTTATTTTAGCTCGATTGCGAAACAAGTTCTTACAACTTTACAACTTATATTAATCACTCTGGATACCTCATTCCTGATGGAATCCATCGCCACGAGGGAGAGAGAAGAGACAATGTGGAATTTAAATGCATTGCCTAAGGGCACAATCATAACTGCTCCAGCAGGGCTCAAACGCCGTGCCTTTCGGAGAGAGAAGAGGCAATGTGGAATTTAAATTACAATCGTAACTGCTCCAGCAGGGCACGAACTACGGGCTGCGTGCAATAACAGAACGCATTGCTCTCAATAATGTACACTTAAAAAAAACGAAAACACCACCTTTATACATGGTCTAGAAGCTGGGATATCACAAATTCAAAATCGGCATGTTTGTTATAGTGGCCATTTTGAACTTGGACCCACTTAAACTGAAAAACGTGCATGCCAGCATTTGACAGACAGATCTGTATTCCATTGGTAACACTTTGGACTTGTAATCCAGGGATCGCATGTTCGATCCCCCGTCTGACCCTAATAAAAGTATCAATCTTTCAGATGGGACATTAAACCGATGTCTCTTATCGGTGCTGTACACCGTGCACGTAAAAGAACCAGAGGACTGGGTCTCTGTCTGTATCATTGCACTATCCTCCAAAAATCTAAAATGACCAATCTCTTCAGGAGGCGTCGCTCATATGGGCAACCGGTAGCGACGGTAAATAAACGTAAAACACACCATCTCCGCTATGTAATGGTGACAATACAAATCTGATCACTCGAAAATTGCGCATTAACGCTGATAAAGGACACTTCAATGAATTACACCGATGGCAGAGCAATAGTTATTTATCTATAAACATATATAAAAACGGCGAAACATAAAAGTGTGTAGCATTTTGGACACTGGATTTGAGGGCTCCTTCATAATATATTTGTTTATGGTTATCTCTAGGTCGCATATCTATATATATATACTGCAACAGTCGATGGTAGATGTACACACGTGGTTGTGCACGTTGCAGGAGGTTTTATAAATTTCCAAAACGTCTATGAATCAGACATCCCAAATAGAATCGCATAGATCTGGAAGTCCACTCCAATATATCGTTCAGAGTTAAATTAAAGCAGAGATGACAAGGAACGGGATGTGTTGTAACTACGCAACTAAATATGCCTCCCGTAATTCGCCAAGCAATATTTTGTCAACAGGTGGCAGGTATCAACATAACTTACAATGATAAGGTGTCGTATATTGCTTTCCGGTAGATGATCTCATTCATAAATACGTACATTGGTCTATTTCTTGCCACAGACGGATCTATAGACCAGTGGTAACACGCTGGGCTGGTAATCCAGGGATCGCAGGTTCGATCCCCCGTCTGACCATAATACAATTAACAGTCTTTCAGATGGGACGTTAAACCGAGGTCTCGTGTCGGTGCTTTACACCGTGCACGTAAAAGAACCAGAGGAGACTCTGGAATGTGTCTCTCTCTGTATCATTGCACTATCCTCCAACAATCTAAAATGATCTCCTCAGGAGGCGTCGCTCATATGGGCAACCGGTAGCGACGATAAATAAACGTATAACATACGCGGACGAATGCGTAAATGTGGTCATTCGTGTGGGAGGAAACCGGAGTACCCTATATCTATTTCAGATCAATGATGGCATTGTGGAACATTCCTAAGCATATTGTTTTGTTTATTTATAGCCAACTCTTTCTTATTATTTTGTGATGCAATACTGATAATAATTTGTGAAATATAATTTTTTAAACTTTTATTATAAGATTTATTAAGGACTTTTTGTTCACTATTGGTACAAATCATGACTGAAATGAATATACAAACAAATACAAGCACATAGGAATAATACAAATGCAAGATGAGACTATAACGTATATAAAACTTAACTCTTTCAACACCAAGTAACTGACATGGACTGGTCCATGATATTCTTAGACCAATAAATGAATAAGAAAATTACATTCGGACCAGTTCATTTATCAAGATGGGTAATTTTGTCTAAAATTAGTAATACTACTTGCAAAAAGTGCAGATCCTGATGAGACGGCTCGTCACGAGCCGGCTCATCTGGATCTACACTTTTTGTAAGCCTGTAGATAGAGGTATGTGGTGTTGAAAGGGTTAAATTGTACATGTACTGTCTAAAATATACATTTTGAGATTCCATACAGTCAAAATTAGCTATCTGAGCTGGGAATGACAAGATAATGTCATAATTGCGCAAAATGTTGCTTTTTTGTGCTTGAGTTATTTAGTTTTTAATACGTTTATTTATTACCTCCCCCTGGTTAATCGGGGAAACACCCCCAGAAGTATTTAGTCGTTTCATTTTTAGAGGGGATTTTTTTAATACAAATTGATCTTAGCTCGGTTGCGAAACAAGTTATTGCAACATATATTAATCACTCTGGAGACCTCATTCCTGATGGAATACATCGCCACGAGGGAGAGAGAAGAGGCATGTGGAATTTAAATGCCTTGCTTAAGGGCACAATCGTAACGGCTCCAGCGGGGCTCGAACTCTGGACCTTTCGCACCTAAAGCGCACGCGCGTCCACTGCGCACATGAGGGAGAGAGAAAACAGTTTTGCTTAAAGTCATATACTTCCTCAAAATGACTGTTGCAATTTCGAAAAAGGTTGTTTACCACACAATTGTATTTGTTACCAGGAACCTATATCGATTTTTAGTTTAATCATATTGTATTGCTTATTTATATACAATACTATTACAAATATAAACATGATAAATATATAAGCAAAATGATACAACTGCAATGCTATGCTTATACTTGAACACTGTAAGAATAAAATCTAGAAGCAAATGGGTTAGTTTTACCAACACTAGCGAGTGCCCTCCCCAAATCTATATAGATAGGTAAAATCTGTATCTCAACCAGCCGATCAGAATATGGTATCAACCACGCATAACGCGCCTTCATCACTTGCACCGCCCAGGGTTAGGGTTGGGTTAGGGTGAGGGTCAAAACGCGTGGTTGATGTCATTATTCAGTTGGGTGGTTGAGAAAAAGGCTTACCGTTTTACCATATAGATAGGGATTTGACACGAGCTATATAAACCAACCACAGAAACATCGATGTTTCTCTGCCGTAGATCAGGACTTCTCGTATAGGTAAAGTATCGGCTTTTATCAAGCAAATCACATGTAGCAAAACACATGTAGCAAAACACAATACATGTAGCAAAACACATGTAGCAAAACACAATACATGTAGCAAATCACATGTAGCAAAACACATGTAGCAAAACACAATACATGTAGCAAAACACATGTAGCAAAACACAATACATGTAGCAAAACACATGTAGCAAAACACATGTAGCAAAACACAATACATGTAGCAAAACACATGTAGCAAATCACATGTAGCAAAACACAATACATGTAGCAAAACACATGTAGCAAAACACAATACATGTAGCAAAACACATGTAGCAAAACACATGTAGCAAATCACAATACATGTAGCAAATCACATGTAGCAAATCACATGTAGCAAAACACATGTAGCAAATCACAATACATGTAGCAAAACACATGTAGCAAATCACAATACATGTAGCAAATCACATGTAGCAAATCACATGTAGCAAAACACAATACATGTAGCAAATCACATGTAGCAAATCACAATACATGTAGCAAATCACATGTAGCAAATCACAATACATGTAGCAAATCACTTTTTTCAAATGTCACGCATAAAAGACAGATCCACGAAAAGAGTCTAGTTAAATTTATATTGAACAGGAAAATAACTTTAATCTAGACAAAGAACAAATCTGACGCAATCATAAACCATTGGATTTCTGACAATCACATATGCATGTGCAAATACCCTACATAACCTTCGTTGGAACACATATGCACCATGGTGATGTCAGTTACCCTACGTTCGATGGCATACTTGTGCCATAACTGAAATCTATGCAGCGAATACATATACACATATATACACACGTCGCTGACTCTGGTACTCACAGTTCTGCCGTACAGCATGGCCGTTTCTTGAGAAGAAAACACTTAACCGCACCACAATCTCATTGAACTATTGTGTCGTAAGAACTGCAGATCGCCTGGCAGCGGATGGATGCAAAGCACATACTCTAGCGTATCAATATTCATTAGATTGTGCAAAACCACAATTATTTGCACGAAATGTTTATTATTGTTATATATAAATAGTAATGTATTATATAAATACATTAAACTGTTTCTATATATGGCCAAGTGTTTACCATGTAATATATATATATTTGTTTTATGCATAATCGTCTGCTATTATTTTCGCGCCTAAAATTATCAGTCTCGCTTCGCGCGGGAAATGACTTAAGATTTTAGGCCTAATCTCAGTTTATCGAGGCCGTGGTTGCAGGTGTCCAGTTATGTAATATAAAGGCGACGAACTGGTTTGATGGTGTAATATTAGATAACATAACAGATGTTTTAGGAATAACAGATGTTTTAGGAATTGTTATATCATATAGACACTGATTCAATCGTGTATATAAGAAATGGATTTTATTAACTAAAATCAGAACACTAAAGCCTACCTCCAGGAGAGAGAGTGGCGTGATCTCATTCTATTATATAGAACAGATAAACTGTTTCTATGATACTTAGATATTATGGACATTATAAGAATTATAACTTATAAAGATTTGTCGAATAATTAAATAAAATCGTTCAGCCATAGAAGAAACATAGAGTTTCGGCGAACCATATCGAAGGTGATTAAAAGTTAATAAATCAGAAACCTTGATTAGATTATAGTGATATTGAGTAATGACGGATTAGAGATACTGGAGTTAATTATACTGTGTAGCGCATAGTCGGCTCACACACTTGGATTGTTAAATAAGCGTTTAATGATACGATATATATATATATAAATCACTGATTATATATATATGAAGATCTCTGATGCCAATTTAGACAATATATTATATAGAAGAAATGTAAGACTGTGTTGAGTTATCATTAATACATATATCGAAGAAGAAACCCCCTAGACAACTCCAGCGAGTCTACAATAGGATAGACCCTGGTATGAGCCGAAGCAACTGAGTCATATACATACAAGAAGAAAAAGGAGAGTTTGCGACAATGAGTATGCGACATAGATCATATCGCATTTAATTTTAAAACATTCCGACAAACTGCATTGCATCTATGATTGCATAGGAAGTCGTATATCCCTGCGTCCCGTTTGTCTTTTCGACCGAACTTGCCATGTGTGGAATGAATAGTCGGGTTTGTGAGATAGAAATCGGTCATGTATGTGTTGCAGATACCCTTTAGACCACATAGAACAACCGTACCACGTGACTCCTGATACGTCCACGGCTTTGATGTGTTTTGTATGAGCTTCGCCTGTTTTAGAGATGAAATTAGTAAAGGTTCCTTTAAGCTTTTCCTCAATTATAACTGCCTCATCTTTCTCGAATTTCTTATGCAGCTTCGTTAAACTCGCCCTTTCATCGACAACTGCTTCAGTGGGCACAACCATTCTAATCTGGAAAAAAAATGTACATATATCTCTCAATATAGGCTGTCAGATTAGCGCAGTGGTTAGCGCCTCGCGCTCGCTTCTCACCAATGCAACCCAACTCGGGTTCGATCCCGGACCGGGAAGAATGTAAGATGATACTGTTATCGCCAGATCGGACAGGTGGGATTTCTCCGGGTACTCCGGTTTCCTCCCACACGAATGACCACATATACGTGTTCATCCGCGCCAACGAGAGAGATTAATATAAGTTGTTAAAACTTGCTTCGCAATCGTTGTAAAATAAATAAAGCTTAAACTAATATTTCGTATCAATGACGCTAACATATGGATAGTATAGGTCTACTTTTGTTGCATAATTGGCTCGAGTCAGTTTACTGTACAATTTCTGTATCTTTCATTAAGCGTTCTCTTTATTTCATTACAGTTTCCATTAGTTTATTTGTTTACAAGTTCTGATAATTTTGTTAGAGATTCTGTTCTCAGTTTATTTCATGCACTTTCTGCTTATCCCATCAGATATTCAGTTTATTTCCTGGAAGTTTCTGTTTGTACTGAGCTTGGTTTATTTAGCGGCCTTATGCCAGAATGTCCCAAGGTTCGTATAATTTAATTTATACAAATTTATTTTAGCTCGATTGCGAAACAAGTTATGTCAACTTATATTAATCACTCTCGAGACCTCATTCCTGATAGAATCCATCGCCGCGAGGGAGAGAGAAGAGGCAAGGTGGAATTTAAATACCTTGCCTAAGGGCACAATCGTAACGGCTCCAGCAGGGCTCGAACTCCGGACCTTTCGCACCTGAAGCGAACGCGCATCCACTGCGCTATCACGACTTCGTATAACAATCTTGTTATTGAGAATAACATGCGACGGCAATGCCAGTGTTCCAAAGCTCCATCTGATAATCTTGTTTTATTATTTATTGAGAATAGTTAATGTTTGGTGATAGGACACGGTGTTCCACATTGTCCTAGGTAAAATTATACCTCAAATTATTATGTTGCGATGGTACCAGTACTATGTAGGCCTACTAAGTGATGTCAGGAACAGTGCTCTGGTCATGGTTACAGCGCATACACCAAGGGCAGAATTATGTCTCACGACACATAATACGGTGAAATGACATTTCGTTAGGAGATATTTCGGCCGGATGAAGCTACGAACAGAACAGAACACATCGGTATTGACGTCTTAATCACATGACGGCAACGTCCTTATTGCAAGTACCTGTTAGTTATGCACTGCTATTTGACAGTTAAACTATTGTCTGGAACTTGACAAAGATGGAAAGAGGAGCTTACCGTAGTCGTCCTAAACGTTGTTTTGCAGAGTAGTCTGTTGAATGTTAGTGTCATCTGCCTTGCTTGCTCGTTACATAAAATGTACATGTCACAGTCATCTGAAGTGCCAGTGTAGCGTTTGGTAGCCTTGACTACAACGGACCTAGGGCACATTTCCTTGGAACAGTATGCCTTACCCTGTAATTAGAACAAAGGTCACGTGTTTCCTTCCTGTTGCTAACCTATTGATATCATACTAAGCATAAATAGTTCGGGTTTTCCCGAAATGATAATAATTTATGAATATTGAAGTTGTTCGCAATCGTTTGTTTACCTTTTGATATCAGTGTATTATAAATATTGAAACGATGTAATTATGTAATAAAACAAAGTCCGCCTCCGTGGTCGAGTGGTTACGGTCTCTGACTTGTATACCACTGTAACCTATCATCTCTGATAGTCACGGGTTCGAGCCCCGCTCAGACCGTGGCTCATTTATATGAAAAAGTTGGCAGTTTCTTACGGAGGTTGGTGCACCAAGTACTGGTTAACCGCTGGAGCCTGCCCAGGAAAGGTGTTGTTAGGTAAAACTGCCCGTCGCTCAAATGGGAAACCGGTAGCGACGTTAAATAAACTTAAATAAAAAAATTATGTAATAATTAAATATACTACATTTACTGCACGTATACATGACAATATGTAACGTATTTGTTTGTTGTTTCTGTTTAGGGCTGGGTTTAATGTCGCACTGACAGCTTATGTGATATAGCGACTATCCAACAACGCTGGAGGAACGAACCACCGACCTTCTGCAAACCATCTGGATAGCTTTCTCACATGACAGAGTTCGACAACTACATATGGATTCATACCTGCCAGCGGTGAGGGTCACGTGCGTTGAAGTCAACGACCTCACCCACGGAGGTCCCTGTATCAATAATGTACATTATTGTTTGATATAATAAGTACTTATTCGTCAAATCACGTGCCCCTCACCGCTGGCATGTTTCAATTTTGTGCCAAAAACTGTTTTAACTGTGTTCCATCTAACGATGTTTCTATAGCATTATGTATTTTAATTCTTAACCAGTATTCTTTTGTGTATTTTCTTAATACATGTATTTTTTTTATTCCTACCAAATTGTTGTCCTTGACTATTGTAATGTATGTTGCAAAAATGTCTTAATATGCTAAAAAAAAAATTATGCTAAATTAATGTTAAGCACTTTTGAACGTATAATTGTTGTATGAAAAGAGTGCTATACAAATCTAGTATAATAATAATAATAATTAAAAATAATAAATAATGATAATAATTAACATAATCCTACAATATCAGGAATACACATGTACCTGGGAGTATATACACAAGCAAATGTTGATTATTTTCTTGTTGTAAGCTCTTGTACAAACCTTGAACACAACGGCGTGTTCCCCTCTAATTGGTATTAATTCGAACGAAGTTCTGTAACACTTAGATTCACCATTAAGGCTAGTATTACACTGTCCTGGTGCAGCCCAAGGAGCAGAGAAAGTGGAGTTGTTTATCAACGTATCCAACATGTTTCAAACATCCGTAAATAATAAAAGGATAACAAAAAATGCTAATATGTTTGAGTGTGATAGAAATGCATATACTGATTCAAACCTTTGATGAAGAATTGTTTTATGTCCTCTGTAACTGCGTGTTTCGCTGAAACTAGTGTCTGTATAAATAGATGTTGGAATCCCGAACATCGATTTCCTTGAAATAAGGACGTTATGCACCGTCATGTTATGTCGTTTGTCAGATATAAATAAAACTTGCATGACCGTACTGTAGTTGTTATCATTGGAGTGTATATATAACACATTTAATACCCTTGTACCCAGGTTCTACCCGTGAACCCAGGCCATACATGTAAAGTAAGCAGATGATATTCTGTAATAGGGCTCTCTCTCTCCATCTACTCCCATATCCTTCCTACCCCGCTTACTCTCTCTTTCTCTCTCTCTCTCTTTCTCTCTCTCTCTCTCTCTCTCTTTCTCTCTCTCTCCCCCTCTCTCTCTCTCTGTCTCTCTCCATCTACTCCCATATCATTCCTACCCTTTCTCCTTTCTCTATCTCTCTCTCTCTTTCGGGAGTTGTTGTGGTAACTCAGTTGTTCACTTAAGTGCGAGTTCGATACCCCGCTGGAGCCGTTACGATTGTGTTCTTAGGCAAGGCATATAAATGCCACACACCTCTTTTCTCTCCTTCGTGGCGATGGATTCCATCAGGAATGAGGTCTCGAGAGTGATTAATATAAGTTGTAAGAACTTGTTTCGCAATTGAGCTAAAATAAATTTTGTAAACTATTGTTGTAAACCAAGATTTGGAACATTACTTGGAAAAACATCTCTAAGCGTATGCTTAATCATTGTATTCTCAGGCTGTTATATGAGGTCAACACCGTGACACCCCGCACTCACGCCCAAAACACACACGAAAAATAATGGGCATATCGCTACATGTGACATAAATATAACATATAGAATCCGATTGGCGCATCTTAACAACATGTTGATCCTCGGACCGGGAAGTATGTGAGATGGTACGATGGTCACCAGATCGGACATGTGAGTTTTCTCCGGGTACTCCGGTTTCATCCCACACGAATGATCACATTTACGCTTTCACCCGCGCCAACGAGAGTGATTAATATAAATTGTTAGAACTTGCTTCGCAATCATTGTAAAATAAATAAAGTTTAAACAAAACAAATAATTAACATATATATTTAAACTGGGTGAAAACATTCTCGATAACAATATTGATATGTAGATTTACTATCGTTAAATAATGACGACAATTAAGATGAAACAAGCATCATAAAGCTAATAATAGCCTGCCCTCACTTGCTCTCTAAATTAGACATTCATAAAATGCTATCAATAGTTAATTGTTTTTCAATCTTCTGAATATTACATTATAGTATTTAAGACATGCTTGTACATACAGTAGTGTCAGTTTATAATCCTTGTCACTTCTTATATGTGATGCACATAAACACACCAAGACTGCCGACGGACATCAATGCGAACACAGCAAATGCAATACCGTCCACCATGTAGCTGATCTGTTTCCAGGATATTTCTACTACCTTGGCTTCCTCCACTGTTGTTGAGATCATTCTCATCAGTTTCTTTTCCACCTTTTCATTTGGAATCTCTTCATAATCTATGACAGTGATTGACGGCTTCCTTGCGCCAGGAAGCTCATCGACATCGGTGGTCGAATGAGGAACATTCCGTTTGGTCGAATGAGGAACATTCCGTTTGGAGCCTTTACGCGTTAATGACATCCTTGCCTGTTCAGCAGCATGCATCTCGTTTCCGTGGCGAATACGAACAACCTCGTTTCCAGTTGGATGAACTTTTATTTTGAAGCGGCTACAAGTGAAGTACACATAGATGTGTTGCAGCCACATTGGAACATCTGTCGTATCGTTTTTATTGTACAATCGCAGGTTGAGAATAGTAGTAATAGTCATAAGTGAACTTGTTAGCATGTCAAACAATAGTTTATATGAAATAGCGGGCACTGGTTCCGAACTTCTCGGGAGTGTATCGCTGACGATTGTCATGAACACTGCTATTGACAACAATACGGTAATACAGTAGGCAATGCGTTCTCCGGATTCTGGGATAAGAAGGAATACAAAAACATTCAGTAGACTGAGAAATGTCAGAGGAAGGACAACATTTACCATCACAAAACCGGGTTTCCTGTCAAGAAAAAAATGAAAATCAACTTGGTTCCCTTCGTACACCACCTCTGTTTTAGTCTTAGCAATTGTCCATGCGGAGTTACCCATATAATAACGCATGTCAACTTGGTCGCTTCCTGCTGTTATCTCCACCTGCTCACTAGAGTAACCCCACGCATTAAACGACACGGTGCACATCTGTGTATCAAACGGGTAATTTTGCATATTCAGAGCACACGTACTTTTAATAAGATCGCCTGGCCACCAAGAAGCATTCCCGCTGTAATGAAAAGTCACTCTTTGCCATTTCTTTCCAAGTGTGTCTGTGTCTTCGGCAGGGCTTATCAATATTAGTTCAGGTAGCCACACTTCCTTATACGACGTCAGTATATTTTCAATACCGCCATATTTCTGAGGATCCCATGTCATTCTAGCATCATGCCAAGACATTGAAATTGCAGCAAATATAGAAAATATGCCTCGAATTTCATCGAGTTCCTGTATAGATTTGATCAAAAGAACTGTGCTCACACTAACTGCGTCATCTTGATTCGCCACTGGTCTGACGTTTTTATTGTATCCATTCAATAGGTCTTCCAGCAACACATTTGTATCGTTGATTGTAGCACTATCGCAACTTCCTATGTATATAACCACTGCTAGTGTAATACAATAAAGCATAACCAACTCTTTGCTTTGCATTATTACGTATTAATTATTCCTTAGCTCGTCAACTGAAGAGAATGCTATTCGATCAGTTATGAAATGTTGAATATTTTAATTTATTTCTTGGAATTAGTCTTCATGAATGATGCTATTGTGTTGCTTGAACAGACTAGCCAATCCTCATTGACATCAGCAGTTTTGCTTTATTTGAAAATTATATCACGATAAAAAAAAAATTATACTCTCCAAATATAATCATCAATTCTAAGCACGCCAAACTGAATCATGTTAAAAGCATTTTCTTTGTTCATTAATTAAAAGTTGTTGTTCCACTCAATAAATGAGAATTGATTGGCACCATTGTACAACACTTTTAAGTGCTTTCAAAATACGCAGAGATGGAACGAGATAACAACGCACTCGTGTTCAAAGTATCAGTATCGTATGACGGAATAGAAAACGAGCGTGTGCGTCTTATGTTTATTTATCGTCGCTACCGGTTGCCCATATGAGCGACGCCTCCTGAAGAGATTAGACATTTTAGATGTTTGGAGGATGGTGCAATGATACAGACAGAGATCCATTCCAGAGTCTCCTCTGGTTCTTTTACGTGCACGGTGTAAAGCACCGACACGAGACCTCGGTTTAACGTCCCATCTGAAAGACTGTTAATTTTATTAGGGTCAGACGGGGAATCGAACCTGCGATCCCTGGATTACCAGTCCAGCGTGTTATCACTGGACTACAGATCCGTCTGTATACGAGCGTGCCCACTAGTGCATGCATATATATACACTACTGTACACATTTATTAAGCTTGATTGCCAAACAAATTGCTACACAATTAGATGAATCGCTCTCGATACGCTACTGATGGAATCCATCGCCACGAGGCAGCGAGAAGAGGCAATGTGGATTCAGGTACCTTACTTAATGGCTCCACGGCCATCGTTCTGAGGGGATTCGAACTCTCAACCTCTCTGTTACTTGGTGGACACCGTATACGGCTGTGCTAAAATGTAGGAGGATGGGGTCCATTTGTTTCTTGTGGTAGACTGCCTTGAAAAGGTCATCAATACGCATACAACTGGTTGGTGATTCATTTCACATTCTTGTGAATATGTAACGAAACCCAAACATAATAAGGTAATGAGTATTTTACACGAACTATCAACATATGTCATACATATACATGTGTCCTCCGATCTAGTCGTGGTCTGCTCTATGTTGTTTGCTATTAAGCCAAATGTTTTAGATCCACTATCTGAATAGCAAACATCATAGATACTTGGGAAGGGCAGTTTTCTAATGTTGGTTATAACTTGTGGCCCGACCCTTTTGCAATGTTACACAAATGTATGTATGCATCTTATACATTGTTAATTTCTATTCTGTATCATGCATGTATGTCAACTGTACTATTTAATATGCATATGCAATAAAATATGGTTAAATCAGAAAATCAGAATCAAATCATAGATACTTATCAGACGGATTGAACCTTATCAGTTCTGTGTCGTCTGATATGGATCTATGTTGTTTGCAAATGCGACTTTAATGTGATTAGCAAGCTACGGGTTAAATAAAACACTTAACACATAACTATACATGTATATAGGTATAATTAACACATATGTATATAATGTGATACAACAGCTATAATAATGTACATACTTATTTTTAACTTAGGGTTGTCTTAGGGTGGCTTCAATTAAATCCCGTATTTTTAGAACAGAACATCTCTTTCTTTTTTTTGTCTCTTTTATTTCACTCTATTCATGTATAAACATGCAAATATGAGGTTTTCACAATTGACAAAACATACAAACGAGGCTACAATACATTTAGACATACTGAGAAATATACATTTTATCAAAATATATCCGAAAACAATTGAATAAAAATTAACAGTCTTAGCAAAGGAGAACGCTACATTCTAACCATTTGGATAATACATTTTACGAACTTACATAATTTAATGAATTCTGGCTTATTTTTAGTACACATTAGATTTTCCAGTTTAAACATGTTTGGTCTACGGTAATATATAGGCTTCAACAATCTGTTCCTTTCGTCGTTAAATTGCGGACATTCAAATAAATAATGGAATTCGTCGCCAATTTTATCCTGACAAATGTTACAAAATCTTTGACCACCTATATACTGACACCATAGAAAATTGTGCACCTTTATAGTATGCGTAACATTTTCGCTATGCATTTTAGAATTTAGAATTATGGATTTTACTATCATGAGTAATCCTTCGCACATTGCACTAATTTACCCAGTATTTCACACATTTGTTTACCAAAGTTGCCTATATTTGTCTTTTTGGTGTCATTATATATGGAATAGTCAATTATAATGCTCTGGTAATATCCATAAAAGGATGTATGGATATAGGTCAACTTTGATCTGAAAGCATAAATACGGCAACAAATTATATTTAAAGCGACATTACATCGCAAAAAGCAAATAAAATGCTTTTTTTTTTCACGTATAAATGTGATGCTACTATAACGTCTTCAGAATACATTCGAACACTAAACATTGAATCAATAAACAGTGTTTTTGAGGTCTACAAACTTTCAAAATTGAAAGTAGGATTTCAAATAGCGGTCATCCATGCTCCTGAATTGCCGTTTGTTTGTCATCGGAGTCAATACGAAACGCGAGATAATGTCGTTTAGAGATAATTTAACTAAGATTAGTCTACAAATAGATATGCACAGGCACAATTTGTGAGATATAACGGTAACTCTGTACCATAAATCGTGTTATTCAGGATACACGAGTTGCATTACGCATGGATATCGACCCTATTTACATTACTTTGTTATGTCAACAAACCGCGTATACGACGTTTGTTTATTAGTTGAAATACTCAGTTTTTGAGGCAAATATTTGGACAAAAAATTATACAACATAATAGGAAAATACGTTCTGTAGAAATTTGCATTTTCACTGATGTAGTGTCGCTTTAAGTGCACTAATTATATTGCCATATATTTATATGAATCATAAACATATCTCACGTGGAGTATGTCTGGTCCGGATGAGCAATATCTAACACGATGTATTCAAACGTTGTAGCACAATGTAATATATAAGAGAGAAAAAACGTACGTATCTCACACATTCATTAATAACTTGATCTGATACAAAAATGGACTCACGCCATCGAGTGGCTGACAATTTATAATCCTTGTCACCTCTTATATGTGATGCACATAAACACAACAAAACTGCCGACGGACATCAATGCGAACACAACAAATGCAATACCGTCCACCATGTAGCTGATCTGTCTCCAGGATATTTCTACTACCTTGCCTTCCTCCACTGTTGTTGAGATCATTCTCATCAGTTTCATTTCCATCTTTTCATTTGGAATCTCTTCATAATCTATGACAGTGATTGACGGCTTCCTTGCGCCAGGAAGCTCACCGACATCGGTTGTAGATTGAAGACCGTTTGGAACCTTTACGCATTAAACCGGCTTTTGCTGTTTCGGATATAGACTTCCTTTTCCCGTTCCCAATCCGAACAACCTCGTTTCCAGACGGCTGAACTTCTGTTTGAAAGCGTCTACGAGTCAGGAACACATACAGTGTCTGCAGCCACATTGGAACATCTGTCGTATCGTCTTTATTGTACAATCGCAAGTTGAGAATAGTAGTAATAGTCATAAGTGAACTTGTTAGCATGTCAAACAATAGTTTATATGAAATAGCGGGCACTGGTTCCGAACTTCTCGGGAGTGTATCGCTGACGATTGTCATGAACACTGCTATTGACAACAATACGGTAATACAGTAGGCAATGCGTTCTCCGGATTCAGGGATAAGAAGGAATGCAAAAACATTCAGGAGACTGAGAAATGTCAGAGGAAGGACAACATTTACTATCACAAAACCGGGTTTCCTGTCAAGAAAGAAATTAAATAAAATTTCAATCCCTTCGTAACCCACCTCTGAATTAGTCTTAGCTATATTCCATCCGGAATTTTCCATATAATAATATAGGTTAACTTGGTCGCTTCCTGCTGTTATCTGTATTTGATCACTAGAGTAACCCCAAGCAAAAAACGACACCGTGCACATCTGTGTATCGAATGGGTAACTGCTCATATCCAACGCACACGTACTTCTAACCAGACCGCCTGACATCCACATAGCCTCGCCATTGTAATGAAAACTCACTCTTTGCCATTTCTGTCCAAATGTATCCACCTCACCAGCGGGGCTTGATAGTATTAGTTCAGGTACCCAAACATCCGAATACGATGTCAATACATGTTCAATACCACCATATTTCTGCGGATCCCACGTCATCTTAGCATCATGCCAAGTTAGTGATAGTGCGCCAAAGAATGAAAATATGCCGCTTCTTTCATCGAGGCCTAGAATAGATTTGATCATGAGAAATGTGCTCACATCAACGGCGTCATCTTGATTCGCCACTGGTCTGACGTGTTTATTGTATCCATGCAATAGGTCTTCCAGCAACACATTTGTATCGTTGAGTGTAGCACTATCGCATCTTCCTATGTATACAACCATTGCTAGTATTGCACTGCGTAGCATATCCAGGCCTTTGCTTTGCATTCGTATACCTCTTATACCGTATAGCGTCTTATTATTTATCTCGCCGATGGAGTAAATGCGTTCCCTTCATATTTAAAATGTTCACTAATTTAGTTCAACATCAGTTTCTTGCCGGTTGAATTTGATTGGACGCCTGGAGCGATCATACCATGTGGAACACACGGACTGCCCATCCTCTATTGCATCAACGTTTTTTGTTTTGAAATGATATTTTAAACACGATACTCTCCAAACACAATTGTCCATCCGTAACAGACTGGACACAATCATGTTTAAAATGATAGTCATGGTGTGTAAAACACAATACCCTTCGAACACGAGTATCCCTTAATAATTTAACAGGCTGGACGGAATCATTTCAAAGACTTTTTTAGTGTGCATTCATTAAATTAATTAAGACATTGTTTGACTCAACAAAACAACATTGATTGGTACATCGGTAAGCATTAACGAACATTCTGTGATTGACATTGAATGAAACATCTGTCATGATTAACAATTAATTAATGTTAAAATACAGAACACAGAAGACCCAACCTTGTTCTGTATTTTTACATCAATGAACGGTTAATAATGACAGAAAGTCTCTCGAGATTTCCAACTATTGTTTCGATTCCGTGTTATTTGGAGTTAAACACATGGTAATTATCCCCTACGGAAAGGCATACTAACTTTCCAACAATGAGAACAATAAAAGCACTTGTAGGTGTTGTGGGTGATTGGCGACATGTCCTATTTTATGTGGATATTTATCATTTTCATTGTGAAAATCGGGTAAATACGGCCTTTGGGTAATTACTGACGAATGAAATCATGTGATTGATATTTCTTCCTGCTTGGCCTTGAACTCTGAACTACTTTTTAATTACGACACGAATGACGTATTTAGTCTAAGGGATTTTCTATGGGCATATCTAATGGCGGATCAGTGCTATAGCCCTAGCACAATCTGGACTTATAATACAGAGATAGCAGGTTCGATTCCCGCTACATAACATATGTGATAATAACATGACTCGTATCATAGTTTCTTGGCTGTCCGATTAGCGCAGTGGTTAGCGCGCTCGCTTCTTACCAATGCAATCCGGGTTCGATCCTCGGACCTAGAAGTATGTGAGACGGTACGGTGGTCGCCAGATCGGACAGGTTGGTTTTCTCCGAGTACTCGGTTTCCTCCCACACGAATGACTACATTTACATATACGCTTTCATCCGCGCCATCGAGAGTGATTAATATAAGTTGTTAGAACTTGCTTCGCAATCGTTGTAAAATAAATAAAGTTTAAACTATCATAGTTTTTCTAATGGGACGTTAAACCGAGGTCTCATGTCGGTGCACATAAAAGAACCAGAGGAGACTCCGGAATGGGTATATGTCTGTATCATTGTAGTATTCTCCAAAGTCTAAAATGAATAATCTCTTCACAAGGCGTCGTTCATATGGGCAATGGTATTGACGATAAATAAATGTAAATTTCCAACGCCACTACTGAACTGTCCTGCCAATGAATTACGAAACCCCACGTTTTGAAGCGCATGCACAACTTATAGATAAAGGTATTTGTATCTGTTTGATTACAGAATAGTTAGTAATGAACACTATTCTCAAACAATGATTGACACAATTGTGATATTTAATACTTAATCAGCGTTTCTATGAAAAAACAACTGTCTGTATTTTTCCTATTGCAAATTTATATACATGTGGTGGGGAAAATACAAACGTGTCTTCATACGGGGCTAAAATAAATGCCCATATGTTTTCGCGAGCCTATGTCTTGTTCCAGGCCTACTAGTTATGGTATATCCATAGGCTTTATTGCCTCATGTAGGGATATGGATACAGTTGTCATGGACCTCCGAAACAGAGAAATCAATTCTGATGTAATAAATAAATATGTTGATGAACTGCCATGAATCATGACCAACTACCAAGTCGTATTTGGAATGCCGACGAAACTGGTTTAAATTTCGAAAATTCAACTGTGAAAATAGAAGCTGAAAATGGAGAGTGGACAGTAACTAGCAAGCCGAGCAATAGGTCAACAATGGCTTGTGTAACCTCCAATGTGGAACTAGCAAGCCGCGCAATAGGTCAACTAATTTAGCGGCAATAGATTTTGTAACTGCCAAGCCGATCAATAGGTCAACTAATTTAGCGGCAATGGATTTTGTAACTGCCAATGTGGAACTAGCAAACCGAGCAATAGGTCAACTAATTTAGCGGCAATGGATTGTGTAACTGCTAATGTGCAACTAGCAAGCCGCGCAATAGGTCAACTAATTTGGCGGCAATGGATTGTGTAACTGCCAATGTGGAACTAGCAAGCCGCGCAATAGGTCAACTAATTTGGCGGCAATATATTGTGTAACTGCCAATGTGGAACTAGCAAGCCGAGCAACAGGTCAACTAATTTAGCGGCAATGGATTGTGTAACTGCCAATGTGGAACTAGCAAACGGATCAATAGGTCCATTAATTTAGCGGCAATGGATTGTGTAACTGCCAATGTGGAACTAGCAAACCGATCAATAGGTCAATTAATTTAGCGGCAATGGATTGTGTAACTGCCAATGTGGAACTAGCAAGCCGAGCAACAGGTCAACTAATTTAGCGGCAATGGATTGTGTAACTGCCAATGTGGAACTAGCAAACCGATCAATAGGTCAACTAATTTAGCGGCAATGGATTGTGTAACTGCCAATGTGGAACTAGCAAGCCGATCAATAGGTCAACTAATTTAGCGGCAATGGATTGTGTAACTGCCAATGTGGAACTAGCAAGCTGAGCAATAGGTCAACTAATTTAGCGGCAATGGATTGTGTAACTGCCAATGTGGAACTAGCAAGCCGATCAATAGGTCAACTAATTTAGCGGCAATGGATTGTGTAACTGCCAATGTGGATCTAGCAAGCTGAGCAATAGGTCAACTAATTTAGCTGCAATGGATTGTGTAACTGCCAATGTGGAACTAGCAAGCTGAGCAATAGGTCAACTAATTTAGCGGCAATGGATTGTGTAACTGCCAATGTGGAACTAGCAAGCCGAGCAATAGGTCAACTAATTTAGCGGCAATGGATTGTGTAACTGCCAATGTGGAACTAGCAAGCCGAATAGGTCAACTAATTTAGCGGCAATGGATTGTGTAACTGCCAATGTGGAACTGGCAAGCCGATCAATAGGTCAACTAATTTAGCGACAATGGATTGTGTAACTGCCAATGTGGAACTAGCAAGCTGAGCAATAGGTCCACAATGGATTGTGTAACTGCCAATGTGGAACTAGCAAGCTGAGCAATAGGTCCACAATGGATTGTGTAACTGCCAATGTGGAACTAGCAATCCGAACAATAGGTCAACTAATTTAGCGACAATGGATTGTGTAACTGCCAATGTGGAACTAGCAAGCCGATCAATAGGTCAACTAATTTAGCGGCAATGGATTGTGTAACTGCCAATGTGGAACTAGCAAGCCGATCAATAGGTGAACTAATTTAGCGGCAATGGATTGTGTAACTGCCAATGTGGAACTAGCAAGCCGATCAATAGGTGAACTAATTTAGCGGCAATGGATTTTGTAACTGCCAATGTGGAACTAGCAAGCCGAGCAATAGGTCAACTAATTTAGCGGCAATGGATTGTGTAACTGCTAATGTGCAACTAGCAAGCCGCGCAATAGGTCAACTAATTTGGCGGCAATATATTGTGTAACTGCCAATGTGGAACTAGCAAGCCGATCAATAGGTCAATTAATTTAGCGGCAATGGATTGTGTAACTGCCAATGTGGAACTAGCAAGCCGAGCAACAGGTCAACTAATTTAGCGGCAATGGATTGTGTAACTGCCAATGTGGAACTAGCAAACCGATCAATAGGTCCATTAATTTAGCGGCAATGGATTGTGTAACTGCCAATGTGGAACTAGCAAGCCGATCAATAGGTCAACTAATTTAGCGGCAATGGATTGTGTAACTGCCAATGTGGAACTAGCAAGCCGATCAATAGGTCAACTAATTTAGCGGCAATGGATTGTGTAACTGCCAATGTGGAACTAGCAAGCTGAGCAATAGGTCAACTAATTTAGCGGCAATGGATTGTGTAACTGCCAATGTGGAACTAGCAAGCCGATCAATAGGTCAACTAATTTAGCGGCAATGGATTGTGTAACTGCCAATGTGGATCTAGCAAGCTGAGCAATAGGTCAACTAATTTAGCTGCAATGGATTGTGTAACTGCCAATGTGGAACTAGCAAGCTGAGCAATAGGTCAACTAATTTAGCAGCAATGGATTGTGTAACTGCCAATGTGGAACTAGCAAGCCGAGCAATAGGTCAACTAATTTAGCGGCAATGGATTGTGTAACTGCCAATGTGGAACTAGCAAGCCGAATAGGTTAACTAATTTAGCGGCAATGGATTGTGTAACTGCCAATGTGGAACTGGCAAGCCGATCAATAGGTCAACTAATTTAGCGACAATGGATTGTGTAACTGCCAATATGGAACTACCAAGCCGATCAATAGGTCCATTAATTTAGCGGCAATGGGTTGTGTAACTGCCACAATGTGGAACTAGCAAGCCGAGCAATAGGTCTACTAATTTAGTGGCAATGGTTTGTGTAACTGCTAATGTGGAACTAGCAAGCCGCGCAATAGGTCAACTAATTTAGCGGCAATGGATTGTGTAACTGCCAATGTGGAACTAGCAAGCCGAGCAATAGGTCAACTAATTTAGCGGCAATTGATTGTGTAACTGCCAATGTGGAACTAGCAAGCTGAGCAATAGGTCCACAATGGATTGTGTAACTGCCAATGTGGAACTAGCAAGCTGAGCAATAGGTCCGCAATGGATTGTGTAACTGCCAATGTGGAACTAGCAATCCGAACAATAGGTCAACTAATTTAGCGACAATGGATTGTGTAACTGCCAATGTGGAACTAGCAAGCTGATCAATAGGCCAACTAATTTAGCGGCAATGGATTGTGTAACTGCCAATGTGGAACTAGCAAGCTGAGCAATAGGTCAACTAATTTAGCGGCAATGGATTGTGTAACTGCCAATGTGGAACTAGCAAGCTGAGCAATAGGTCCACAATGGATTGTGTAACTGCCAATGTGGAACTAGCAATCCGAACAATAGGTCAACTAATTTGGCGGCAATAGATTTTGTAACTGCCAATGTGGAACTAGCAAGCTGATCAATAGGCCAACTAATTTAGCGGCAATGGATTGTGTAACTGCCAATGTGGAACTAGCAAGCCGCGCAATAGGTCAACTAATTTAGCGGCAATGGATTGTGTAACTGCCAATGTGGAACTAAGAAGCTGATCAATAGGCCAACTAATTTAGTGGCAATGGATTGTGTAACTGCCAATGTGGAACTAGCAAGCTGATCAATAGGTCAACTAATTTAGCGGCAATGGATTGTGTAACTGCCAATGTGGAACTAGCAAGCCGCGCAATAGGTCAACTAATTTAGCGGCAATGGATTGTGTAACTGCCAATGTCGAACTAGCAAGCCGAGCAACAGGTCAACTAATTTAGCGGCAATGGATTGTGTAACTGCCAATGTGGAACTAGCAAGCTGATCAATAGGCCAACTAATTTAGCGGCAATTGATTGTGTAACTGCCAATGTGGAACTAGCAAGCCGATCATTAGGTCAACTAATTCAGCGGCAATTTATTGTGTAACTGCCAATGTGGAACTAGCAAGCTGATCAATAGGCCAACTAATTTAGCGGCAATGGATTGTGTAACTACCAATGTGGAACTAGCAAGCCGCGCAATAGGTCAACTAATTTAGCGGCAATGGATTGTGTAACTGCCAATGTGGAACTAGCAAGCTGATCAATAGGTCAACTAATTTAGCGGCAATGGATTGTGTAACTGCCAATGTGGAACTAGCAAGCCGCGCAATAGGTCAACTAATTTAGCGGCAATGGATTGTGTAACTGCCAATGTCGAACTAGCAAGCCGAGCAACAGGTCCACAATGGATTGTGTAACTGCCAATGTGGAACTAGCAAGCCGATCAATAGGTCAACTAATTTAGCGGCAATGGATTGTGTAACTGCCAATGTGGAACTAGCAAGCCGATCAATAGGTCAACTAATTTAGCGGCAATGGATTGTGTAACTGCCAATGTGGAACTAGCAAGCCGATCAATAGGTCAACTAATTTAGCGGCAATGGATTGTGTAACTGCCAATGTGGAACTAGCAAGCCGAGCAATAGGTCAACTAATTTAGCGGCAATGGATTGTGTAACTGCCAATGTGGAACTAGCAAGCCGAGCAATAGGTCAACTAATTTAGCGGCAATGGATTGTGTAACTGCCAATGTGGAACTAGCAAGCCGATCAATAGGTCAACTAATTTAGCGGCAATGGATTGTGTAACTGCCAATGTGGAACTAGCAAGCCGATCAATAGGTCAACTAATTTAGCGGCAATGGATTGTGTAACTGCCAATGTGGAACTAGCAAGCTGAGCAATAGGTCAACTAATTTAGCGGCAATGGATTGTGTAACTGCCAATGTGGAACTAGCAAGCCGATCAATAGGTCAACTAATTTAGCGGCAATGGATTGTGTAACTGCCAATGTGGATCTAGCAAGCTGAGCAATAGGTCAACTAATTTAGCTGCAATGGATTGTGTAACTGCCAATGTGGAACTAGCAAGCTGAGCAATAGGTCAACTAATTTAGCAGCAATGGATTGTGTAACTGCCAATGTGGAACTAGCAAGCCGAGCAATAGGTCAACTAATTTAGCGGCAATGGATTGTGTAACTGCCAATGTGGAACTAGCAAGCCGAATAGGTCAACTAATTTAGCGGCAATGGATTGTGTAACTGCCAATGTGGAACTGGCAAGCCGATCAATAGGTCAACTAATTTAGCGACAATGGATTGTGTAACTGCCAATATGGAACTACCAAGCCGATCAATAGGTCCATTAATTTAGCGGCAATGGGTTGTGTAAC
Organism: Archivesica marissinica; assembly: GCA_014843695.1. Lineage (NCBI taxonomy): Eukaryota > Metazoa > Mollusca > Bivalvia > Venerida > Vesicomyidae > Archivesica > Archivesica marissinica. The sequence goes on along the minus strand of CM026395.1, from coordinate 16,553,395 downwards.
TGCCACAATGTGGAACTAGCAAGCCGAGCAATAGGTCAACTAATTTAATGGCAATGGATTGTGTAACTGCCAATGTGGAACTAGCAAGCCGAGCAATAGGTCAACTAATTTAGCGGCAATGGATTGTGTAACTGCCAATGTGGAACTAGCAAGCTGAGCAATAGGTCCACAATGGATTGTGTAACTGCCAATGTGGAACTAGCAAGCTGAGCAATAGGTCCACAATGGATTGTGTAACTGCCAATGTGGAACTAGCAATCCGAACAATAGGTCAACTAATTTAGCGACAATGGATTGTGTAACTGCCAATGTGGAACTAGCAATCCGAACAATAGGTCAACTAATTTGGCGGCAATAGATTTTGTAACTGCCAATGTGGAACTAGCAAGCTGATCAATAGGCCAACTAATTTAGCGGCAATGGATTGTGTAACTGCCAATGTGGAACTAGCAAGCCGCGCAATAGGTCAACTAATTTAGCGGCAATGGATTGTGTAACTGCCAATGTGGAACTAAGAAGCTGATCAATAGGCCAACTAATTTAGTGGCAATGGATTGTGTAACTGCCAATGTGGAACTAGCAAGCCGAGCAATAGGTCAACTAATTTAGCGGCAATGTATTGTGTAACTGCCAATGTGGAACTAGCAAGCTGATCAATAGGTCAACTAATTTAGCGGCAATGGATTGTGTAACTGCCAATGTGGAACTAGCAAGCCGCGCAATAGGTCAACTAATTTAGCGGCAATGGATTGTGTAACTGCCAATGTGGAACTAGCAAGCCGAGCAACAGGTCAACTAATTTAGCGGCAATGGATTGTGTAACTGCCAATGTGGAACTAGCAAGCTGATCAATAGGCCAACTAATTTAGCGGCAATTGATTGTGTAACTGCCAATGTGGAACTAGCAAGCCGCGCAATAGGTCAACTAATTTAGCGGCAATGGATTGTGTAACTGCCAATGTGGAACTAACAAGCTGATCAATAGGCCAACTAATTTAGCGGCAATGGATTGTGTAACTGCCAATGTGGAACTAGCAAGCTGATCAATAGGTCAACTAATTTAGCGGCAATGGATTGTGTAACTGCCAATGTGGAACTAGCAAGCCGCGCAATAGGTCAACTAATTTAGCGGCAATGGATTGTGTAACTGCCAATGTGGAACTAGCAAGCCGAGCAACAGGTCAACTAATTTAGCGGCAATGGATTGTGTAACTGCCAATGTGGAACTAGCAAGCTGATCAATAGGCCAACTAATTTAGCGGCAATTGATTGTGTAACTGCCAATGTGGAACTAGCAAGCCGATCAATAGGTCAACTAATTCAGCGGCAATTTATTGTGTAACTGCCAATGTGGAACTAGCAAGCTGATCAATAGGCCAACTAATTTAGCGGCAATGGATTGTGTAACTACCAATGTGGAACTAGCAAGCCGCGCAATAGGTCAACTAATTTAGCGGCAATGGATTGTGTAACTGCCAATGTGGAACTAACAAGCTGATCAATAGGCCAACTAATTTAGCGGCAATGGATTGTGTAACTGCCAATGTGGAACTAGCAAGCCGAGCAATAGGTCAACTAATTTAGCGGCAATGTATTGTGTAACTGCCAATGTGGAACTAGCAAGCTGATCAATAGGTCAACTAATTTAGCGGCAATGGATTGTGTAACTGCCAATGTGGAACTAGCAAGCCGCGCAATAGGTCAACTAATTTAGCGGCAATGGATTGTGTAACTGCCAATGTCGAACTAGCAAGCCGAGCAACAGGTCAACTAATTTAGCGACAATGGATTGTGTAACTGCCAATGTGGAACTAGCAAGCCGATCAATAGGTCAACTAATTTAGCGGCAATGGATTGTGTAACTGCCAATGTGGAACTAGCAAGCTGATCAATAGGTCAACTAATTTAGCGGCAATGGATTGTGTAACTGCCAATGTGGAACTAGCAAGCCGATCAATAGGTCAACTAATTTAGCGGCAATGGATTTTGTAACTGCCAATGTGGAACTAGCAAGCCGAGCAATAGGTCAACTAATTTAGCGGCAATGGATTGTGTAACTGCTAATGTGCAACTAGCAAGCCGCGCAATAGGTCAACTAATTTGGCGGCAATATATTGTGTAACTGCCAATGTGGAACTAGCAAGCCGATCAATAGGTCAACTAATTTAGCGGCAATGGATTGTGTAACTGCCAATGTGGAACTAGCAAGCCGATCAATAGGTCAACTAATTTAGCGGCAATGGATTGTGTAACTGCCAATGTGGAACTAGCAAGCCGAGCAATAGGTCAACTAATTTAGCGGCAATGGATTGTGTAACTGCCAATGTGGAACTAGCAAGCCGATCAATAGGTCAACTAATTTAGCGGCAATGGATTGTGTAACTGCCAATGTGGAACTAGCAAGCTGAGCAATAGGTCAACTAATTTAGCGGCAATGGATTGTGTAACTGCCAATGTGGAACTAGCAAGCTGAGCAATAGGTCAACTAATTTAGCAGCAATGGATTGTGTAACTGCCAATGTGGAACTAGCAAGCCGAGCAATAGGTCAACTAATTTAGCGGCAATGGATTGTGTAACTGCCAATGTGGAACTAGCAAGCTGAGCAATAGGTCAACAATGGATTGTGTAACTGCCAATGTGGAACTAGCAAGCTGAGCAATAGGTCCACAATGGATTGTGTAACTGCCAATGTGGAACTAGCAAGCCGAGCAATAGGTCAACTAATTTAGCGGCAATGGATTGTGTAACTGCCAATGTGGAACTAGCAAGCCGATCAATAGGCCAACTAATTTAGCGGCAATGGATTGTGTAACTGCCAATGTGGAACTAGCAAGCTGAGCAATAGGTCAACTAATTTAGCGGCAATGGATTGTGTAACTGCCAATGTGGAACTAGCAAGCTGAGCAATAGGTCCACAATGGATTGTGTAACTGCCAATGTGGAACTAGCAATCCGAACAATAGGTCAACTAATTTGGCGGCAATAGATTTTGTAACTGCCAATGTGGAACTAGCAAGCTGATCAATAGGCCAACTAATTTAGCGGCAATGGATTGTGTAACTGCCAATGTGGAACTAGCAAGCCGCGCAATAGGTCAACTAATTTAGCGGCAATGGATTGTGTAACTGCCAATGTGGAACTAAGAAGCTGATCAATAGGCCAACTAATTTAGTGGCAATGGATTGTGTAACTGCCAATGTGGAACTAGCAAGCTGATCAATAGGTCAACTAATTTAGCGGCAATGGATTGTGTAACTGCCAATGTGGAACTAGCAAGCCGCGCAATAGGTCAACTAATTTAGCGGCAATGGATTGTGTAACTGCCAATGTCGAACTAGCAAGCCGAGCAACAGGTCAACTAATTTAGCGGCAATGGATTGTGTAACTGCCAATGTGGAACTAGCAAGCTGATCAATAGGCCAACTAATTTAGCGGCAATTGATTGTGTAACTGCCAATGTGGAACTAGCAAGCCGATCATTAGGTCAACTAATTCAGCGGCAATTTATTGTGTAACTGCCAATGTGGAACTAGCAAGCTGATCAATAGGCCAACTAATTTAGCGGCAATGGATTGTGTAACTACCAATGTGGAACTAGCAAGCCGCGCAATAGGTCAACTAATTTAGCGGCAATGGATTGTGTAACTGCCAATGTGGAACTAGCAAGCTGATCAATAGGTCAACTAATTTAGCGGCAATGGATTGTGTAACTGCCAATGTGGAACTAGCAAGCCGCGCAATAGGTCAACTAATTTAGCGGCAATGGATTGTGTAACTGCCAATGTCGAACTAGCAAGCCGAGCAACAGGTCAACTAATTTAGCGACAATGGATTGTGTAACTGCCAATGTGGAACTAGCAAGCCGATCAATAGGTCAACTAATTTAGCGGCAATGGATTGTGTAACTGCCAATGTGGAACTAGCAAGCCGATCAATAGGTCAACTAATTTAGCGGCAATGGATTGTGTAACTGCCAATGTGGAACTAGCAAGCCGATCAATAGGTCAACTAATTTAGCGGCAATGGATTTTGTAACTGCCAATGTGGAACTAGCAAGCCGAGCAATAGGTCAACTAATTTAGCGGCAATGGATTGTGTAACTGCTAATGTGCAACTAGCAAGCCGCGCAATAGGTCAACTAATTTGGCGGCAATATATTGTGTAACTGCCAATGTGGAACTAGCAAGCCGATCAATAGGTCAATTAATTTAGCGGCAATGGATTGTGTAACTGCCAATGTGGAACTAGCAAGCCGAGCAACAGGTCAACTAATTTAGCGGCAATGGATTGTGTAACTGCCAATGTGGAACTAGCAAACCGATCAATAGGTCCATTAATTTAGCGGCAATGGATTGTGTAACTGCCAATGTGGAACTAGCAAGCCGATCAATAGGTCAACTAATTTAGCGGCAATGGATTGTGTAACTGCCAATGTGGAACTAGCAAGCTGAGCAATAGGTCAACTAATTTAGCGGCAATGGATTGTGTAACTGCCAATGTGGAACTAGCAAGCCGATCAATAGGTCAACTAATTTAGCGGCAATGGATTGTGTAACTGCCAATGTGGATCTAGCAAGCTGAGCAATAGGTCAACTAATTTAGCTGCAATGGATTGTGTAACTGCCAATGTGGAACTAGCAAGCTGAGCAATAGGTCAACTAATTTAGCAGCAATGGATTGTGTAACTGCCAATGTGGAACTAGCAAGCCGAGCAATAGGTCAACTAATTTAGCGGCAATGGATTGTGTAACTGCCAATGTGGAACTAGCAAGCCGAATAGGTCAACTAATTTAGCGGCAATGGATTGTGTAACTGCCAATGTGGAACTGGCAAGCCGATCAATAGGTCAACTAATTTAGCGACAATGGATTGTGTAACTGCCAATATGGAACTACCAAGCCGATCAATAGGTCCATTAATTTAGCGGCAATGGGTTGTGTAACTGCCACAATGTGGAACTAGCAAGCCGAGCAATAGGTCTACTAATTTAGTGGCAATGGTTTGTGTAACTGCTAATGTGGAACTAGCAAGCCGCGCAATAGGTCAACTAATTTAGCGGCAATGGATTGTGTAACTGCCAATGTGGAACTAGCAAGCCGAGCAATAGGTCAACTAATTTAGCGGCAATGGATTGTGTAACTGCCAATGTGGAACTAGCAAGCTGAGCAATAGGTCCACAATGGATTGTGTAACTGCCAATGTGGAACTAGCAAGCTGAGCAATAGGTCCACAATGGATTGTGTAACTGCCAATGTGGAACTAGCAATCCGAACAATAGGTCAACTAATTTAGCGACAATGGATTGTGTAACTGCCAATGTGGAACTAGCAATCCGAACAATAGGTCAACTAATTTGGCGGCAATAGATTTTGTAACTGCCAATGTGGAACTAGCAAGCTGATCAATAGGCCAACTAATTTAGCGGCAATGGATTGTGTAACTGCCAATGTGGAACTAGCAAGCCGCGCAATAGGTCAACTAATTTAGCGGCAATGGATTGTGTAACTGCCAATGTGGAACTAAGAAGCTGATCAATAGGCCAACTAATTTAGTGGCAATGGATTGTGTAACTGCCAATGTGGAACTAGCAAGCCGAGCAATAGGTCAACTAATTTAGCGGCAATGTATTGTGTAACTGCCAATGTGGAACTAGCAAGCCGCGCAATAGGTCAACTAATTTAGCGGCAATGGATTGTGTAACTGCCAATGTCGAACTAGCAAGCCGCGCAACAGGTCAACTAATTTAGCGGCAATGGATTGTGTAACTGCCAATGTGGAACTAGCAAGCTGATCAATAGGTCAACTAATTTAGCGGCAATGGATTGTGTAACTGCCAATGTGGAACTAGCAAGCCGATCATAGGTCAACTAATTAGCGGCAATATTGTGTAACTGCCAATGTGGAACTAGCAAGCTGATCAATAGGCCAACTAATTTAGCGGCAATGGATTGTGTAACTGCCAATGTGGAACTAGCAAGCCGCGCAATAGGTCAACTAATTTAGCGGCAATGGATTGTGTAACTGCCAATGTGGAACTAAGAAGCTGATCAATAGGCCAACTAATTTAGTGGCAATGGATTGTGTAACTGCCAATGTGGAACTAGCAAGCTGATCAATAGGTCAACTAATTTAGCGGCAATGGATTGTGTAACTGCCAATGTGGAACTAGCAAGCCGCGCAATAGGTCAACTAATTTAGCGGCAATGGATTGTGTAACTGCCAATGTCGAACTAGCAAGCCGAGCAACAGGTCAACTAATTTAGCGGCAATGGATTGTGTAACTGCCAATGTGGAACTAGCAAGCTGATCAATAGGCCAACTAATTTAGCGGCAATTGATTGTGTAACTGCCAATGTGGAACTAGCAAGCCGATCATTAGGTCAACTAATTCAGCGGCAATTTATTGTGTAACTGCCAATGTGGAACTAGCAAGCTGATCAATAGGCCAACTAATTTAGCGGCAATGGATTGTGTAACTACCAATGTGGAACTAGCAAGCCGCGCAATAGGTCAACTAATTTAGCGGCAATGGATTGTGTAACTGCCAATGTGGAACTAAGAAGCTGATCAATAGGCCAACTAATTTAGTGGCAATGGATTGTGTAACTGCCAATGTGGAACTAGCAAGCTGATCAATAGGTCAACTAATTTAGCGGCAATGGATTGTGTAACTGCCAATGTGGAACTAGCAAGCCGCGCAATAGGTCAACTAATTTAGCGGCAATGGATTGTGTAACTGCCAATGTCGAACTAGCAAGCCGAGCAACAGGTCAACTAATTTAGCGGCAATGGATTGTGTAACTGCCAATGTGGAACTAGCAAGCTGATCAATAGGCCAACTAATTTAGCGGCAATTGATTGTGTAACTGCCAATGTGGAACTAGCAAGCCGATCATTAGGTCAACTAATTCAGCGGCAATTTATTGTGTAACTGCCAATGTGGAACTAGCAAGCTGATCAATAGGTCAACTAATTTAGCGACACTGGATTGTGTAGCTGCTAATGTGGAACTGATGCCTCCAGTGCTTATTATTAAAGGGCACACACATCCAAAGCAACAGAAACTCCCACAGGATACCACGTAGATATTCCAACAGAATGAGTGGATCACAAAAGACATTGACAAGCAATGGTTTATCCAAGTGTTCCGTTGCAACTGTCTGTTAGGGAGTTCACAATTACCGATCATTTGTATTCACACTTGTCACGAGTCTTTGGCAAGTATCAAAAGGCCAATTGAAGAAGATATAACACTCTTTCCTGTACCTCCACATTACAGGATCGATGCCCCGCTATACCATACTAAAATGGCTCATTTCATAGTTTTTCGGACAAGACTTTAAACCGAGGTCTCGTGTCGATGCTTTTACACCATGCACATAAAAGAACCAGAGGAGACTGGAATGGGTCTCTGTCTAGTGACATGATATATGGTCAAATCATGATATCTTTAACAAAGTCAAGTGCTTGGAAACATTGTTTCTATGGCAACAGTTTCGATATTTTTATGCTATTTCATATCAAAAATTAAACGGCATTGCTTTAACTAATAAACCTTTGAAACTATAAATGTGAATAATGTTGACTTTTTTTAAAACTTTTTTCTTCTTCTGGTCCTTTCCATTTTTATTCTTTTCTCTACATTTTTGTTGTCCGTATATAGGAGGTATAGGTAAACAATTTCGGCTCACATACATGTTTTTTTTAATATACCACCTATGTTCTTCGTCTCACCGAAATCGAAATGTGAGTGTAAATAATGTTGACTTTAACATTTGAACAATAGGAATTTCTTATCTTATATATATGTGTATTTTTTAAATTGATAGAAAATAATTACTAACGTCATAATTGACAACATTACATATAACAGAACGTCATTAACGTTAGCGCCACGTTTCAAACGGCATTCTGTTTATGTGTGTCACTAAACAAGTCACAGCTTTCTCAATTGGTAACATATTGAGTTGAAATCTTATAAGGACATTATGGTATACAGTCAAACCTGTCTTAAGCAGCCAGCCAAGGGAAACACAGAATGTGGCTGCTTAGCACAGGTGGCTGCTTCAGTCAGGGTTGACTGTATTATTTTAATCGCGACAGATGAATGTAGGACAGACAAATATAACATTTAAAAACTAACACATCATGTGCAACAATACAAACAACTTGTATACTTTTATTGTGTTATTATTGTGTTTAGAGCATATTTAATGTAAATAATAATATATTAACGCATGCAGATCTTATACATGTATATCACATCAGCAGTTGAGATAATTATTGGCACATTTTGGTACAGTTTGTTCTGTGAGTGATTCCCTCCACCGGCTGAGAAATGATCTACTGTTCCATAAACTGACCAACCAAAGACGCAATTTGCTGAAGAAGAAGAAATGTACAAAATGCATTGTTCTATACTTTATATTCAATACTCGACAACTTTATTAATATACTGGTGCAGGCCGTTGTCCCTGGTGCGGGCCGTTGTCTAATGTTGTTAAAACTTGTCGCACAAACCATTTGTATTTTCATGCTATGTATTGTATCTTTATGTGTATGACATATGTACTATTGATTTGCAATAAAATATGACTAAATAAAAAAAAATACATACAACTACACCAGGGCTCGGTCTAGGTCATAATGTTTGGGAGAAGTGAGACAGTGCTGATTACACCCTTAAATTGTGTTATTTAATAAATTTCAACAAAATTGGGTTAAAAGTCACAATTTGACAATTTTGAACAGAAGGAGTGCTTTATAATGAGCCAGTGTATAAATGGACACTATGATGGACATAATCTCAATAAGCTTAAAGTTTTCGATTAAATCCATTTTCAATCTGTATACAATAGATATGTACTGTACATTATGAACGAATGAATATGTTTAAGCCAATGGACAATATTTTGTATGAAACGTGAAAAATAAAAAACAAATGTTTTTTTGTGTTTTTCTTAGGGGCCAAAGTCAGGGTCCCTAGGGCGATTATTTCGCAAATATTGTATTCAATTAATACTGCCATTTCTCGTTTCCTGAATCATGTTTGTACGACAGCTGGTGTATGACGATGGGAAAGGTCTACGACTTCCAGACAAGCAGGATGTCAGATTTACAGTGTTAGGGTGAAATATGCATCCATACGACTTCCAGACAAGCAGGATGTCAGATTTACAGAGTTAGGGTGAAATATGCATCCATACGACTTCCAGACAAGCAGGATGTCAGATTTACAGTGTTAGGGTGAAATATGCATCCATACGACTTCCAGACAAGCAGGATGTCAGATTTACAGTGTTAGGGTGAAATATGCATCCATACGACTTCCAGACAAGCAGGATGTCAGATTTACAGCGTTAGGGTGAAATATGCATCCATACGACTTCCAGACAAGCAGGATGTCAGATTTACAGTGTTAGGGTGAAATATGCATCCATACGACTTCCAGACAAGCAGGATGTCAGATTTACAGCGTTAGGGTGAAATATGCATCCATACGACTTCCAGACAAGCAGGATGTCAGATTTACAGTGTTAGGGTGAAATATGCATCCATACGACTTCCAGACAAGCAGGATGTCAGATTTACAGTGTTAGGGTGAAATATGCATCCAAACGACTTCCAGACAAGCAGGATGTCAGATTTACAGAGTTAGGGTGAAATATGCATCCATACGACTTCCAGACAAGCAGGATGTCAGATTTACAGAGTTAGGGTGAAATATGCATCCATACGACTTCCAGACAAGCAGGATGTCAGATTTACAGTGTTAGGGTGAAATATGCATCCATACGACTTCCAGACAAGCAGGATGTCAGATTTACAGTGTTAGGGTGAAATATGCATCCATACGACTTCCAGACAAGCAGGATGTCAGATTTACAGTGTTAGGGTGAAATATGCATCCATACGACTTCCAGACAAGCAGGATGTCAGATTTACAGGTTAGGGTGAAATATGCATCCATACGACTTCCAGACAAGCAGGATGTCAGATTTACAGCGTAGGGTGAAATATGCATCCATACGACTTCACACAACAAACAAAAAACACCAACCCCAACAACAACAATTTCAGGTTAGGTGAAATATGCATCCAACGACTTCCAGACAGCAGGATGTCAGATTTACAGCCAGACAAGCAGGATGTCAGATTTACAGTTAGGGTGAAATATGCATCCATACGACTTCCAGACAAGCAGGATGTCAGATTTACAGTGTTAGGGTGAAATATGCATCCATACGACTTCCAGACAAGCAGGATGTCAGATTTACAATGTTAGGGTGAAATATGCATCCAAACGACTTCCAGACAAGCAGGATGTCAGATTTACAGAGTTAGGGTGAAATATGCATCCATACGACTTCCAGACAAGCAGGATGTCAGATTTACAGAGTTAGTGTGAAATATGCATCCATACGACTTCCAGACAAGCAGGATGTCAGATTTACAGTGCTAGGGTGAAATATGCATCCAAACATCCAAGACCATCTCCTTGTTATAAGCAGATAATGGCATGCTAAATCATGATATAATCTAAAGTTGTGGACTATAAATGTGAATGATGGTGTGAACAATTAGTTTATACAAATTTATTTTTAGCTCAATTGCGAAACAAGTTATTTCAACTTATATTAATCACTCTCGAGACCTCATTCCTGATGGAATCCATCGCCACGAGGGAGAGAAGAGGCAAAGTGGAATTTAAATGCCTTGCCTAAGGGCACAATCGTAATGGCTCCAGCGGGGCTCGAACTCCGGACCTTTCACACCTGAAGCGAACGCTATCACGACTTCCACAATTGAACAATTAGTCTGCCCCGTGGTCGAGTGGTTAATGTCACTGACTTGCGTACCACAGTAACCTATCATCACTGATGCTCACGGGTTCGAGCCCTACTCAGACCGTGAAACTTTATATGAAAAAGTTTAAGTCTGTATTCTTCATAAATCTTCCAAGGGCAATAACTGTGTGAAAATAAAGTGAGTGAAACGTGCATAACTAGGCCTAGTATATTCCAAGGGCAATAAATGTATGAAAATAAAGTGAGTGAAACGTGCATAACTAGGCCTAGTATATTCCAAGGGCAATAAATGTGTGAAAATAAAGTGAGTGAAACGTGCATAACTAGGCCTAGTATATTCCAAGGGCAATAAATGTGTGAAAATAAAGTGAGTGAAACGTGCATAACAAGGCCTAGTATATTCCAAGGGCAATAAATGTGTGAAAATAAAGTGAGTGAAACGTGCATATCTAGGCCTAGTATATTCCAAGGGCAATAAATGTGTGAAAATAAAGTGAGTGAAACGTGCATAACTAGGCCTAGTATATTCCAAGGGCAATAAATGTGTGAAAATAAAGTGAGTGAAACGTGCATAACTAGGCCTAGTATATTCCAAGGGCAATAAATGTGTGAAAATAAAGTGAGTGAAACGTGCATAACTAGGCCTAGTATATTCCAAGGGCAATAAATGTGTGAAAATAAAGTGAGTGAAACGTGCATAACTAGGCCTAGTATATTCCAAGGGCAATAAATGTGTGAAAATAAAGTGAGTGAAACGTGCATAACTAGGCCTGGTATCTTCCAAGGGCAATAACTGTGTGAAAATAAAGTGAGTGAAACGTGCATAACTAGGCCTGGTATCTTCCAAGGGCAATAACTGTGTGAAAATAAAGTGAGTGAAACGTGCATAACTAGGCCTAGTATATTCCAAGGGCAATAAATGTGTGAAAATAAAGTGAGTGAAACGTGCATAACTAGGCCTAGTATATTCCAAGGGCAATAAATGTGTGAAAATAAAGTGAGTGAAACGTGCATAACTAGGCCTAGTATATTCCAAGGGCAATAAATGTGTGAAAATAAAGTGAGTGAAACGTGCATAACTAGGCCTAGTATCTTCCAAGGGCAATAACTGTGTGAAAATAAAGTGAGTGAAACGTGCATAACTAGGCCTAGTATCTTCCAAGGGCAATAACTGTGTGAAAATAAAGTGAGTGAAACGTGCATAACTAGGCCTAGTATATTCCAAGGGCAATAACTGTGTGAAAATAAAGTGAGTGAAACGTGCATAACTAGGCCTAGTATATTCCAAGGGCAATAAATGTGTGAAAATAAAGTGAGTGAAACGTGCATAACTAGGCCTAGTATATTCCAAGGGCAATAAATGTGTGAAAATAAAGTGAGTGAAACGTGCATAACTAGGCCTAGTATCTTCCAAGGGCAATAACTGTGTGAAAATAAAGTGAGTGAAACGTGCATAACTAGGCCTAGTATCTTCCAAGGGCAATAACTGTGTGAAAATAAAG
>CM026395.1:16489821-16540084 GCA_014843695.1 Archivesica marissinica | reverse complement strand
TAGGGTGAAATATGCATCCATACGACTTCCAGACAAGCAGGATGTCAGATTTACAGTGTTAGGGTGAAATATGCATCCATACGACTTCCAGACAAGCAGGATGTCAGATTTACAGTGTTAGGGTGAAATATGCATCCATACGACTTCCAGACAAGCAGGATGTCAGATTTACAGAGTTAGTGTGAAATATGCATCCATACGACTTCCAGACAAGCAGGATGTCAGATTTACAGTGCTAGGGTGAAATATGCATCCAAACATCCAAGACCATCTCCTTGTTATAAGCAGATAATGGCATGCTAAATCATGATATAATCTAAAGTTGTGGACTATAAATGTGAATGATGGTGTGAACAATTAGTTTATACAAATTTATTTTTAGCTCAATTGCGAAACAAGTTATTTCAACTTATATTAATCACTCTCGAGACCTCATTCCTGATGGAATCCATCGCCACGAGGGAGAGAAGAGGCAAAGTGGAATTTAAATGCCTTGCCTAAGGGCACAATCGTAATGGCTCCAGCGGGGCTCGAACTCCGGACCTTTCACACCTGAAGCGAACGCTATCACGACTTCCACAATTGAACAATTAGTCTGCCCCGTGGTCGAGTGGTTAATGTCACTGACTTGCGTACCACAGTAACCTATCATCACTGATGCTCACGGGTTCGAGCCCTACTCAGACCGTGAAACTTTATATGAAAAAGTTTAAGTCTGTATTCTTCATAAATCTTCCAAGGGCAATAACTGTGTGAAAATAAAGTGAGTGAAACGTGCATAACTAGGCCTAGTATATTCCAAGGGCAATAAATGTATGAAAATAAAGTGAGTGAAACGTGCATAACTAGGCCTAGTATATTCCAAGGGCAATAAATGTGTGAAAATAAAGTGAGTGAAACGTGCATAACTAGGCCTAGTATATTCCAAGGGCAATAAATGTGTGAAAATAAAGTGAGTGAAACGTGCATAACAGGCCTAGTATATCCAAGGGCATAATGTGTGAAATAAAGTGAGTGAAACGTGCATATCTAGGCCTAGTATATTCCAAGGGCAATAAATGTGTGAAAATAAAGTGAGTGAAATGTGCATAATAGGCCTAGTATATTCCAAGGGCAAAAATGTGTGAAAATAAAGGAGTGAAACGTGCATAACTAGGCCTGGTATTTCTAAGGGCAATAAATGTTGAAAATAAGTGAGTGAAACTGCATAACTAGGCCTGGTATCTTCCAAGGGCAATAACGTGTGACAATAAAGTGAGTGAAACGTGCATACCTAGGCCTAGTATATTCCAAGGGCAATAAATGTGTGAAAATAAAGTAAGTGAAACGTGCATAACTAGGCCTGGTATCTTCCAAGGGCAATAACTGTGTGAAAATAAAGTGAGTGAAACGTGCATAACTAGGCCTGGTATCTTCCAAGGGCAATAACTGTGTGAAAATGAAGTGAGTGAAACGTGCATAACTAGGCCTAGTATATTCCAAGGGCAATAAATGTGTGAAAATAAAGTGAGTGAAACGTGCATAACTAGGCCTAGTATATTCCAAGGGCAATAAATGTGTGAAAATAAAGTGAGTGAAACGTGCATAACTAGGCCTAGTATATTCCAAGGGCAATAAATGTGTGAAAATAAAGTGAGTGAAACGTGCATAACTAGGCCTAGTATATTCCAAGGGCAATAAATGTGTGAAAATAAAGTGAGTGAAACGTGCATAACTAGGCCTAGTATATTCCAAGGGCAATAAATGTGTGAAAATAAAGTGAGTGAAACGTGCATAACTAGGCCTAGTATATTCCAAGGGCAATAAATGTGTGAAAATAAAGTGAGTGAAACGTGCATAACTAGGCCTAGTATATTCCAAGGGCAATAAATGTGTGAAAATAAAGTGAGTGAAACGTGCATAACTAGGCCTAGTATATTCCAAGGGCAATAAATGTGTGAAAATAAAGTGAGTGAAACGTGCATAACTAGGCCTAGTATATTCCAAGGGCAATAAATGTGTGAAAATAAAGTGAGTGAAACGTGCATAACTAGGCCTGGTATCTTCCAAGGGCAATAACTGTGTGAAAATAAAGTGAGTGAAACGTGCATAACTAGGCCTGGTATCTTCCAAGGGCAATAACTGTGTGAAAATAAAGTGAGTGAAACGTGCATAACTAGGCCTAGTATATTCCAAGGGCAATAACTGTGTGAAAATAATGTGAGTGAAACGTGCATAACTAGGCCTAGTATATTCCAAGGGCAATAAATGTGTGAAAATAAAGTGAGTGAAACGTGCATAACTAGGCCTAGTATCTTCCAAGGGCAATAACTGTGTGAAAATAAAGTGAGTGAAACGTGCATAACTAGGCCTAGTATCTTCCAAGGGCAATAACTGTGTGAAAATAAAGTGAGTGAAACGTGCATAACTAGGCCTAGTATCTTCCAAGGGCAATAACTGTGTGAAAATAAAGTGAGTGAAACGTGCATAACTAGGCCTAGTATCTTCCAAGGGCAATAACTGTGTGAAAATAAAGTGAGTGAAACGTGCATAACTAGGCCTAGTATCTTCCAAGGGCAATAACTGTGTGAAAATAAAGTGAGTGAAACGTGCATAACTAGGCCTAGTATCTTCCAAGGGCAATAACTGTGTGAAAATAAAGTGAGTGAAACGTGCATAACTAGGCCTAGTATCTTCCAAGGGCAATAACTGTGTGAAAATAAAGTGAGTGAAACGTGCATAACTAGGCCTAGTATCTTCCAAGGGCAATAACTGTGTGAAAATAAAGTGAGTGAAACGTGCATAACTAGGCCTAGTATCTTCCAAGGGCAATAACTGTGTGAAAATAAAGTGAGTGAAACGTGCATAACTAGGCCTGGTACTGATCATTCAAGTGAAATTTCATGAAAATCTAGCAAGTTGTTTAGAAGATCGTGTCCGAACAAAGGGTATTATTTATAAATCTTGTGGCCATAACTGTGTAAAAAGCAGACGACAAAGACGATATACATAACTAGGTCTGGTATTGATCATTCGGGTGATGTTTTTTGTGAAAATCCGACTTTTAGAAGATCTTGTCAGGACAAACTTTGTGGCAGACGGACAGATAGAAAGCACACAATCAATATAACTGCCCCTCTCCCTCTCTGGGGAGACATGTTGAACGATATCATAGCACATGCATTAGAATGTGTTCACGTAATAAGCCTTTCAACACTACAGACCTCTAAATAGGCTTATAAAAAGTCAACACTACAGACCTCTAAATAGGCTTACAAAAAGTGTCGATACAATAACTGAATGAGTCGTAGTCATATTTGCATGGTTTTACAGGAAGAAGATGACGTTTATGTGATTTTGAGTTTTTGATAGAATTCTATCGAATATTCGAATACCGTCCCGACCGAATATTCAAATACCAAAATCGCTATTCGTTGCCATCCCTAATTTATTCACTTTTGTTTATTCATTGTATTGATTATGACATTAACCCTTTCAACACCACATACCTCTAAATAGGCTTACAAAAAGGGAAGATCCAGATGAACAGGATTATTACGAGCCATCTAATCAGGATCTGCACTTTTTGCCAGTAATATTACTATTTTTCGACAAAATTATCCATTTTCATAAATGAACTGGTCCAAATGTAATTTTCTTATTTAATTTATTGGTCTCAAAATATCATGCACCAGTCCATGTCAGTTACTTGATGTTGAATGGGTTAAATCAACCTACCAGTCTAGCCTGTCGCAGCTCCATTGTATCATTCTCACGCGCGGGGAGGAGATCAGCACAGTGTGCCGTGCCCGGTATAAACACACTATATATCCCAGTCTGCGTCTGATTAGAGAGAACGCTCAACCAATGCCAGGGGTCGATAGAACCTGAAAACATACCGGTACTTCAATCTATGTCTTCTTCTTCTTCTCTGTTAATGGCTAACAGTCAATAATTGAGCTATTATGGCCATGCGTGGGGGGTTAGAAAAGTGAGCTACCAGGTCTCCTCAGCTACTATAATTCCACCAAAGAGGACACTGGTAGTGTGATAAAAAAAGGTGCAAAAACCTAACACGTTAAACCTTAAAAGCCTTAAGCCTACAATATGTACATATACTAGAAGTGTGCAAAGAGAGGTTAGTAGTAGCAACCGACGGATCTGTAGTCCAGTGGTAACACGCTGGACTGGTAATCCAGGGATCGCAGGTTCGATCCCCCGTCTGACCCTAATAAAATTAACAGTCTTTCAGATGGGACGTTAAACCGAGGTCTTGTGTCGGTGCTTTACAACGTGGACGTAAAAGAACCAGAAGAGACTCTGGAATGGGTCTCTGTCTGTATCACTGCACTATCTTCCAAAATCTAAAATGACTAATATCTTCAGGAGGCATCGCTCATATGGGCAACCGGTAGCGACGATAAATAAACGTAAAACACACACACAGGTTAGTAGTTGTTAAGAACAAGATAAAAACAAGTGTGTTCTGCTATGGCTTCAGCATCATCAAATCCTGCGATAGTCAGCGCTGACTACATGAGATGGCAGTATGTTCCATATGTCTTGCTGAGTACAGTGATGGATCAGTGAAGATGTTGGACCACATATCCAGATGGTGGTTAACAGAACATATCGGTACTTCAATCTATGTCTTGCTGAGTACAATGGTGGATCAGTGAAAATGTTGTACATATCCAGATGGTCGTTAACAGAACATACCGGTACTTCAATCTATGTCTTGCTGAGTACAATGGTGGATCAGTGAAAATGTTGTACATATCCAGATGGTCGTTAACAGAACATACCGGTACTTCAATCTATGTCTTGCTGAGTACAATGGTGGATCAGTGAAAATGTTGTACATATCCAGATGGTCGTTAACAGAACATACCGGTACTTCAATCTATGTCTGCTGAGTACAGTGATGGATCAGTGGAAATGTTGGACATATCCAGATGGTGGTTAACAGAACATATCGGTACTTCAATCTATGTCTGGCTGAGTACAGTGATAATGATAAAGGTTGCCCTTAATGTTAAATGTTGACCATAAATGTGAAATGCTGTCCTTAATGTTAAATGTTGACCTTAATGTTAAATGCTGTCCTTAATGTTAAATGTTGCCCGTAATGTTAAATATTGCACTTAATGTTAAATGTTGCCCTTAATGTTAAATGTTGCACTTAAAAAATGTTGCACTTAATGTTAAATATTGCACTTAATGTTAAATGTTGCCCTTAATGTTAAATGCTGCCCTTAATGTTAAATGCTGCCCTTAATGTTAAATGTGGCACTTAATGTTAAATGTTGCCCTTAATGTTAAATGCTGCCCTTAATGTTAAATGTTGCACTTAATGTTAAATGTTGCACTTAATGCTAAATGTTGCACTTAATGTTATTGACATTCACAAACACTATGTTTGAATGCTGATTGTACTGGTCGTCCCTTAGTGGCCCCTTATTGACTTACCATTCACAAACACTATGTTTGAATGCTGATTGTACTGGTCGTCCCTTAGTGGCCCCTTATTGACTTACCATTCACAAACACTATGTTTGAATGCTGATTGTACTGGTCGTCCCTTAGTGGCCCCTTATTGACTTACCATTCACAAACACTATGTTTGAATGCTGATTGTACTGGTCGTCCCTTAGTGGCCCCTTATTGACTTACCCTTCACCAACACTATGTTTGAATGCTGATTGTACTGGTCTCCCTTAGCGGCCCCTTATTGACTTACCCGTCACCAACACTATGTTTGAATGCTGATTGTACTGGTCTCCCTTAGTGGCCCCTTATTGACTTACCATTCACAAACACTATGTTCGAATGCTGATTATACTGGTGGCCCCTTAGTGGCCTCTTATTGACTTACCATTAACAAACACTATGCTTGACTGCTGTTTGTACTGGTGGCCCCTTATTGACTTACCATTCACAAACACTATGTTTGAATGCTGATTGTACTGGTGGCCCCTTAGTGGCCCCTTACTGACTTACCGGACATGACCCAGGACGTTGCAGATCCAGCTCCCATAGCCATTAACGGCTCTACACTCGCCATGGTCGACAACTTCAGATATCTAGGATCACTGATATCCAACAACCTGTCCCTCGATGCTGAGATCAATGCACGCATTGGGAAAGCAGCCACCGTCATGTCAAAACTCACCAAGAGAGTCTGGGAGAACAGAAACCTAACGCTGAACACCAAGTTGAAGGTCTACCAGGCCTGCATACTCAGCACGCTTCTCTACGGCAGTGAGTCATGGACGACATATGCCAGACAAGAGACAAAGCTGAACTCATACCATATGAGGTGCCGTCGCAGGATCTTGGGAATCACTTGGGAAGATAGGGTCACCAATACAGAGGTCCTCAGCAGAGCGAGTTCAACAACCATCTATGCAATGCTCAGTGAACGCTGCCTGCGCTGGCTAGGTCATGTCCGACGCATCCCCAAAGATCTACTATACGGTCAACTTGAACAAGGATCACGTCCAACTGATCGCCCCCACCTAAGATACAGGGACGCTTGTAAGAGGGACCTGCGTTCAGCGCAAATCAACATAGAGTCTTGGGAGGACACAGCATCAAACCGGTCATCATTGAGACACGTTGTGAAAGCTGGGGTCAGATGAGCCGAGGCTGAGCGAACTACGCTTCGTGAGCAGAAACGACAGAAGCACAAGGCATCAACCAAACTGGATGACTTGATCTTCACCTGCGATGACTGCAACAGAGACTGCCACTCAAGAATAGGCATACTCAGTCACCGCAGAAGATGTTCCTCAACAAGAGCGCAATCCATCGTCTCATAAGACTGATGGAGGCTGATGATTGACTTACCATTAACAAACACTATGCTTGACTGCTGCTTGTACTGGTGGCCCCTTATTGACTTACCATTCACAAACACTATGTTTGAATGCTGATTGTACTGGTCGTCCCTTAGTGTCCCCTTATTGACTTACCATTCACAAACACTATGTTTGACTGCTGGGTATGATTCCCTCCATAATAGTCATTGGAGAATTGTACATTCTTAAAGACATCTGACGAACCAATCTTGAAAATATCACGACACACCTGTATATCACTGTTCTGCAGGTCCATGTAGTGTGAGAATGGGCAGGTCGTGTTAACATCACATGTCTGGTCTAAAAATACACATATAACATTGCATGTCTGGTCTACAAATACACATATAACACAAATACACATATAACATTGCATGTCTGGTCTACAAATACACATATAACACAAATACACATATAACATTGCATGTCTGGTCTACAAATACACATATAACACAAATACACATATAACACAAATACACATATAACATTGCATGTCTGGTCTACAAATACACATATAACACAAATACACATATAACATTGCATGTCTGGTCTACAAATACACATATAACACAAATACACATATAACATTGCAGGTCTGGTCTACAAATACACATATAACATTGCATATCTGGTGTACAAATACACATATAACATCGCATGTCTGGTCTACAAATACACATATAACACAAATACACATATAACATCGCATGTCTGGTCTACAAATACACATATAACATCGCATGTCTGGTCTACAAATACACATATAACACAAATACACATATAACATTGCATGTCTGGTCTACAAATACACATATAACATCGCATGTCTGGTCTACAAATACACATATAACACAAATACACATATAACATTGCATGTCTGGTCTACAAATACACATATAACATTGCATCTGGTCTACAAATACACATATAACACAAATACACATATAACATCGCATGTCTGGTCTACAAATACACATATAACACAAATACACATATAACATTGCATGTCTGGTCTACAAATACACATATAACACAAATACACATATAACATTGCATGTCTGGTCTACAAATACACATATAACATTGCATGTCTGGTCTACAAATACACATATAACATTGCAGGTCTGGTCTACAAATACACATATAACATTGCATATCTGGTGTACAAATACACATATAACATTGCATGTCTGGTCTACAAATACACATATAACATTGCAGGTCTGGTCTACAAATACACATATAACATTGCATGTCTGGTCTACAAATACACATATAACATTGCAGGTCTGGTCTACAAATACACATATAACATTGCATATCTGGTGTACAAATACACATATAACATTGCATGTCTGGTCTACAAATACACATATAACACAAATACACATATAACATCGCATGTCTGGTCTACAAATACACATATAACACAAATACACATATAACACAATTACACATATAACATTGCATGTCTGGTCTACAAATACACATATAACATAAATACACATATAACATTGCAGGTCTGGTCTACAAATACACATATAACATTGCATATCTGGTGTACAAATACACATATAACATCGCATGTCTGGTCTACAAATACACATATAACACAAATACACATATAACATTGCATGTCTGGTCTACAAATACACATATAACATCGCATGTCTGGTCTACAAATACACATATAACATCGCATGTCTGGTCTACAAATACACATATAACACAAATACACATATAACATCGCATGTCTGGTCTACAAATACACATATAACACAAATACACATATAACATTGCATGTCTGGTCTACAAATACACATATAACACAAATACACATATAACACAAATACACATATAACATTGCATGTCTGGTCTACAAATACACATATAACACAATTACACATATAACATTGCATGTCTGGTCTACAAATACACATATAACACAAATACACATATAACATTGCAGGTCTGGTCTACAAATACACATATAACATTGCATATCTGGTGTACAAATACACATATAACATCGCATGTCTGGTCTACAAATACACATATAACACAAATACACATATAACATCGCATGTCTGGTCTACAAATACACATATAACACAAATACACATATAACATCGCATGTCTGGTGTACAAATACACATATAACATCGCATGTCTGGTCTACAAATACACATATAACACAAATACACATATAACATTGCATGTCTGGTCTACAAATACACATATAACATCGCATGTCTGGTCTACAAATACACATATAACACAAATACACATATAACATTGCATGTCTGGTCTACAAATACACATATAACACAAATACACATATAACATTGCATGTCTGGTCTACAAATACACATATAACACAAATACACATATAACATTGCATGTCTGGTCTACAAATACACATATAACATTGCATGTCTGGTCTACAAATACACATATAACATTGCAGGTCTGGTCTACAAATACACATATAACATTGCATATCTGGTGTACAAATACACATATAACATTGCATGTCTGGTCTACAAATACACATATAACATTGCAGGTCTGGTCTACAAATACACATATAACATTGCATGTCTGGTCTACAAATACACATATAACATTGCAGGTCTGGTCTACAAATACACATATAACATTGCATATCTGGTGTACAAATACACATATAACATCGCATGTCTGGTCTACAAATACACATATAACACAAATACACATATAACATTGCATGTCTGGTCTACAAATACACATATAACACAAATACACATATAACATTGCAGGTCTGGTCTACAAATACACATATAACATTGCATATCTGGTGTACAAATACACATATAACATCGCATGTCTGGTCTACAAATACACATATAACACAAATACACATATAACATTGCATGTCTGGTCTACAAATACACATATAACATCGCATGTCTGGTCTACAAATACACATATAACATCGCATGTCTGGTCTACAAATACACATATAACACAAATACACATATAACATTGCATGTCTGGTCTACAAATACACATATAACACAAATACACATATAACATTGCATGTCTGGTCTACAAATACACATATAACACAAATACACATATAACATTGCATGTCTGGTCTACAAATACACATATAACATTGCATGTCTGGTCTACAAATACACATATAACACAAATACACATATAACATTGCATGTCTGGTCTACAAATACACATATAACACAAATACACATATAACATTGCATGTCTGGTCTACAAATACACATATAACATTGCATGTCTGGTCTACAAATACACATATAACACAAATACACATATAACATTGCATTTCTGGTCTGCAAATACACATATAACATCGCATGTCTGGTCTACAAATACACATATAACATTGCATGTCTGGTCTACAAATACACATATAACACAAATACACATATAACATCGCATGTCTGGTCTACAAATACACATATAACACAAATACACATATAACATTGTATGTCTGGTCTACAAATACACATATAACACAAATACACATATAACATTGCATGTCTGGTCTACAAATACACATATAACACAAATACACATATAATATTGCATGTCTGGTCTACAAATACACATATAACATCGCATGTCTGGTCTACAAATACACATATAATATTGCAGGTCTGGTCTACAAATACACATATAACATTGCATGTCTGGTCTACAAATACACATATAACACAAATACACATATAACATTGCATGTCTGGTCTACAAATACACATATAACATTGCAGGTCTGGTCTACAAATACACATATAACTTTGCAGGTCTGGTCTACAAATACACATATAACATTGCAGGTCTGGTCTACAAATACACATATAACATTGCAGGTATATGGACTGAGAGAATATGTGGGGCTGGGGCAGGTCGTGTTTACATCACATGTCTGGTCTACAAATACACATATAACATTGCAGGTATATGAACTGAGAGAATGTGTGGCTATGGTGGACCAGGAGGCTGAGCTGTTCTCCATGATGGGTGTCATTGTTGTTCATGTTCTACCAGCGAGCATCCCTCCACCCCCCACATCCCCAGCTAGCTTCTCTTCTCCTAACCAACGCAGGCCTCCTACAGCTCATATGTCCCAAACCGAAAGTAAACGTGATGCTACAAAGCACGACTACTTACAATAACCAAACTGGGAACAAGTTTGGTAAATCCACTGTCTGATTCCTGCGCCCATGGCATCCCTGTCCACTGTAGTGTTTGACATGGTCTTTGTATAGTTCATATAGCAGTTGTCCACGCAGGTTTCTTTGGTCAGATCCATCGATGCCTGTGCTCACATAGAGACATAGAATGTTTATTTTGTTAAGTGCAACCTGTATATACAATCAATACAAAGCAATCCAATACAATAGTCAGCCACATGGCATACGATGCACTAACATTTAACCCATTCAATGGACTAATATTTTTAGAACAATAAATTAATAAGAAAATATACATTTGGACCAGTTCATTTATGAACATGGGTAACTTTGTCTAAAAATAGTAATATTACTGGCAAAAAGTGCAGATCCTGATTAGATGGCTCATTATAATCCGAATCATCTGGATCTACACTTTTTGTAAGCCTATTTAGAGGTATGTGGTGATGAAAGGGTTAATATCATATTTAATACAATGAATGAACAAAAGTGAATAAATTAAGGATGGCAACGAATAGCGATTTTGGTATTCCAATATTCGGTCGGGACGGTATTCGAATATTCGATAGAATTCTATCAAAAACTTAAAATCACTCCAACTCTTGCGTAAACGTCATCTTCTTTCTGTAAGGCCATGCAAATAGGACGACGACTCATTTCAGTTATTGTTATCGGCCACTGTACATTCATGAGCGTTTTCACAAATGAAACCATTGTCATTGTCCAACTGCTTACCGTTGAAAAATGTTTGTTTTTATAATTGTAATATATGTATTTAGTTCCTGTAAATACTTAGCAGAAAATATTTAATTAAAATTAATGTAAGAAGATTTAATTGGACGAGCAAATGCAATTTAGGGAATGGTTAGATTTGTTACTATAGTAACATATTGAAGTATAACTAAAACTAGGCATTGTAATTTAGACCACAAGAATATATAGAGAATATTAGGTTACTGTCTTATAAATTTTAATTTATTAGGCGAGTTGGAGAAAATATACTCTGTATACTCTTGTATTTTTTTCGGACACAATCCTAATAAATTAAAATTTATAAGACATATATATAATATTCTATTTATCCTATCTTCTGATAAAAATACATTTTAGAGAGGAAATATTACCGAATATTACTGACCTGAAGTTTATCATACCATCTGTGAACATATGTCATACACGCAGCGTTATGATGTCATAAAAGATTTTATTAGGCACTGACTAATAAAACAAAGTTTATTAGGCCGGTCGTTTTTGACCATTATTATGAAAGTAGGATAAATATTTAAATTACCAGTAAACTAATATTTGCGAAGTCATCATAATTTAAATAAGTTGCCGAACAGTCATCGAACCCACAAAAAATGCCTAACAGCTACACCAATAACATAAACAGCAATAAGATTGCCTGATTACCTGGTTCACTGTTATAAGATTTGCATACGGATCAGTTGTTGACAACATCAATTTACACAGGTGCGAGATGTTCTGTCCCGGGATCTCATTGTTATACTGTGCCACGCCCATGAAGTATCCAGCAAGGTTAGACACAAGCAGGACAGTATCAGGTCTACAAATTAATGTATAAAGTATTGAAATATAAATAAAAGAAAACAAGCGAATTGAATGAACTGATATCCCCCCAGCCGAACTGGAGCACGACGGACAAATATTGTATTTCGGCTGTCCGATTAGTGCAGTGGTTAGCGTGCTAGCTTCTCACCAATGCAACCCGGGTTCGATCCTTGGACTGGGAAGAATGTGAGATGGTACGGTGGTCGCCAGATCTGACAGGTGGGTTTTCTCCGGTTTCCTCCCACACGAATGACCACATATACGTCAACGAGAGTGATTAATATAAGTTCATTAAAACTTCCTTCGCAATCGAGTTTAATCAATTAAAGGGCAATAATTCTGGTGTTGCTAGGTCGATCCTGTCGACAATTGTATGTGTACCACCGCACTATGGTGATACATATTTGTTTTTAAGTTTCATAAATCCCCCCCATTGGTTACTGTCAACTGACTCACGATGGACGCACGTACGCACAGAAGGACGATGCCAAACAATACGAGTGGCCGGAATGGTGAGGGACATTTCGAAGGTTCGAATCTCGTCAGGGGTTCATTCTGATATGGCTGGTTGGCGAGCCGCTAGCTAGTTAAATGGTTACCGATTGCCTACCAGCCTGTCGTCTGGCATTCAAGTATAGGATTATGGAAGTACTGATGTTCATAAAAATGAGGTGTCTCATAAGTCAGAAATGGCTGGCCCTTTAAATACAGGTGCCACTATAATAAACAAACACTTTACTCTACTTTTATAATATTGTTTATTTTACTGTATTTTAAAGCTAATTTATTTTTCTATATCATTATGCAATCAAAACTAAAATTTAGGAGAACTGATATCAAACATTATTCTGTGTACATAGTACATGTACCGGTATATACGTACCCCTCTGGTTATCTTATTTCTTCAAATAATTCAATCATTAGGATATTGTAAAACGGTAAAATTAAGTGTTTGTTTATTATAGCGTCACCCCTATTTAAAGGGCCAGCCATTTCCGACTAATGGGTCTCTCTCTGTATCATTGCACTATCCTCCAAAAATCTATAATAGCTATTCTCTTCAGGAGGCGTCGCTCATATGGGCAACCGGTAGCGACGATAAATAAACGTAAAACACCACCACGACTTATGAGACACCTTTTTTATGAACATCCCAATTCCTATGCTTGTAGGCCATGCACCAGGCTTGTATGCAAAAGGTAACCATTATTTAACTAGCCGGCGGCTCGCCAACCGGCCATATCAGAACGAACCCCTGACGAGGTTTGAACCATCGACCTGTCGCCCCGACGCCTTAACCACTAGGCCATGGTATTTTATTTAACATACTTCATAGAAACTGGATTGCAGGATTTGAAGTCAGTGCGTAGTTCATCAAACTGTCCAGCTGCAATCATAGAATCTATCTTCTGAAAGCCTTTTTTGACCATATCTAGACACTAGAAATATGAAATACTGATTGTTAGTATCAAGTACATATTTAAGGAGAAGAATTCTATAAGACTTAGTCGGATCTGTTGTCCAGTGGTAACACGTTGGACTGGTAATCGAAGGATCGCAGGTTCGATCCCCCCGTCTGTCCTAATAAAATTAACAGTTGACAGCTCAAGTCATGTTAATTGTCGGTATCGAATCTGTTGTCCAATGGTAACATGTTAGACTGGTAATTGAAGGATCGCAGGCTCGATCCCCCGTCTGTCCTAATAAAATTAACAGTTGACAGCTCAATTCATGTTAATTGTCGGTACAATTAAATTTTAAGTAAAAATTAGTAAGTTTGGGAAAGAGGTAATCATACTAGCAGGTTGCTTTCTCCTCAATCCTACATGTATGTACATAGGAAAGAGGTAATTATACAAGCAGGTTGCTTTCTCCTCAATCCTACATGTATGTACATAGGAAAGAGGTAATCATACAAGCAGGTTGCTTTCTCCTCAATCCTACATATATGTACATAGGAAAGAGGTAACCATACAAGCAGGTTGCTTTCTCCTCAATCCTACATCTATGTACATAGGAAAGAGGTAACCATACAAGCAGGTTGCTTTCTCCTCAATCCTACATCTATGTACATAGGAAAGAGGTAACCATACAAGCAGGTTGCTTTCTCCTCAATCCTACATATATGTACATAGGAAAGAGGTAACCATACAAGCAGGTTGCTTTCTCCTCAATCCTACATAGGAAAGAGGTAACCATACAATCAGGTTGCTTTCTCCTCAATCCTACATATATGTACATAGGAATGAGGTAACCATACAAGCAGGTTGCTATCTCCTCAATCCTACATATATGTACATAGGAAAGAGGTAACCATACAAGCAGGTTGCTTTCTCCTCAATCCTACATGTATGTACATAGGAAAGAGGTAACCATACAAGCAGATTGCTTTCTCCTCAATCCTACATATATGTACATAGGAAAGAGATAAACATACAAGCAGGTTGCTTTCTCCTCAATCCTACATGTATGTACATATGAAAGAGGTAACCATACAAGCAGGTTGCTTTCTCCTCAATCCTACATGTATGTACATAGGAAAGACGTAACCATACAAGCAGGTTGCTTTCTCCTCAATCCTACATGTATGTACATAGGAAAGACGTAACCATACAAGCGGGTTGCTTTCTCCTCAATCCTACATGTATGTACATAGGAAAGACGTAACCATACAAGCAGGTTGCTTTCTCCTCAATCCTACATGTATGTACATAGGAAAGACGTAACCATACAAGCGGGTTGCTTTCTCCTCAATCCTACATGTATGTACATAGGAAAGACGTAACCATACAAGCAGGTTGCTTTCTCCTCAATCCTACATGTATGTACATAGGAAAGACGTAACCATACAAGCGGGTTGCTTTCTCCTCAATCCTACATGTATGTACATAGGAAAGACGTAACCATACAAGCAGGTTGCTTTCTCCTCAATCCTACATGTATGTACATAATATTTATAGTTGACTTGATATTCAAAGAAAGAAATAGTGTTTAAACTAAATTTTAAGTAGTTGTAAAACTTGTTCCAGTTTATTTTATAATCCTTACCTCCTGTGAACCACCAACAAGTTGACTTTTAAAGCTGTCTGCCACTACTTCATTGTAGCCTTCAAAGTTTGTCACGGCCTGAACAGGAGCAGATGATGCAACAGCACCGTGTACCAGGTGTGGATACTGAAATATACACTACAATGTCTCACTGTGTACCAGGTGTGGATACTGAAATATACACTACGGTGTCTCACTGTGTACCAGGTGTGGATACTGAAATATACACTATGATGTATCACTGTGTACCAGGTGTGGATACTGAAATATACACTACGATGTATCACTGTGTACCAGGTGTGGATACTGAAATATACAGTACGGTGTATCACTGTGTACCAGGTGTGGATACTGAAATATACACTACGGTGTCTCACTGTGTACCAGGTGTGGATACTGAAATATACACTACGATGTATCACTGTGTACCAGGTGTGGATACTGAAATATACACTACTGTGTCTCACTGTGTACCAGGTGTGGATACTGAAATATACACTACGGTGTCTCACTGTGTACCAGGTGTGGATACTGAAATATACACTACTGTGTCTCACTGTGTACCAGGTGTGGATACTGAAATATACACTACGGTGTCTCACTGTGTACCAGGTGTGGATACTGAAATATACACTACTGTGTCTCACTGTGTACCAGGTGTGGATACTGAAATATACACTACTGTGTCTCACTGTGTATCAGGTGTGGATACTGAAATATACACTACGGTGTCTCACTTAGTACCAGGTGTGGATACACTATGGTGTCTCACTGTGTACCAGGTGTGGATACACTATGGTGTCTCACTGTGTACCAGGTGTGGATACACTATGGTGTCTCACTGTGTACCAGGTGTGGATACACTATGGTGTCTCACTGTGTACCAGGTGTGGATACACTATGGTGTATCACTGTGTACCAGGTGTGGATACACTACGATGTCTCACTGTGTACCAGGTGTGGATACACTATGGTGTCTCACTGTGTACCAGGTGTGGATACACTATGGTGTATCACTGTGTACCAGGTGTGGATACACTACAGTGTCTCACTGTGTACCAGGTGTGGATACACTACGGTGTCTCACTGTGTACCAGGTGTGGATACTGAAATATACACTACTGTGTCTCACTGTGTACCAGGTGTGGATACTGAAATATACACTACTGTGTCTCACTGTGTACCAGGTGTGGATACTGAAATATACACTACTGTGTCTCACTGTGTACCAGGTGTGGATACTGAAATATACACTACGGTGTCTCACTTAGTACCAGGTGTGGATACACTATGGTGTCTCACTGTGTACCAGGTGTGGATACACTATGGTGTCTCACTGTGTACCAGGTGTGGATACACTATGGTGTATCACTGTGTACCAGGTGTGGATACACTACGATGTCTCACTGTGTACCAGGTGTGGATACACTATGGTGTCTCACTGTGTACCAGGTGTGGATACACTATGGTGTATCACTGTGTACCAGGTGTGGATACACTACAGTGTCTCACTGTGTACCAGGTGTGGATACACTACGGTGTCTCACTGTGTACCAGGTGTGGATACTGAAATATACACTACTGTGTCTCACTGTGTACCAGGTGTGGATACTGAAATATACACTACTGTGTCTCACTGTGTACCAGGTGTGGATACTGAAATATACACTACTGTGTCTCACTGTGTACCAGGTGTGGATACTGAAATATACACTACGGTGTCTCACTTAGTACCAGGTGTGGATACACTATGGTGTCTCACTGTGTACCAGGTGTGGATACACTATGGTGTCTCACTGTGTACCAGGTGTGGATACACTATGGTGTCTCACTGTGTACCAGGTGTGGATACCCTATGGTGTATCACTGTGTACCAGGTGTATCACTGTGTACCAGGTGTGGATACACTACGGTGTCTCACTGTGTACCAGGTGTGGATACACTATGGTGTCTCACTGTGTACCAGGTGTGGATACACTATGGTGTATCACTGTGTACCAGGTGTGGATACACTACGGTGTCTCACTGTGTACCAGGTGTGGATACACTATGGTGTCTCACTGTGTACCAGGTGTGGATACACTACGGTGTCTCACTTAGTACCAGGTGTGGATACACTATGGTGTCTCACTGTGTACCAGGTGTGGATACACTACAGTGTCTCACTGTGTACCAGGTGTGGATACACTATGGTGTCTCACTGTGTACCAGGTGTGGATACACTACGGTGTCTCACTGTGTACCAGGTGTGGATACACTACGGTGTCTCACTGTGTACCAGGTGTGGATACACTACGGTGTCTCACTGTGTACCAGGTGTGGATACACTACAGTGTCTCACTGTGTACCAGGTGTGGATACACTATGGTGTCTCACTGTGTACCAGGTGTGGATACTGAACAACATACACATAGACAACATATACGTTCAACCTGTATCAGATACAATAAACATAGACAATATATACGTTCAACCTTTATCAGTTACTATAGACATAGACAACACATACGTTCAACCTGTATCAATTACAATAGACATAGACAACATATACGTTCAACCTGTATCAGTTACAATAAACATAGACAACACATACGTTCAACCTGTATCAATTACAATAGACATAGACAACATATACGTTCAACCTGTATCAGTTACAATAGACATAGACAACATATACATTCAACCTGTATCAATTACAATAGACATAGACAACATATACGTTCAACCTGTATCAGTTACAATAGACATAGACAACATATACGTTCAACCTGTATCAGTTACAATAGACATAGACAACATATACATTCAACCTGTATCAATTACAATAGACATAGACAACATATACGTTCAACCTGTATCAATTACAATAGACATAGACAACATATACGTTCAACCTGTATCAAATACAATAGACATAGACAACATATACGTTCAACCTGTATCAGTTACAATAGACATAGACAACATATACATTCAACCTGTATCAATTACAATAGACATAGACAACATATACGTTCAACCTGTATCAAATACAATAGACATAGACAACATATACGTTCAACCTGTATCAGTTACAATAGACATAGACAACATATACGTTCAACCTGTATCAAATACAATAAACATAGACAACATATACGCTCAACCTGTATCAGTTACAATAGACATAGACAACATATACGTTCAACCTGTATCAATTACAATAGACATAGACAACATATACGTTCAAACTGTATCAATTACAATAAACATAGACAACATATACGTTCAACCTGTATCAGTTACAATAGACATAGACAACATATACGTTCAACCTGTATCAATTACAATAGACATAGACAACATATACCTTCAACCTGAACCAAGCTGACAGAGCTCCAGGGTAGCTGCCACCAAAGCAGATCCATGGAGAACTGTCTGATATTCCATGCTTTGTCTTCGTGTGATGAATAAATGTAGCCAGGTCTGCTAATCTGTCAATGTAAAACTTTCCATTTACAATTACTGTATAATTTATATAATATTAAGCTTCTTTTTTTTTCGTAACTTTTTTTTAATTCATTTTTTTTTTATTTCATAAACATTTTTTATAATAACGAAACATACTACGTCAATGATTGGGTTTCTTTCACATATTGCAATTGACATTTGCAAATGTAGGTTATTGCCATAATAGTTTAAAGTATGTATACAAACATGCGTATATACACCCATACATGTATATCAATGCATACACAAAATGCATTCATAAAAACACACATATGTACCACATACACACACCCATCATACATATATACATACATATACATGTATGATATACACTTAAAATAGTTATATATGTATATCAGAGGCTTCGAAAATTTTCAAAACCAAATCGGTCCGGGCCGAAATCGAGTCAGTACCCCCCCATCATGTCCTGCCAATATGTTTGCACCCCCCACCCCCCCCCCCATAAAATCGTAAGTAAGTAAACCCAATTTGCTTTTTTTGCTTTATTTCCATGCTGTCACCAGTCAATTATATTTAAAAATCGCATGTATGTTCAGGACAAACTGTACTTTACCCGTTACTATAGGTCTGGTAAATTTTCATTTTGTCTAATAATAGTTTTAAGTGTACGGCATTTAAAAATAAATGAATGGTAGGACATTTTGATAGAGGTAAATTTTATCTCGTCACCTGTATCACCGGTGGAAGCGGGTGAACTCGGCCCAAATCGAACTCGGTCCCGTCAAATTATATTATATCAACTGCATTTGACTCTTTAAACATCACAGATATACTGCGTTGTGCCATTTCAATATTTAATTGAAGGGCGCTGTACAATAAAAATACTAAACATTATATACCCGTCGTATATTTTGAGTACATTCCGTGTCATAACGGATTTTCGGATTTCTATTTAAAATATTAATTATTATTTAATTGCAAATTAATCCTAGCACACTTCTTTAATTTAATGCAAACATTTTAAAAACAAATTCTTTATAAAATTCTAAAATAATCGACTGTCAATCATTCAGTCCACTTCAAAGAAACTAACAAATGTCGGTAGTTTTGCTGTAAACATCAAACGATTACCCCACTAATTTCATGTAATTGACATGACATGCATTGATCGCCTGATCACCATGGAGACATGGGACCTCAGGTGGCCTCAGGTGGCAATTATCCAGTTCGATCGTAAATTGGAAACGTGTGAAATGTGTCAACGGATTATACTAGTTCCCACTTTCCCAACCTTTTATTTTCACACATACTAATTATCCCCAATTATCTCTTCGCCCCTCAAACTTACCTGTATTTTCTATACTGTTCAAAAAATAAATGAAAGGCACACATAAACTTGTACTTGCAGTGTACTATTTCAATGTTATTTATCTTGTTCCATCTGTTGAAAATACTTACTTATTCTAGAATAAACTATTTTTTTGTTATTTTTGTTTCCAGTGCATATGTACCAAATTAGGTTCGTTATAGACCGATTTCTTGACTTTTTCAACAATATTTTGGATTTTTAAAGGTATTTTGACTGTTAGAATCAGTCTGAAATGATAAAAATCGGTCGAAAACCGACAAACTGGTAATTTTCGAAGCCCTGAATTTGTAAATGTTTTTTAATACTGATGTGATATATATAATAATAATAATATTAAGCATAAATGCTTCAATTGTTCACAAATTGTGCATCGATTAAAAATAATAAATTTACATATTTAATATTTTTATTCCTACTATAAGAATCCTCCCACAAAGGTATCATATCTGTAACTTAACACTTATGGCTGACTTACACC
The DNA here is from genome assembly GCA_014843695.1 of Archivesica marissinica. Lineage (NCBI taxonomy): Eukaryota > Metazoa > Mollusca > Bivalvia > Venerida > Vesicomyidae > Archivesica > Archivesica marissinica. The sequence goes on along the minus strand of CM026395.1, from coordinate 16,519,111 downwards.
CATATACATGTAACTGCTTAAAGCTGACCTACACCCATATACATATAACTGCTTAAAGCTGACTTACACCCATATACATATAACTGCTTAAAGCTGACTTACACCCATATACATATAACTGCTTAAAGCTGACTTACACCCATATACATATAACTGCTTATAGCTGACTTACACCCATATACATATAACTATGTGTACATACAAGATTTTTGAGGAAAGTAACAGAGTGATGATGTTTAAGTTAAGTTTAACCCATTCAACACCAAGTAACTGACCATCGACTGGTGCATGATATTTTTAGACCAATAAATTAATAAGAAAATTATATTTCGACCAGTTCATTTATCAAAATGGGTAAATTTGTCTAAAAATAGTACCATTACTGGCAAAAAGTGCAGATCCTGATGAGACGGCCCGCTATGAGCTGGCTCATCTGGATCTACAGGTTTTTGTAGCCTATTTAGATGTATGTGGTGCTAAAAGGGAAGTATGTGAGGTTTTCTCTGGGTATTCCGGTTTCCTCCCACACAAATGACCACATTTACGCTTTCATCCGCGCCAATGAGAGTGATTAATATAAGTTGTTAGAACTTGCTTCGCAATCGTTGTAAAAATAAATAAAGTTTAAACTTTATAAGGTTAACCCTTTCAACACCACAGACCTCTAAATAGGCTTACAAAAAGTGTAGATCTAGATGAGCCGACTCGTAACGAACCGTCTCATCAGGATCTGCACTTTTTGCCAGTAATATTACTAATTTTAGACAAAATTACTCATTTTGCTAAATGAACTTCTTTCTTATTAATTTATTGGTCTAAAAATATGATGCACCAGTCAATGTCAGTTACTTGGTGTTGAATGGGTTAATGTGAATGTACTGACGCTTGCTGACTGGAGAGGTATTGTAATTCCTCCAGTTGGAGACCATCATCATTCAGACTGGCTCCATAAAACCGGTGCTCCACTCCCACCAACAGTGCTTCATGCTTCTTTGCCAGATCCACAATTTCACCTGAAGTATCACATATTCCATATGAAGCAACACATTTTGCTTATGGGGTTAAAAATCGCACCAACACATCAGGTCATATGGTGACCCTCCAGCTATTATTGGTGGAGTAAAACCCTGGGTGCCCCTCTGAGCAGTATTATAGACACGGACAGACACCAGGATGGAACCACTGACCTTCTGCAAGCCAGCTTGATAGCTTCCTCAAATAATAGAGTTTGGGATTCAAACCAACACCGGTGAGGTGCAAGTGACTTGAAGTCAACAAATTTAAACACCCTGGCTGCCACGGAGCTGATGCAGCATGTACAAATTGAAATAAATCAAATTAACCAATGTTTCCATAGTTGGCAAAGGTAAAGATGCTTAGACATCAGTTGCTGTGAATAATCAATTTTAATTTATTTTGCGATTAAAAAACAATGACAATACCAGGACGCACTACATAATATACACCTCTGTCAGAATTTGAATTCGCAACCTCATCGCTTCTCTACAATACAACCACGGATCGATCCTCACAATCCGGTGTCATATAGAATATTGGCAATCCCCCCTCAAAATAATGACCCGCAAGTCATTTTTCGGCTATAGAATATTGACCACATCATTGCGTAAAAATTACTGGCTGTCCGTTTAGCGCAGTGGTTAGCACGCTCGCTTTTCACTAATGTAACAAGGGTTTAATCCTCGGACTGGGAAGTATGTGAGATGGTACGATGGTCGCCAGATCGGTCAGGTGGGTTTACGGGTACTCCGGTTTCCCACCACCCAAATGACCACATTGCTCAACAGTTCAACCCCTCGCACAAGATGCTATCTACTCTAATGATAAAATATAGGGTTACATACCAGCTTCAACAGTCCTAGAAGTTAGTGTTCCTTCGCCACCAATGTATAGAAATACAGGACCCTTTGAACCGAACCAGTATTCCGCATTTATGTAATATCTCTGTTTGTATGTCTTCCCCCATTCCTGTCAACAGAACACATCACATCAAGTGGACAAGTCATTTCATTTAAAGGAGAATAGATGAGGTTTCCGATACAAGTCTTAAAGGAGAATAGATGAGGTTTCCGATACAAGTCTTAAAGGAGAATAGATGAGGTTTCCGATACAAGTCATTTCATTTAAAGGAGAATAGATGAGGTTTCCAATACAAGTCTTAAAGGAGAATAGATGAGGTTTCTGATACAAGTCTTAAAGGAGAATAGATGAGGTTTCCGATACAAGTCATTTCATTTAAAGGAGAATAGATGAGGTTTCCGATACAAGTCTTAAAGGAGAATAGATGAGGTTTCCGATACAAGTCATTCATTTAAAGGAGAATAGATGAGGTTTCCACAAGTCTAAAGAGAATAGATGAGGTTTCCGATACAAGTCTTAAAGGAGAATAGATGAGGTTTCCGATACAAGTCATTTCATTTAAAGGAGAATAGATGAGGTTTCCGATACAAGTCTTAAAGGAGAATAGATGAGGTTTCCGATACAAGTCATTTCATTTAAAGGAGAATAGATGAGGTTTCCGATACAAGTCTTAAAGGAGAATAGATGAGGTTTCTGATACAAGTCTTAAAGGAGAATAGATGAGGTTTCCGATATAAGTCTTAAAGGAGAATAGATGAGGTTTCCGATACAAGTCTTAAAGGAGAATAGATGAGGTTTCCGATACAAGTCTTAAAGGAGAATAGATGAGGTTTCCGATACAAGTCTTAAAGGAGAATAGATGAGGTTTCTGATACAAGTCTTAAAGGAGAATAGATGAGGTTTCTGATACAAGTCTTAAAGGAGAATAGATGAGGTTTCTGATACAAGTCTTAAAGGAGAATAGATGAGGTTTCTGATACAAGTATATGTATATGAAAAATATTAGTTCTCTATTAATCTTTTCCTGCCGGATTAGTAAACAGGTTTAAATAATATGAAGTGTGTGGTGTAATGGATGCAGTGTCCACCTCGTATTCAAGAGATTGTGAGTTCGAATCCAGCCACAAACAGTGGTGGTGAATTCTAAAATCCACATTGACTCTTCTCTCTCCATCACGGCGATGGATTCCATCAGGAATAATGTATCGAGAGAGCTTAAACTAATGTTGTAAAAACTTCTTTGGAAATCAAGCTAAAATAAATATGTTTAAATTGTGATCTGGCTCGCCCCAATTGTGGCCTTATTTGTGCTTCTAATTCTAAGCAATGTGCAAATAACATAGATCCAGATCAGTTGTGGTGTAACGCCGTGTCTGATCATGATCTATGTTGTTTGCTATTCAGACAGGTGCTTCAGCTCCACTATCTGAAGAGCAATCAGCATATAAGCTGATCAGATGGCATGTTCTGTTCTGTCTGATCAGGTTCTCTGCTTTTTGCAAAGGCTTTTTTATGTTACATTGGCGGTGAAAGAGTTAAAGGGGAAGGGACGCACAGTCTGGTGTTTATTAGTGTCATGTGATTAATCAGATCTTGTATAGCATCCAACTAGCAGATACACATGACTGCTCTTTATAAGTAACTACTTTCCTAAAAATATAGATATTGAGTTGTCAAGATTGCTATTAACCCGCCGCATAAATTGGACGGAAAGTGCAAACAACGCTAGATTCAGAGCAGTCACGGCGTAACGTAGAGTCTGATCAGGATCTATGTTGTTTGCTATTCAGACAAGTGTTTTAGCTCCACTATATAATAAGCAAACAGCATAGAGCCTGATAAGACGGAACGTTCTGTGTCGTCTGATCTGACTCTATGCTGCTTACAAAAGCGACTTTTGTTGTGATTGGCAAGCTAAGGGGTAAGAAAAATTAATTAAGAATTACGAAAATAAATAGTGTCATGAACAATTTACTGCAGCATCCTTTCAAACGAATATTATATCATACCTTTGACATAGCATTGAAATGATCCAGCGGCTGTTCTAGGAAGAAGGTCTGAACAGGACTTTGTGTGTATCCCTTCTCTTTATACCGCTGTGTTAGCATATCATCTGACCTTTGTCTTCTCGCCACCTCCACCTCCTGTCTGAACTTCCAAAACCTTGTTCCTGCATAATGAATCCATACATGTTCATGTAACTAACTAATTTTTGATTTCCCAATGTTCAGCAAGTTCAAATTTAACAGTGATAAAACATAATGGTGGTTTCATTTTTTTTTAAATTTATTTATCGTCTATCTATCTATCTTCCTCTAATGTCAAACGCCTCGAGGGGATGTAGACATGTTGCGCGTCAAAAACCGCAAAGAAGTTAAGAGTAGTTAAAAGCATAATTATAACAAAGTAATGAAAAATAAGTTGTTGTAAAAGTTTAAAAGCAGCTGCGCAGAACAACTAGGGACTGGCATGATAAAACTGCTATATTGAATTGCTCTATGGTAGGGAGATGGACAATGACAGGAGGGAGATGGTTCCGATGGTAGATTGTTCTTGGAAAAAAGGAAAACTTGTACTAGTCTGTAGTCGCTTCCGGTTATGCTGGTTACCTAACAACACCTTTCCTGGGCAGGTTCTAGTCCTATATATTATGACCTCTACCTCATTTTTTCGATCTGTTATTTCGAAAAATGCCTTGATAATAAAATGTTACATTATGTCTAAATATTTGGACTAGGCAGGCTCCAGCGGTTAACCAGTATTTGGTACATCATATTAAACTGCCAACTTTATATTATATTATAATGTTGGTATTGGTTGGTGTCGGTTGGTGAGTCTGATGGTATAGTCTAATTATACTTTATTCAATGTTGTTGTCGTGTAGATGTCATGATGTGATGACTCAACCACAGTATTTTATTTGTGCCATTTGTAGGTAATAATATACATGCATAAGATTATAATTATGCATTGTTTCCGTATTCACAAGTTGTCTAACTTCTATAGGCTGTCTGATTAGCACAGTGGTTAGAGCACTCGCTTCTCACCAATGTAACTAGACTTCGATCCTCGGTCCGGGAAGTATGCGAGATGGTATGGTGGTCGCCAGATCGGTTTTTCTCCGAGTATTCCGGTTTCCTCCCACACGAATGACCACATTTACGCTTTCATCCGTGCCAACAAGAGTGATTAATATAAGTCGCAATCGTTGTATAATAAATAAAGTTTAAATTATAACCTCCTCTTGTTTCTCCGTTCCGGTAAGTGTATTGTTCATCTACATAGTAACTGTCTAAGGTTCTTAAAATTATTTAGTGTATGTGTTGCCACAACTACTGTGGGCAGAGCATTCCAGTGGTTAATCACTTGTGAAAAGAATTTCTTCCTAATTTCAAGCCAACATTGATGTTTCCGATGACCTCTAGTGGTTGTATCGGACATATCAAAGAATATTTTGAAGTCAATATTGTCTTTGTTATGTAACAGTTTATAGACCTCTATAAGATCTCCACGTAGTCTTCTGTATGTTAAGGAAGGTAAGTTTAAGTGTCTCAATCTATCTTCATATGGAAGATTTCTTGTCTCATGTAGCCTAGTAACTTAGTGGCACATTTCTGAACATGTTCTAATGATCGAGTATCTTGTTTAAATCTCGGACTCCAAATTATGTTGCAGTATTCAAGAGTAGATCTAACAAGTAATGCACAATACATATTAGCCTGGGAACAGGCATAAATATATATTGCCTGGTCAGTCAAATAAATATATTTTAATACCGAGACTATTAATTGGGCCGTTACGATTGTGCCCTTAGGCAAGGCATTTAAATTCCATGTTGCCTCTTCTCTCTCCTTCATGGCTATGGATTCCATCAGGAATAAGGTCTCGAGAGTGATTAATATAAGTTGAAAGAACTTGTTTCACAATCGAGCTAAAATTAATTTGTATAAACTAATTGGGCCGTATGCACGGTATTGCGCTTCTGATAATATCAATGTCATTTTGCCAGAAGATAAAAATTGACAGACTGGAACCCAGGCTGCTAAATACATATATATTCATTGAAGTAGCTTCTAATTACAGAAATGTCTGATTTAGTTAATTTCCATAAATTGTCCATGCAAAAATTTGAAGTTCTCAGCTACATGCACAAATCAAACTTTATTTACTGTTTACAGTGTTGCCATGGTACATACATGGACAATCAACATAAACTATTAGACATTACAGACAAATCATTTATATGGAAATTAATGTAATTTTTTCAAATGTTTTTTACATTGTACGGTATAGTTAGTAGCCAAATAAAGTTCACAATTTGATACTGTATCATGAATGATCTAACTTTCGATATTTTAAAAATCTGTGATATTTTTGGAAACATAGATCCTGATCAGATGTGGTGTTATGTTGTGGCTGATCTGGATCTATGTTGCTTGCACTTTACTTCAACAATTTATTCGTCATTTAAAGGGTTAAAATATTTGCATCTGCAATTTATGTAACATTGAATTGTGGTTGATTTGACTTATGGTCGATTTGACTTGAGGACGATTTGACCAGGAAACTTGATTACACTAATAGCACGTAGATATTCGAACTTAAATATGGACTTCTAGGAACAATAGTACTGACACAATCTTATACTTACCAAGAAAAGCATCATTATTCTTTACCACTATGACTAGAATAATAAATATCGACAGCACTTTCATTTTAGTTGATGTTCTACTGGGTCTTGTTTTTGATGGTATCACGTGAAACAGACGAGTCATGTGATCAGTCACGTGATAAAGAAAAGTACATCGTCCGCCCCAGGCCCCGGTCTTATAAAACTGTTCTTCAATCTCAAACTTAGGTTCGATCCCCCGTCTGATCCTAATACAATTAACAGTCTTTCAGATGGGACGGGAACTGGCAAACACTTGAATATCGACGCATACAATCATCAGTAATATACCTGTGTAAAATCACAACTAATTTGGTGTGCGCCGACCACAACCACCTAACACATACACGGTCTCCGTCTCCGTAGCCCAGTGGTTAAGGCGTCCGCATACGGAGCGGGAGGTCGAAGGTTCGAATATCGTCAGTGGTTCGTTCTGATTTGGCCGGTTGGTGAGCCGCCAGCTAGTTAAATAATGGTTACCGATTGCCTACCAGCCTGACGTCTGGCACACAAGCATAGGATTCGGGAAGTACTGATGTTCATAAAAAAGAGATGTCTCATAAGTCAGAAATGGCTGGCCCTTTAAATAGGGGTGACACTATAATAAACAAACACTTTACTTTACTTTTACCACAGGAACTTGAAATGTTATCCATAAGCCACCAAAGGTCTCGTACCTCTATCCTAGGACACCCCCCTCTATTAAAAAAAGGAGGGGGTGTCCTAGGATAGAGGTACGAGACCTTTGGTGGCTTATGGATACAATTTCAAGTTCCTGTGCTTTTACAAGGAACCTGAACTCCTTAATTCCTAATTCCCCGAACCCAGTACATGTACCATATAAACTATGGAGTGGCCTCCCCTACTATGCACAGTTCAGCACCAGATTAACCAGTTTTGCTGAGTGGCTGACCACGGTACCACTCATGTAACATGATGTCTGTTTTTAACCTTAGTATGTAGTTCTTTTAACACTCTCTATCTCACTAATTGAGATTTGTAACCACTGTCCCTGACAAGCGTCTCCCTGTCATACTCGCGTCTGAGTGTTGGGAGTATTGTGTAGATGTAGATGTAAACCGAGGTCTCGTGTCGGTGCTGTACACCGTGCACGTAAAAGAACCAGAGGAGACTCTGGAATGGGTCTCTGTCTGTATCATTGCACTATCCTCTAACAATCTAAAATGACTAATCTCCTCAGGAGGCGTCGCTCATATGGGCAACCGGTAGCGACGATAAATAAACGTAAAACACGCATGCATTCAAACAACGCAAACACACACACAAACTCAGTCTCAAGTTTCTGAGTGTAAATCTCAGAATCAACCAATCAAATGACTTGAGCTCGAGTTATGAGATAAGTTTTATAAGTACTACAGGAAGGCACAATTAACAAACGAACAGCGATTATGGTACACTCTAGATGTAATGGTGCTAGCTGATGAATATGCAAAATACGGTCGAAATATAAAGTCATTATGTGTTACCTCGTTATCTCGTTGGCCAACATCCCGAATCTCGGTGAGTTCATTCGTGCTTGTTAGAGAATAGCTAGTTGTTCATAATTTTATAAAGTCATGTATAGCTTTGCACGATAGTTACATGTATACATATATGTGTAAAAACAAGACTTTGAAGTTTCGTTAATTTAAACTATCTATTTATTAAGCAACATAAGATTTAATCACAGGAACTTGAAATTTTATCCATAAGCCACCAAAGGTCTCGTAACTCTATCTCTTTTTTTTAATAGAGGGGGTGTCCTAGGATAGAGTTACGAGACCTTTGGCAGCTTATGGATATAATTTCAAGTTCCTGTGATTTAATGTACAGTAGATGTTCATAAAAACAAAATAATCGTAGATCTTCCTTCGTCACTATTGTATTTGTAGTTGGTGCGGTATGGTAAGCTGAACTACTTTGATTGTATTGAGTCTATAGCAAGTGACAAGGAGTTGTCTAGTATTGTGCAGGTACGTCACTGACGAGGGATTTCGTATCCCATCAGAACGGTCGAGTAACACTTGAACAACATTACACTGTCTGTCCAGCTGAATGATGTTATTTGCTGCTGCGTCACAGACAAATATATGACCTTGTTCATCTTCACAAACATCACAAATGTTCTTTGATCTTAAATCACTAACTACACACTGCGTGTAGCCGTTCTTATCCATACTAATCAGTCCTCGGTCCCAGTCAGCAACGTACACATTTGAACCATTTGTAATTACATGTACGGGCAATGCAAATAATTGGTGTCCGTGTTGATCGGTTAGTAACACTCGAAGTAGCGATCCTGCAGTATCATAAACCCTAACATGGCCAGGCCCCTCGCCACAGTCGCCGCCACAGCAGACGAATAGTTCGTTTTTACTGTAACAAATGCCTCTACACATCCTATTTACTTCAAATGACGTAGTCAACGACATACTTTTGTCATTAGCAGAAACAAATTGTACCCTCTGCTCAGCACACAACGTCAGAGCTAGTTCGTGTGATCCGACTCCGCAAATGGCATATGGTTCGGATAGTTCGGTTAGATTTAAGCAACATATGAAATTGTACGATGAATCAAACATTTTTATGTTGCTATGATTAGCGTCAGTAATTACTAATCGTTCACCATCTATAATACATGCATGATGGATGTCACACACGTGTGGGTCATCTTCCATCTTGACATTGTGCTCGCAATCCAATGTGGCAGTATATAGTCGAGTATGTGTTTCCGTAGTGTCTTGGACCTTTATATTAGGCCTACTCTCGATATATTCCGAGTATTCTGTTTCCTCAAGATTCCCATCGCCAGCTTCGGCTTCGGTTTTGACATTACACTTATCAACGCCAGTGTATATATATGGGTCACCCCTAACCTCCTCAGATGTATGTGTATCCATAGACATATCCGACATTACTGATCCGCTTGCTGGTGGTACTAAAATCATGTCAGTGTTGTTGTAATATAATATAACAACAGTAATAATACACGGTTTACATATTACTTCCCTTTCACAAATAGCTTTGTTCATATATCTGTATATACGTTCGACATTGCTGATAGTGTACAGTACACATAGAACTAGTCGAAGCACTATTTGCATATATACAGCCTTAATTATACAGGCACGTTTTCTTTCATTCTAGATAATCCCTCTCAGTTGATTGGTGTTGATTTACATGTCAAATGCGTCTTTAAATTCCTTGTATAAAATTACTGAGATAAATAATGTTAAACTAATTATGTAAACACACGTTTAGAACGACTGTCTGCACTGTATATTGATTTATTGGTTATTATAATACAGTCAACATAAGGTCTTAAATCCACCGAGATTACAATATTACCAATATGAGCGAGTTACTATTGTGTTGCTTTGTATGCCAATACATTGGACAACTGGTCGATGAATTCTTTAATGCTGTGTGTGTTTTACGTTTATTGATCGTCGCTACCGGTTGCCCATATGAGTGACACCGCCAGAAGAGATTAGTCATTTTAGATTGTTGGAGGATAGTGCAATGATACAGACAGAGACACATTCCAGAGTCTCCTCTGGTTCTTTTATGTGCATGGTGTAGAGCACCGACGCGAGACCTCGGTTTAAAGTCTCACCTGAAAGACTTAATTTTATTTAAAAAAGTGTCAGACGGGGGATCGAACCTGCGATCACTGGATTACCAGTCCAACGTGTTTACCGTCTGTCCTCTTTAATGCGTATACGTGTGTTATAAGCATCTAGTTGCTGTCACAGCTGTCAGATGTATTATTAAATTTTGGGCTTTTTGGCAACAATTCTCATGATGCACTAATTGTGTACATGTATATTGTCTTTTACCACATAACATGGATGATTATATGTGCAAAGTTGAACAACCCCTAGATGTTATCTCGTCCATATGGATCGCTAGCTGCTCGATATTAGTATTTACCTGTTCCAAAGCACATGGGTTAGATTAGATTACATTTTATTTTGTCATAGTCATTTACAATCGAAAGTACAGGTAGGAAATACACAATTCATACAAAAGAGTATTTAACCAACTAGTACTAGTTTGATTGATTTTAGATATATTAAAATAATGTTTTCAAACCGTGTAGCCCACTGATGTGTGCTTGTAGATTGGCATGCTCATTGTGAAAAAGTTGCAATAAAATATTACAATGTATTAACTAAAAATAAAAGCCGTTAACGCCTCAAAATGCGTTTACTTGGAATGTGCTGCACATAGAGAGATATTGTAAGGAGCGGCTGATTATTGTCTTAATGTTTCATTTTTCAATAATATAGTATTAAGGTAAAAAATAAAATTTGGGAAATATGGCCTGCTTTTATTGCAAATTTTTCACAATGAGGATATCAATTTACAATTACATATCACAATAATACTACTGTCACATTTCTAACATGCATACATCCTGATACTCTCTATGTGCATATACATGACATTTTCAAAGTGCTAAATGATTGGGCTACAAGTTTTGAAAACATTAGCAATAGCCCTTTCCAATGGCGTGTTTTAGCACAAGCAACACTAATTCTGTAAATGGTGGTATACTAACTTTAACACTAGGATAAATTTACATATGAATTATGGTCTTATTTTCCAACTGAAGAATAAAACGCAGTTATATAAATAGACTAGGGTTTTATAGTTATATGTGCAATTATGTGACACGGCAGTTCACTATACAAAGGACAACCCATAGCAGTCAGGGACTTATTTCCAATGGGGTCCTAGCTGTATATATAATATCAACAAATTGGGGAAATGTGGACTTGTTGAACGTTGCATTACGAACGAAAATTTGGACCAGAATTACACTGAATAAGATATAGCCGATTTCTACAAGAAACAAATCCCTAACCAACTGATTAAAACGTTGTATATTCTGTGCAACCGTAATGTGAACAGGTAGAGTGTTTTATCCAAGCGAATTCTCAGAGATGGAAAGTCTATATTGAGTTGCGATGTTGGAAATCTACATCTACAAGTTACTCCCAACACTCAATGCCACACATGACTGGGAAGCACTTGTCGGGGACAGTGGTTAATAATCTCATTAAGTTAGACAGATAGTGTAAGGCTAAAAGCAGACATTATGGTTACAGGAGTGGTTCAGTGGCCAACCGCTCAGCAAAACTGTTTATACGGGGGCTGTACTGTACATACATAGTAGTGTAGGACATTGCAAAGACGTATCGAGTCATTTTTGATACAGACAGAGACACATTCCAGAGTATCCTCTGGTTATTGTATGTTAACGGTGTAAAACACCGACACAATAATTCGATTTAAAGTTCCATCTCAAAGACTGTTAATAGTATTACGATTAGACATGCGAACCTGCGAACCTGCGATCCAACATGTTATCAACTGCACTACTGACCCATCTGTAAATGTTTTCGTAATCGCGTTTCACATATATTAGCAACTAGTATCCAGGTTACAATTAACACCACCTCCTCACCATAAAACTACAAGAAATAGTGTGGGGTCACAACAGTCCACCTTACGCTGGAGATGATTTGTTCAGACACTAAACGTCTGAGACGACGACTGAACATTTTAATTTTAGACCAATCCAACATGGCTACCGTTGTGCGATTGAAACGTCGTAGAGACGAAGATCCACTCGAAACCTTGTTATTGGCAGCCAAAAAACAGCGCAAAGACACTACAATTGAAGAACAGTCTACCACTTTGTCTGATAAAAGTATTTTCAAATTCGCAGGAACAGTGTCCTCCAAAGTTGGTACATTTGTCATATGTTTTCGCGTATTATTTTCCATCGCTACGAGGGAGAGAGAAGAGGCAACGTGGAATTTAAATGCCTTGCCTAAGGGCACAATCGTAACGACTCCAGTGGGGCTCGAACTCCGGACCTAAAGCGAACTCGAATTTTTATGTGTGTATGGTCAGACACCGGCTATTGCAATTTCCATAGGTCACCATTATAATATAACATACAGTGCCATTATATTTTCCCCCAAAATAGTTTGGCACAAAAGACAGTAGTTTTCAACAGACTGACCTTTGAGCCACAGGAAAATGTCAAATTTCAATCATCAATGGGGTTGACCGATTGCGTTTTTTAAATTTCCCACTAAAGGCACCCACCCCCTACTCTGAAGGTAATTTAGTGGTGAATGTTGCACTGACACCTGCATTTATAATATGCTGTTTATTTGTCACCATATTGTCTGCAAATATTTTTAAATATTCCAAAATGCAGCTCATATATTTTATTTTAATATTTAGAAGTCATGTTCACTATTTGTGACAATACCTACTCAGCCAATCAGTTCATGTATACAACTCTTAAGGGCTTCCCTACACTTTTTCAACCAATCCCAGACCACTATATCAATAACACCGTCTGACCTAAAGACAATTTTATTTTGCGTTTCATTTAATATAATAGATATATACCATTACAATAAAAATTTCTGCACATAAATATGACTTTCTTATGTCTTCCACATCACCATTGCACAGCACATGGCTTCAAATGGGACACTATGCAGTGTGCTTAACATAGACTGTTGGCCATTTTAGCAAGAGAACTCTAAATAAGACATTTATAATGTCGTCACATATTAATCTTTACACTAACAGTGTAATATTTCTCATGAATATATGAAATAATGTCTGCCTGAGACAGACATACCACATTTATAGTATTAGATAAGACATGGTGGTGATCAGGGACCATTATTTTACCCCACCCCCTGCAAAACAAGGGTTTTTTTGAAGAATGGAACTAAATCTTGCACCAGGAAGCTACTGAAAGGAAATAATTATTTGCATGGAGCAGAAAAAATGTCACACAGACAAAAAGGAAGACAACAAACATGGCAAATGATGGTCATTACAAATGCTGAGTGGGTCAGGCAGCTTACTGTAGGTCACATGACAGTAAGAAATGGCAGAAAAGTACTTACAAGATGCATTTAACTTCAGATAGTGTGTCTTGAACAAGCACTGTATGAGGTCTACAACTATGTACTGCCACTTGAAATATGACATTTCATCTTAGGGAGGTGAAGTTTGTTGTAAATATTAATAAATGACTGAAATATAACCACTCAAAAGCAATGCATATGCATATTTGTGCCATATTTTTTACTGAAATTCTTTTTGTGAGGCCCTTGATAGCTACTGGAACCAATTGCAAGCTTGTTTCAATTAAACAACACTATTTCCTAATGAAAAAAGCAAATTTAACCACAACATACTCACACTGAAGGACACAGATATCAATTATAAAGTATTAACACTAATAAAGGGAGGTAATTTGAACACACCAGCCTGCTTATAGGTTCCTATATGCTATTATTTACTCAGTACAATGAATTATTTATCATTTTTGGGTTCATTTTATATCAGACAATGTAAAATGACCACTTTTCATTATTTAACTGCATTCACATTGGGCTTATTGTGCCATAATAGGCATCATTAGTGAAGTTTCAATGAATCAAATCCAATGTTGTAGGTCTTAACCAGCATAGTAATTATTATCAACAGTAATTAGAATGAAAGTTCCCTGGAAAATTACACCACAATAAGTACTGCGAAGGAAACCGACAAATTTTAACAAGCGCACATGGAACCTAGGTGACAGAATTTGCGACATATGTCGCTGAAGCCATTTATTGACTCGCGGCTATGTGAAGAACTGCATTTCTCCAGGCCCTACTGTTGTATGTATTAGAAACCCCTTTGAATTATTAGTTAAGCCTAAAATGGTTCTCAATGTACACCATGAAGTAATTCCCAACTTGATAAACTAGTATATGTGATTCAGATGTTGCAAATATCTCAGCACAGTCGTTGTATCACAGAGAATAAGGACTAATCTTCATTGTAATCAATACATAAACACCTCAGAACTGTTATGTAACACCCTGTCTGGGCTCATATTGCATAGCTACCTATTGTTTCCAGCACTCACACATTCAAATCAAGCTGTTAATTGAAAACAAGCCTCTCCCAGGCAGCATTTTGTTGTGTAGTACATTTTAAATAACATCATTCTTTACAGTGTCCTTTAGGTCAGACACCACTATTGCAATGTCCATAGGTCACCATTATAACATACAGTGCCATTATATTTTCCCCCAAAATAGTTTGGCACAAAAGAAAGTAGTTTTCAACAGACTGGCCTTTGAGCCACAGGAAAATGTCAAATTTCAATGGGGTTGACCGATTGCGTTTTTTTTTAGTTCCCACTAAAGGCACCCACCCCCTACTCTGAAGGTAATTTAGTGGTGAATGTTGCACTGACACCTGCATTTATAATATGCTATTTATTTGTCACCATATTGTCTGCAAATATTTTTAAATATTCCAAAATGCAGCTCATATATTGTATTTTAATATTTAGAAGTCATGTTCACTATTTGTGACAATACCTACTCAGCCAATCAGTTCATGTATCAATAACTCTTAAGGGCTTCCCTACACTTTTTCAACCAATCCCAGACCACTATATCAATAACACCGTCTGACCTATGGTCAGACGGTATCCGGTGATTTCGGCCCTCGGTGTTTTCGGCCTAGTGATTTCGGCCACAGTGGTTTCGGCCCATAAATTAATGGGGAGAGTGGGTTATCACAGGATTCTAAAGCCATATCATCCGGCGGACTCCATGATGATGATTGCAGCAAAAAAGTTCTTTTACATATGTAGAATATATTTACGGAAAATCCCTCCCCAAATATCTCTTCCAATTTCTCTTTTATCTGACAACAATACACTAATCGTCCTTCTAAATTGACTGCTGACGTCAACTCCACTTTTGGGATACACGACACATCACACAGACCATGTAGACATAACACACCTGCCGAGGACGCACACAAAGGTCACACGACACACAGTCGTTTGCAGATATAGTGTTGAATATATATATACCGAATATATAATCGAATTTGTAATCTAGTATCTTGAGAAATCGTGATCTTAACTGTATCAGAAAATCCATAAAATGATATCTGCATCATCTGGCTGGAACATTTTATACATGACATGAATGAAAGCAGACAGCAATACAACAACCTTAAGCATTAAGTGTCAGGTTGGTCGGCGTCACATACTTGCAGCTAAACAAACGTCCACAAGCTTATAATTTGATGGCCTATTCTTATTATTTGGTGTTATTGCAACAAAATAAACAATGCCTTCCCTAATTGGTGTTATTGAAACAAAATAAACAATGCGTTGGCATGAAAAACTTGACAGCTTAACACTACATTGTTAACCAAACAATGGCAATTGGGTAATGGAGCGCATCACGGAGGGTGTGTAACATTTTGGTTGAAATCAAGTATATCGTGTGTCGCCACAGTGTCTACTAAATTCCAGTCAAATAATTAATATCTACAAGACCAAGAATCCAAGCGTCGCCTTCTCTTAGTTTAATTGTTATTTGATTTAACAAATAGGATGATGAGTGTGTGTTTGCATACGGTAATTCTTTGCATGCATACTACATGTCTACTGTTGAAATAGAATAAAACCGAACGAGTCTGCATTACGTTACATCTATTTTTATTTTTACACAAATGTACACAATTATATAGGCCTACAATGATCTCAGTATTAATAAACAGCAATTTCAAGTCATAGAGTGAACACATAAGATAATACAACAGATCTATAGCAATTTACAGTTAGTCCTTACCAAACAGTTAGTCCTCCCCACCATTCACCCCCACCACTCGCAACCTCCTCCCCCCCCCCCACGACCTTACTACAGAAAAAACACTGGGCCGAATTTACCGAGGGCCGAAATTACCTGTATTCGGTCAGACACCACTAATGGAATTTCCATTATAACACACAGTGCCATTATATGTTCCCCAAAAATAGTTTGGCACAAAAGACAGTAGTTTTCAACAGACTGGCCTTTGACAGTGTTTGAGACACAAGAAAATGTAAAATTTCAATGGGGTTGGCTGATTGCGGTTTTTTTATATTTCCCACTAAATGCACCACCCCTACTCTGAAGGTAATTTGGTGGTGAATGAACTATGATCGTCTGCTCTACATATGTGCTGGGAGATTGGGGTTTTTCTAGTCTATTGATGGTGTTTTCGCACTGTGTATCACACTTGTTATTCTGTGTTTCTATTCATTAACAGGATGATGGTATATCACGCCATGTTAGGGAAGCAATCCGAAAGGAGAAATTAGAGAGGGAATTTAAACAACACCAAGCTGATATACTTGGCACAGTTAGACACGAGTCAAGACAGCAGAAACATATGGTAGCTATTCATAATTGAGAGTGAATTTACACAACACCATATACCTTGGTACAGTTAGATATTAGTACAGGTCAATAAAGCAGAAACGGAATTTACACAACAGGTTGATATACTTATGTTCAGTTAGGCACAAGTCAAGACGGCAGAAAGGGAACATGCATCCACTGCGCTATCATTGTGGAAGTCGTGATAGCGCAGGGATGCGCGTTTGCTTCAGGTGCGGAGTTTGAGCCCCGCTGAAGCCATTACGATTGTGCCCTTAGGCAAGGCATTTAATTTCCACAGTGCCTCTTTCTCCCTCGTGGTGATGGTTTCCATCAGGAATGAGGTCTCGAGAATGATTAATATAAGTTGCAAGAACTTGTTTCACAATCGAAATAAAATAAAATTGTATAAACTACAACCGTATAAGTTGATATACTTATATATACTTATGTACATTGATATACTTATGTACAGTTAGGCACAAGTCAAGAGCATTTACATGTCTCTATGTTGATATACTTGGTAGAGTCACGGTTAAATCAGTAGAAGCACAAGGTATCAACTGGAGATGGATATTAAGCATAATACACTTATAACCTGGATATATTGTGGAGCTTCTGTGGTGTAGTTGATAAGGTGTCTGCTCTGTAACTAACGGATGGGAGATGTCGTGAGTTTGAGTCCCGTTTGAACCATGGGGTAGTATGTATGTATGTTCCTTTAATGTCAAACCCCTCGCGGGGACTTAGACATGTTTTCCTGGGCAGGCTTAGCCGACCTAAGCGATTAACCAGTACTAAGCAATGTGTGTGAGGTGCCTTGCTCAATGACACTACATACGTGGGCTGACCGAGTATCGAACCCGGGACCGTTCGATTCCAAATCCGACGCTCTACCACTGGACCACGGACGCCACTAGTGTCATAGTCCTAGACGTAGTGTCCTTAGGCACATGACATTTAAATCCACATGGCCTCTCCCTCGTGGCGTTGGATTCCATCAGGTATGAGGTCTCTCTCGATTAATGTTGTAATAACCCTTTTGTCGCAATCAAGCTAAAATAAATCTGAATACACAAGGATAGACTTGGTATTATGCAGTATAGTTAGGCACGGTTACACTAGACGGCAGAAACATAAGGTAACAACTGGAGACGGAATTAAGCAACACAAGGATATATTATGTACAGTTAGGCACATGGCAAAGAAAGACAGCAGCAGCTTGAGATAAATATTAGGTGGGCAGTTCCACGTCCCCAGGTTGATTGATATACCTGGTACAGTTAGGCTTAAGTCAGCAGAAACATAAGGTAACAACTGGAGCGGAATTAAACAACACAAGGATATATTATGTACAGTTAGGCACATGGCAGACAGCATGAAATAAATATTAGGTGGGCAGTTCCACGTCCCCAGATTGATTGATATACCTGGTACAGTTAGGCTCAAGTCAGCAGAAACATGAGGTAACAGCTGGACAGGTAATTACAAAAACCAAGGATTGGTAGTATTTTGTATACTTTGATGAAAGCTCAGCAATTTTCAGTAATACGTGTATGGTATAACTAGATCATAAACAGTGTAAACACTGTTGCAACTCTAGTTTTGTCTTTCGAACCGGTTTTATACAAACATAATTAAAGTTATATTTTGATAAATAGCTTGAATCCTTAGCTTCAGCTAAATGACTAATTGCTCAAGATTGAGATTAAATTATTTGATATGTATCTGATAACTGTAAATGTTATATTTTTCTAAAATTTGATCCTGTTGATTTTGATCTTTATTCAACAGAAATCACAGCAGAACAGATTCAAGGTCACATCAAAACACCGAGCACTGGCACTGGATCGTCTAGATAGTACTGAATCGGAAAATACTGAGAGAGAACAAACAACTTGCCCATTGTGTGGACTACGTAAACACACTGAATGTGCTAGCATAACTGATAATACCGTGAATGGAAATGGTGAAGTTGTACAAAATATATCCACTGATGCAAAAATAATTAATAAAATATGTGAATGTGGTAAAATAAACAGTGCTGACGGATCAGTAGCCAGTAAGCAGAAAGGAAACATAGAAAAGACTAGCACAGATAGAGCCAATTCTGATGGTAAATCAAGTGATATATGTGATAATGAAGTTGAGACGGGTGGTGTGATAGTGAGTCAAGGAGATCACGGTGACGGCCATATTCGTGCCGACAACCGTTATTTCTGCCTTGTCGACATGGAAGCAGAACATCTGGAGTCCAGTCAGATGCTGGTAAGACAAAAGTTGCTAGTTTTAGTGAGAAGTTGGTTTGACTAATCTATTTCTATGTTTCGGGAGAATAAGAATCCGGCCAATCCGCACTTAATTTCGAGTTAGAATTACCACCAGAGTGAAATTGTGAGCTTGCTATTATTGCCAGACTTCGATGGAAAAAGAGTAAATGAAGGAATTGTTGGTCTTAATATGCTTCCGATATCAATTCCAACTTGGTGATAAATATAGTACCTATTGAAAGTAGGCAATTTTAGCCCCAAATTAGATTTAGTTTAATCATATTTTATTGCTTATTAGACGGTCAAGAGCCTTGTATTACAATGTAGATAGACCAAAGCTGTGTATGGAAGCAAGCATACAATGTATAATAGTAGTGGAGAGAATTACCATAAGCTCCTGTAGCTTTCAATTCAATCCACTTGTCTTGATATTGTATGGATGTTATATGTACAGATGTTATATGTCATGTTTATCTTGATAAATAAAATATGTTTAAACCAATGTATAACACATTACAAGAGTTATATTGATATCTGTATACAGGTTGGTTCTACTACAGACCAAATAACATGTAATTCTGAACCAATGGCGAGTGAACTAGTCTCTGAACGCGGCAGTGATGATGATTACGTGTACGACATATACTACACCAACAGTCGCCAGTTTGATTTCCGAATATTTGAAAGAGATTTGACGTTTGAAGCACATGGTAATGAGCTAATGTTGGACAGACGCACGGCTGACAACGATGATGACGAATTTGTTTACGGTGACGATGATGATGAGAATATCGAGAGCAACTGGAGAAATGACTACCCGGATGAAGATCCGAGATACTACGAGAATGAGAGTTCCAATTACGTGTATGGCGATGGTAAGTCTTTCTCAGGGCATTCTGTACTACAGTTGATGAATTGTGTACACATTAAAGTGACAAAGCAGAGCGGAAAAGTTAGTGGCCTGACCCCACGACCTCCCAACCACTAGTCGGACAGCTCTACCAGCTGAGCTGGCCGGGCTGATGTTCTACCCACGCCGAAATACACTACACTATCCACATGTTACAGCCCACTATTGTTGAGTATGACAAGGTGTGTTGACATGTAGGGTTGATTCTAACGTGGAAACATGGGCAGGATGGGTAAAAAAAGCGAGGCGCGGACTCTGGGCCTTTCGCACCTGAAGTGAACACGCTATCACGACTTCCACAGGTCTTATACAGTTGAAAAATATCTATATTCAGCCCCAATTATACTATCATAATCAAAGTCTAAGCAGCAATGTCTGCCAAGCCATCAAGTGTACAGTAAATTGATCAGTACTGCTTTATAATGTTCACATTGAGATAATCTATGAACACACTGTAAGGAAGATTTTCACAATTTTTGTTTATAGATATGGATGAGCATTTAGCGTTTGAGACGGAGACTGGCAACCAGCTTGCTGACTGGATGTCTTGGAGGTGTAACATTGGTACATAATTCCAACTAATTAAAATATGTCTTAAGATATGTCATTGGCTTGAACAGGTCACATGACCTGATTTGTATGTAGATAAACACTTGTGACAGACTAATTTAATGGATGGGCCATAACGAACTTGTGGCCCGATCGATTTGCTTTTCTTTAAATTCTTTTTGTATTCATCATAAAATAAATTCATATATTGCTTATGTTTTTGGACACTATGTTAACCCGCTGAATAAATTAAATGGAATGTGCAAATAACATAGATCCAGATCAGCCGTGGCATAACGCCGCCGCCTCTGATCAGGATCTATGTTGTTTGCTATACAGATTTAGTGTTTTAGCTCCACTATCCTATAGCAAACAGCATAGAGCCTGATAAGACGGCACGTTCTGTGTCGGCTGGTCTGGCTCTAAGCTGTTTGCCAAAGCGACTTTAGACGTGATTAGCAAGTTATGGGTTAATACATATCATATGTAGTGTACATTTTGTAAATATGTTAAACTTTCAGACGGGGGCGAATTATCAAGTGACGAGGATGAGGCAGATCACTATGGTGACGGAGGGACCTCTCGTGAAACCTTCTATACTCGCGTAAGCAAGGAACTGGGCGACGATGACGCAGACGGGAGTGACGATTCTTGAATCCTACTACACCTGTATACAAGAAGAATGAAATAAATGAGTAGTGCTAAAATATATATATAACAGTAAATAATATTGACCCGATGAGAATCTAACATAACGCTGAGAGTGCTAAGTTAACCTCAGGAAAGTACTGTCAACTGGGGTGTAGTGAAAGACCTAACCTATTGCTCCAAGTGTAATAATACAAACTGTTAACCAAACCTATAGAAAGTACTGTCAACTGATGTGTAGTGGAACGCCTAACCTATTGCTCCAAGTGTAATAATATAAACTGTTAACCTAACCTATAGAAAGTACTGTAAGACCCTATTGTTCAAAGTGTAATAATACAAACTGTTAACCTGAGGAAAGTACTGTCAACTGGGGTGTAGTGGAAGACCCAACATATTGCTCCAAGTGTAATAATACAAACTGTTAACCTAACCTATAGAAAGTACTGTAAGACCTAACCTATTGTTCAAAGTGTAATAATACAAACTGTTAACCTGAGGAAAGTACTGTCAACTGGGGTGTAGTGGAAGACCAAACCTATTGCTCCAAGTGTAATAATACAAACTGTTAACCTAACCTATAGAAAGTACTGTAATACCTAACCTATTGTTCAAAGTGTAATAATACAAACTGTTAACCTGAGGAAAGTACTGTCAACTGGGGTGTAGTGGAAGACCTAACCTATTGCTCCAAGTGTAATATTACAAATTGTTAACCTGAAGAAAGTACTGTCAACTAGGGTGTAGTGGAAGACCAAACCTATTGCTCCAAGTGTAATAATACAAACTGTTAACCTAACCTATAGAAAATACTGTAAGACCTAACCTATTGTTCAAAGTGTAATAATACAAACTGTTAACCTGAGGAAAGTACTGTCAACTGGGGTGTAGTGGAAGACCCAACCTATTGCTCCAAGTGTAATAATATAAACTGTTAACCTGAGGAAAGTACTGTCAACTGGGTGTATGGAACCTAGCATATCACACAGAGTTTAGTACATAATATTAACCTGAAGAAGGTACTATCAACTGAGGTGGTGTATTAAACCTCTCCAACACTACTGATTATCTACCAGATTTCAATATAACTTCTGTTACATAAATTAATGCTTGTTATTTTTAAAAGAATTGCCACCCAGATTGAATTTGTATTAGAAAATAAGTGATATGTAATCTTGGCATGTACTCGTATCTCCAACTAGTAATGCTGAATAGATTTGAATGCAACATCACAACAGAATTTATCATCCCTAAGCAACAACAGAGAAGTGGAAATCGTGATAGCTCAGTGGTAGCAAGTTCGAGCCATTACGATGGTGCATTTAAATTCCACATGCCTCTTCCTCGTGGCGATAAATGTTATAAATGTACTGCGTCATGCGGAAAGCTAACTGTCATGAGAATTATATAAAGAAAAGTGATGTTAATTCACATTTCATTGGTTCATACATTTACTACACTTTGATCTTAGCCAACAAGCGATTTGTGGACGTCGTAATAGTGCAGTGGTAGCGCGTTCGCTTCAGGTGAGAGTTCGAGCCTGCGCTGGAGCAGTTACGATTGTGCCCTTGGGCAAGGCAATTAAATTCCACATTGCCTGATCCCTCTCCCTCGTGGCGATGGATTCCATTAGGAATGAGGTCTCTCAAGAGTAATTAATATAAGTTGTAAGAACTCAATCTAGCTAATATTAATTTGTAATTTTTTTGTAATAACTAACAACAGAGAAACACATTTTAACAAACATATAGCCCATTTAAGCTCCCCTTGTCAACCGTGAGAGGTAGAGTTATATATCGTCTCTCAGCATTCAAATACCCTCTTCTTGTGATTAATTGCTTGGAACTATTTCAAATTTGGTCCAAACCATCCTGCATACTGTTCTGTTGTCATATCTCTCGGCAAAGTTTGACTCCATATACGAGTGTATAGTACCTGTATACCTACGTACAGTGTCGAGTCACTTCACTGCTAGATATACATGTACACTACAGGCTCTGTACATTCTAGCATATAGGGAATCGGTTTTATGTAGTACTAGGTTCTACACGGGAAAGATAGAAATCTTGCACGAAACCATTGGTATAAGATTTTACGAGTTTGTATTTTCAATTTATGTACGGCGATACATGTACACACAGACAGTATATTTTCATTTCTATGACGTTCATGTAAGACGATACAAATATAGTACAAACTACCAAGAACAATTACGGACAGCCTCTGTGGTGTAAAAGATATGATGTTCGCTGTGGGAGCATGAGCCCACCCCAACCACAGAGGTAGTGTTCTTGGGCGAGACACTTGAAATTCAAGTTATTCGGCGGATTACGATGATTAAAGAAGGGGTTTTTGTTTTGTGTGTGTTCTGTTCTATTTGTTAAAAAAAAGCCTGAAATATTGTTCCTAGCCAAGTATGTGTGTGTGTGTTTTTGTACATGTACTTACTTAGTACTGATATCTTGGAAATATACAACAATACAATGTACAATTTTATTTGACTGTGTAGGCATGGATACACATCAACATAAGAAAAGCATTGAACATTACATGCATAGATACAACAAGGTTAACGATGATTGAGCTTATTTACCCTCGCACCAGGCAAACCATATGGGCGAGCAGCACAAGGTTAACAGTTATTTTCTTATTAAATATGCGTTCTATGATACACAACTATGTAAGTAAAAGATCCATTGGCTAAAGATAGCGCAAACAAAAAATCAGCCAGAGGGAACCCTGTGAATCCACATTTCCTTGTCTCCATGGTGATGCATCTAGAAAGAAGTTGTGTGATTGGCTAAATATCTTGCTGTTCGAACTCAAGCAATTGAACTAAAAGAAATTTGCATACACAAAGGACAGCAATGATGGAGAGGTGACCAGCGTTCATAATATAAACTTCGCTGCCGGATTAACTATTTGCATGCTGGGTAAATTAGGCTATAAATGGTTCCACTATTTGTAGCAGATAACTATTCATTACATGTATTGTGTTTTGTATGCAATCGAAACGGCTCGGTTTATTTCGGCAACACGTGATATGGCTATGTCATAATCATGTCACAGCACTAGTCACTCTTCAAATGTACAAAACTGCTGACAAACCGTTATGCCTGGTTTTGCTGGATAGCAGATCAGATACTTTTCTCCAACTTTAGATTGTTGCTATACTATATGTCTTTGTTTTAAACATATTTATTTATCAGGATACATGCAATATACATTGAGAAACATACATTTATATCGTGATATGTGGATTGAACTGAAAGCTAAAAGCTTACGGTAATTCTTTCCACTTTTAAACATGCAAATTCTTACAGTCATTCAAATATGCAAATTCTTAGTCATTCAAACATGCAAATTCTTAGTCATTCAAATATGCAAATTCTTACAGTCATTCAAATATGCAAATTCTTACAGTCATTCAAATATGCAAATTCTTACAGTCATTATATAGCTTCGGGGGGCATTCATCACTTACTGTCATTTTTCTTGTTCGTATTTGTAAATGAAAACTGGAAATATATCATGGAATTTCATTAGAATTGTGTCGTTACAACACATTTCTAATGAAATGCCACGACATTTTCGATTGTTATTTTCACCGCCAATGAGCAGAGTTAACCAGGCTAATTTTGCATATTCCAATTCCATGATTGAACAGAATCCTGTTCCACAGTTTAATACAATTGTACATACCATCAATACTCACCTATAAGACAAGTTTTTTACCACCAGATTAAGGACTCAAAGTGGTTTCCCGTCCTATAAGTGAGCAATAACAAAAAATATAGTTACTTTTTTTTTAATGCGTTTAAATGGTATCGACAATAATAATTTAGTCCCATTTAGCAGTGGTTAGTTCGCTTCTCACCAATGCAACCCAGGTTCGATCCTCGGACCGGGAAGTATGCGAGATGGTACGGTGGTCGCTAGATCGGTTTTCACCGGGTACTCCCACGTTTACGCTTTTCATCGGCGCCAACGAGAGTGATTAATATATAAGTTGTTAAAACTTGCTTCGCAATCGTTGTAAAATAAATAAAGTTTAAACAATTTAGAAAAGAAAGCACTAGCACACTGAAAATGTCTTCAACTTGCACTGGCCTAACATGCAATTGTATAGCGTGTCTGGTGTCCATTTTGATCAACCCTGTCTCATATGCGAGTGTATGCCAAAACCCACTGATTTCAAGACCAAATTATGGCACACGTCTTATATGCAAGATCGTCTTATAGCTGAGTATGGCTGGTACAAATAACATTTTATACTGTAATAAATATACATTAGTTTTGAAAATCACTATAAATAAAATGTGGCTAAATTTCATGCATAACGGGTCTAAAATACAAGTAAACGAAACAATGGGTCATACGATTACATGCGTCTGTAATTCTACACACGATTTTATTTTTTGGCAATTTTCCAAAATTAATCAACCATTGACAACTTAATAGTTTTCCAAATCTGCTGCACAAATAAGCTAAATGCAAAATGAATTCATTATTTATACCAGTATCGGGTGTATAATTGCAAAATACATGTAAAGATGGACCTGATGCTATATATATAAATAAACAAAGAGGGCAATGTGACCATTGAGCCACTCAACTCACCGGAGACGACGATCGCCTTGAGCTGGGTGGTTGTTTTTTTTACAGAAATCGCCCATGATCGAAAGGAACGGAGAGTTTAATAAAATATAACTGGTCAAATATACAGTCAATAGAGGGCGAGATTTTTTTATGACCACGCATTTTGTACAGAAATCTGTGATTATCGAATGGAACAAGCGTCCGTCAGAGTACAATTTGTGACAAGATGAAATCGTAAATAGAGAGTTGCTAGTGCTTACAAGGATCGACTTAGGTTTCTTCCGGAAATGACCACGTATCGGATAGAACAAATTCCATTGCAAAATAGAATTGCTACATTGTTTCCAAGGCAGGGTGACTGAGGCAAACTAGTCGCCCTAAGGACCCTGACTTCGCCCTCTAAAAAAAATGTCGTACAAAATATTGTCCAGTAATATACATGGCCCATTATAACGCACTCCTATTTAAAACTGTCAAATTATTTTGTTGAAATTCATATATATAAAAAACAACACAATTTAAGGGTGAAATCGAGCGCTGTCTCACTTCCCTCGAAAATTATGACCTAGAATGAGCCCTGCAAGGTAGTCGTTGACGGTGGACAAAACCCAATGACAATGCCCGACCACAAGTCATTGGCTCAGATGATATAATAAGCTATCGGATATATTACTTGCATCCTATTTTAGGCTCTCTCGATCAGGGTTCCCACTGTCGGTCACCAATTGTGACAAAAAACAAATATTGGCGCTAAATTTTGTGAATTGGCGGAAATATTTGGCGCAACTTTTTTTAAAATTGTGGCGGGGCACATGTTTTGTCAAATACATGGCTTCAAATATTTATTTGTGAACTATATGGTTCTTAGTTGGCTCCAAGTTTTCTTCTGGCACAGACAAACATTCAGACAGAGGGAACCCTGCTTGATACATTGCTAGGCACTGGAGATGACGTGTATCTAGGTAGGTGTAATGCGAGTCCTTGGATGCTCAGAAGACGGAGTTACTGAACTTGACATGTGGATAATTTTGTTCGGCCCGAAGGAATTGGACACAGCGGATGTAGACTGTACTTCTGTTCAATCACTGTTTGAGTTGTGCAGCTTGACTCGTACATTTCGATATTTGATGGTGAATATTTATGTGTAGTTTCAAAGAACAGCTGTTTATAACCTACTGTTACGAGTGCGAGTCCACCCTCGATCTTTGAACAGTCGAGCCGAAAAGGCTTGAAACATGGCCAGACAGACTGATGCTGTAGCTCTGTTGTCGAGGAGGCGGTTCTGTCACAAAGTGAATGTCACCTGTGCAACCCGTTAGTTAATAATATGAGCAGTCTGTATCTCTACATTATCCTGGATATTATACAGTTTCATCCTAAATTGTCTTGTCATACATCAACCTCCTATAGTAGACTGGTCGTCTATCATACATCAACCTCCTAAAGTTGGACTGGTCGTCAATCGTCTGTAGGTTTCATAAACTGTTTTTTTGTCTTCTTACTACTGCTGTAAGATTTACTGTCTGCCGTGTGTCGTTCACGTTTGTTTGAAAACTTCTTCGATATAGTTT
Source organism: Archivesica marissinica (assembly GCA_014843695.1). Lineage (NCBI taxonomy): Eukaryota > Metazoa > Mollusca > Bivalvia > Venerida > Vesicomyidae > Archivesica > Archivesica marissinica. Next base: position 16,491,755 of record CM026395.1, on the reverse strand, counting down.
CACTCAGGTTCTTGTATCTACAACATGAAGGAATATCTGACGGTTACAGGTAAAATGCAAACAGTCGAATTACGTCCCCCCCCCGCGGACAAAAACGATCCATCCAGCGCGTTTTTCCACTCTGAGATAATTCTTCCCACCGTGGTAGAGTGGAAATAGCAAAATCTGCGGGATCTGTACACTATTCATCTTGTGTTTACTATTCAAACTCCACTGCAGATTATGGATTATTAATACGGATTACATTAAATGCATTAGTGATTAGATGAAAGAAATGTACCGGTATATGACCGAAGGTTGGTTTGTTTGTTCGGATTTACGCCATCATCAGTACCATTTTGGGCTATATTGCCGGCAGGCTGCAGCGGTTAACCAGTACTTTGTACTATAACCTCCGTAAGAAACTGCTAACTTTGTCATATACAGAGACACGGCCTGAGCGGTGCTCGAATCCGGCACCATCAGTGATGTTAGGTTACAATGGTATACAAGCCAGCGACCGTAACCACTCATCACCATCTACACCGTGTCTACTATACCTGTGTGCCATCTCCTCACCATATACACCGTGTCTACTATACCTGTGTGCCATCTCCTCACCATCTACACCGTGTCTACTATACCTGTGTGCCATCTCCTCACCATATACACCGTGTCTACTATACCTGTGTGCCATCTCCTCACCATATACACCGTGTCTACTATACCTGTGTGCCATCTCCTCACCATCTACACCGTGTCTACTATACCTGTGTGCCATCTTCTCATCATCTAGACCGTGTCTACTATACCTGTGTGCCATCTCCTCACCATCTACACCGTGTCTACTATACCTGTGTGCCATCTCGCCATCTATACCGTGTCTACTATACCTGTGTGCCATCTCACCATCTACACCGTGTCTACTATACCTGTGTGCCATCTCCTCACCATCTATACCGTGTCTACTATACCTGTGTGCCATCTCCTCACCATCTACACCGTGTCTACTATACCTGTGTGCCATCTCCTCACCATCTACACCGTGTCTACTATACCTGTGTGCCATCTCCTCACCATCTATACCGTGTCTACTATACCTGTGTGCCATCTCCTCACCATCTATACCGTGTCTACTATACCTGTGTGCCATCTCCTCACCATCTATACCGTGTCTACTATACCTGTGTGCCATCTCCTCACCATCTACACCGTGTCTACTATACCTGTGTGCCATCTCCTCACCATCTACACCGTGTCTACTATACCTGTGTCCCATCTCCTCACCATCTATACCATGTCTACTATACCTGTGTCCCATCTCCTCACCATCTATACCGTGTCTACTATACCTGTGTGCCATCTCCTCACCATCTATACTGTGTCTACTATACCTGTGTCCCATCTCCTCACCATCTATACCGTGTCTACTATACCTGTGTGCCATCTCCTCACCATCTATACCGTGTCTACTATACCTGTGTCCCATCTCCTCACCATCTATACCGTGTCTACTATACCTGTGTGCCATCTCCTCACCATCTACACCGTGTCTACTATACCTGTGTCCCATCTTCTCACCATCTACACTGTGTCTACTATACCTGTGTCCCATCTACACTGTGTCTACTATACCTGTGTGCCATCTCCTCACCATCTATACCGTGTCTACTATACCTGTGTCCCATCTCCTCACCATCTACACCGTGTCCCATCTCCTCACCATCTACACATTGTTTACTATACCTGTGTGCTAGCTCCTCATCTCGTTCTCTCTTCGCTCTGCTTCATCCAACTGCAGTCGTTCGTTATTCAGTGTCATCAATTTCTATAAAAACGAAGGAAACAAGTTTTTATAGCATAATCATTAGGTAATAATAATCTAAAAAACGCTTCAAAATTCTGAAAATCCTTTCTAACACAGTCCGCATATTACTGGCAAAAAAGTGCAGACC
>CM026395.1:16387038-16488821 GCA_014843695.1 Archivesica marissinica | reverse complement strand
ATGCAGGCATCATTCAATACTAGCTGGGAGAGATGCAGACATCATTCAATACTAGCTGGGGAGATGCAGGCATCATTCAATACTAGCTGGAGAGATGCAGGCATCATTCAATACTAGCTGGGGAGATGCAGGCATCATTCAATACTAGCTGGAGAGATGCAGACCATTCAATACTAGCTGGAGAGATGCAGACATCATTCAATACTAGCTGGGAGAGATGCAGACATCATTCAATACTAGCTGGGGAGATGCAGGCATCATTCAATACTAGCTGGGAGAGATGCAGACAGCATTCAATACTAGCTGGGGAGATGCAGGCATCATTCAATACTAGCTGGGGAGATGCAGACAGCATTCAATACCAGCTGGGGAGATGCAGACAGCATTCAATACCAGCTGGGGAGATGCAGGCAGCATTCAATACTAGCTGGGAGAGATGCAGACATCATTCAATACTAGCTGGGGAGATGCAGGCATCATTCAATACTAGCTGGGGAGATGCAGACAGCATTCAATACTAGCTGGGGAGATGCAGACAGCATTCAATACTAGCTGGGGAGATGCAGGCATCATTCAATACTAGCTGGGGGAGATGCAGGCATCATTCAATACTAGCTGGGGAGATGCAGGCAGCATTCAATACTAGCTGGGGAGATGCAGGCATCATTCAATACTAGCTGGGAGAGATGCAGACATCATTCAATACTAGCTGGGGAGATGCAGGCATCATTCAATACTAGCTGGAGAGATGCAGGCATCATTCAATACTAGCTGGGAGAGATGCAGACATCATTCAATACTAGCTGGGGAGATGCAGGCATCATTCAATACTAGCTGGGAGAGATGCAGACATCATTCAATACTAGCTGGGGAGATGCAGGCATCATTCAATACTAGCTGGAGAGATGCAGACATCATTCAATACTAGCTGGGGAGATGCAGGCATCATTCAATACTAGCTGGAGAGATGCAGACCATTCAATACTAGCTGGAGAGATGCAGACATCATTCAATACTAGCTGGGAGAGATGCAGACATCATTCAATACTAGCTGGGGAGATGCAGGCATCATTCAATACTAGCTGGGGAGATGCAGGCATCATTCAATACTAGCTGGGAGAGATGCAGACAGCATTCAATACTAGCTGGGGAGATGCAGGCATCATTCAATACTAGCTGGGGAGATGCAGACAGCATTCAATACCAGCTGGGGAGATGCAGACAGCATTCAATACCAGCTGGGGAGATGCAGGCAGCATTCAATACTAGCTGGGGGAGATGCAGGCACCATTCAATACCAGCTGGGGAGATGCAGGCAGCATTCAATACTAGCTGTGGAGATGCAGGCCATTCAATACTAGCTGGGGAGATGCAGGCATCATTCAATACTAGCTGGGGAGATGCAGACATCATTCAATACTAGCTGGAGAGATGCAGACATCATTCAATACTAGCTGGGGAGATGCAGGCATCATTCAATACTAGCTGGGGAGATGCAGGCATCATTCAATACTAGCTGGGAGAGATGCAGGCATCATTCAATACTAGCTGGAGAGATGCAGGCATCATTCAATACTAGCTGGGAGAGATGCAGACATCATTCAATACTAGCTGGGGAGATGCAGACATCATTCAATACTAGCTGGAGAGATGCAGACATCATTCAATACTAGCTGGAGAGATGCAGGCATCATTCAATACTAGCTGGGGAGATGCAGACATCATTCAATACTAGCTGGGAGAGATGCAGACATCATTCAATACTAGCTGGGGAGATGCAGGCATCATTCAATACTAGCTGGAGAGATGCAGACTATTCAATACTAGCTGGAGAGATGCAGACATCATTCAATACTAGCTGGGAGAGATGCAGACATCATTCAATACTAGCTGGGGAGATGCAGGCATCATTCAATACTAGCTGGGGAGATGCAGGCATCATTCAATACTAGCTGGGAGAGATGCAGGCATCATTCAATACTAGCTGGGAGAGATGCAGACATCATTCAATACTAGCTGGGGAGATGCAGGCATCATTCAATACTAGCTGGGGAGATGCAGGCATCATTCAATACTAGCTGGGAGAGATGCAGGCATCATTCAATACTAGCTGGGAGAGATGCAGACATCATTCAATACTAGCTGGGGAGATGCAGGCATCATTCAATACTAGCTGGGGAGATGCAGGCATCATTCAATACTAGCTGGGAGAGATGCAGGCATCATTCAATACTAGCTGGGAGAGATGCAGACATCATTCAATACTAGCTGGGGAGATGCAGGCATCATTCAATACTAGCTGGGGAGATGCAGGCATCATTCAATACTAGCTGGGAGAGATGCAGGCATCATTCAATACTAGCTGGGAGAGATGCAGACATCATTCAATACTAGCTGGGGAGATGCAGGCATCATTCAATACTAGCTGGGAGAGATGCAGGCATCATTCAATACTAGCTGGGGAGATGCAGGCATCATTCAATACTAGCTGGAGAGATGCAGACATCATTCAATACTAGCTGGGGAGATGCAGGCATCATTCAATACTAGCTGGAGAGATGCAGACCATTCAATACTAGCTGGAGAGATGCAGACATCATTCAATACTAGCTGGGAGAGATGCAGACATCATTCAATACTAGCTGGGGAGATGCAGGCATCATTCAATACTAGCTGGGAGAGATGCAGACATCATTCAATACTAGCTGGGGAGATGCAGGCATCATTCAATACTAGCTGGGGAGATGCAGACAGCATTCAATACCAGCTGGGGAGATGCAGACAGCATTCAATACCAGCTGGGGAGATGCAGGCAGCATTCAATACTAGCTGGGGGAGATGCAGGCACCATTCAATACTAGCTGGGGAGATGCAGGCAGCATTCAATACTAGCTGTGGAGATGCAGGCCATTCAATACTAGCTGGGGAGATGCAGACATCATTCAATACTAGCTGGAGAGATGCAGACATCATTCAATACTAGCTGGGGAGATGCAGGCATCATTCAATACTAGCTGGGGAGATGCAGGCATCATTCAATACTAGCTGGGAGAGATGCAGGCATCATTCAATACTAGCTGGAGAGATGCAGGCATCATTCAATACTAGCTGGGAGAGATGCAGACATCATTCAATACTAGCTGGGGAGATGCAGACACCATTCAATACTAGCTGGAGAGATGCAGACATCATTCAATACTAGCTGGAGAGATGCAGGCAGCATTCAATACTAGCTGGGGAGATGCAGACATCATTCAATACTAGCTGGGGAGATGCAGACATCATTCAATACTAGCTGGGAGAGATGCAGACATCATTCAATACTAGCTGGGGATATGCAGGCATCATTCATTACTAGCTGGGAGAGATGCAGACATCATTCAATACTAGCTGGGGAGATGCAGGCATCATTCAATACTAGCTGGGAGAGATGCAGACATCATTCAATACTAGCTGGGGAGATGCAGGCATCATTCAATACTAGCTGGAGAGATGCAGACTATTCAATACTAGCTGGAGAGATGCAGACATCATTCAATACTAGCTGGGAGAGATGCAGACACCATTCAATACTAGCTGGGGAGATGCAGGCATCATTCAATACTAGCTGGGGAGATGCAGGCATCATTCAATACTAGCTGGGGAGATGCAGGCATCATTCAATACTAGCTGGGGAGATGCAGACATCATTCAATACTAGCTGGGGAGATGCAGGCATCATTCAATACTAGCTGGGAGAGATGCAGACATCATTCAATACTAGCTGGGGAGATGCAGGCATCATTCAATACTAGCTGGGAGAGATGCAGACATCATTCAATACTAGCTGGGGAGATGCAGGCATCATTCAATACTAGCTGGGAGAGATGCAGGCATCATTCAATACTAGCTGGGAGAGATGCAGGCATCATTCAATACTAGCTGGGGAGATGCAGGCATCATTCAATACTAGCTGGGAGAGATGCAGACATCATTCAATACTAGCTGGGGAGATGCAGGCATCATTCAATACTAGCTGGGAGAGATGCAGGCATCATTCAATACTAGCTGGGAGAGATGCAGGCATCATTCAATACTAGCTGGGAGATGCAGGCATCATTCAATACTAGCTGGGGAGATGCAGGCATCATTCAATACTAGCTGGGGAGATGCAGACATCATTCAATACTAGCTGGGGAGATGCAGACCATTCAATACTAGCTGGGGAGATGCAGGCATCATTCAATACTAGCTGGGGAGATGCAGGCATCATTCAATACTAGCTGGGGAGATGCAGGCAGCATTCAATACTAGCTGTGGAGATGCAGGCCATTCAATACTAGCTGGGGAGATGCAGGCATCATTCAATACTAGCTGGGGAGATGCAGACATCATTCAATACTAGCTGGAGAGATGCAGACATCATTCAATACTAGCTGGGGAGATGCAGGCATCATTCAATACTAGCTGGGGAGATGCAGGCATCATTCAATACTAGCTGGGAGAGATGCAGGCATCATTCAATACTAGCTGGAGAGATGCAGGCATCATTCAATACTAGCTGGGAGAGATGCAGACATCATTCAATACTAGCTGGGGAGATGCAGACACCATTCAATACTAGCTGGAGAGATGCAGACATCATTCAATACTAGCTGGAGAGATGCAGGCAGCATTCAATACTAGCTGGGGAGATGCAGACATCATTCAATACTAGCTGGGGAGATGCAGACATCATTCAATACTAGCTGGGAGAGATGCAGACATCATTCAATACTAGCTGGGGATATGCAGGCATCATTCATTACTAGCTGGGAGAGATGCAGACATCATTCAATACTAGCTGGGGAGATGCAGGCATCATTCAATACTAGCTGGGAGAGATGCAGACATCATTCAATACTAGCTGGGGAGATGCAGGCATCATTCAATACTAGCTGGAGAGATGCAGACTATTCAATACTAGCTGGAGAGATGCAGACATCATTCAATACTAGCTGGGAGAGATGCAGACACCATTCAATACTAGCTGGGGAGATGCAGGCATCATTCAATACTAGCTGGGGAGATGCAGGCATCATTCAATACTAGCTGGGGAGATGCAGACATCATTCAATACTAGCTGGGGAGATGCAGACACCATTCAATACTAGCTGGGGAGATGCAGGCATCATTCAATACTAGCTGGGAGAGATGCAGACATCATTCAATACTAGCTGGGGAGATGCAGGCATCATTCAATACTAGCTGGGGAGATGCAGACATCATTCAATACTAGCTGGGGGAGATGCAGGCATCATTCAATACTAGCTGGGGAGATGCAGGCATCATTCAATACTAGCTGGGAGAGATGCAGGCATCATTCAATACTAGCTTGGGAGATGCAGGCATCATTCAATACTAGCTGGGAGAGATGCAGACATCATTCAATACTAGCTGGGGAGATGCAGGCATCATTCAATACTAGCTGGGAGAGATGCAGGCATCATTCAATACTAGCTGGGAGAGATGCAGGCATCATTCAATACTAGCTGGGAGATGCAGGCACCATTCAATACTAGCTGGGGGAGATGCAGGCATCATTCAATACTAGCTGGGGAGATGCAGGCATCATTCAATACTAGCTGGAGAGATGCAGACCATTCAATACTAGCTGGAGAGATGCAGGCATCATTCAATACTAGCTTGGGAGATGCAGGCATCATTCAATACTAGCTGGGAGAGATGCAGACATCATTCAATACTAGCTGGGGAGATGCAGGCATCATTCAATACTAGCTGGGAGAGATGCAGGCATCATTCAATACTAGCTGGGAGAGATGCAGGCATCATTCAATACTAGCTGGGAGATGCAGGCACCATTCAATACTAGCTGGGGAGATGCAGGCATCATTCAATACTAGCTGGGGAGATGCAGGCATCATTCAATACTAGCTGGAGAGATGCAGACCATTCAATACTAGCTGGAGAGATGCAGACATCATTCAATACTAGCTGGAGAGATGCAGACATCATTCAATACTAGCTGGGGAGATGCAGGCACCATTCAATACTAGCTGGGGAGATGCAGACAGCATTCAATACCAGCTGGGGAGATGCAGACAGCATTCAATACCAGCTGGGGAGATGCAGGCAGCATTCAATACTAGCTGGGGGAGATGCAGGCACCATTCAATACCAGCTGGGGAGATGCAGGCAGCATTCAATACTAGCTGTGGAGATGCAGGCCATTCAATACTAGCTGGGGGAGATGCAGGCATCATTCAATACTAGCTGGGGGAGATGCAGACATCATTCAATACTAGCTGGGGAGATGCAGGCATCATTCAATATTAGCTGGGAGAGATGCAGGCATCATTCAATACTAGCTGGGAGAGATGCAGACATCATTCAATACTAGCTGGGGAGATGCAGGCATCATTCAATACTAGCTGGGGAGATGCAGGCATCATTCAATACTAGCTGGGAGAGATGCAGGCATCATTCAATACTAGCTGGGGAGATGCAGGCATCATTCAATACTAGCTGGGAGAGATGCAGACATCATTCAATACTAGCTGGGGAGATGCAGGCATCATTCAATACTAGCTGGGGAGATGCAGACATCATTCAATACTAGCTGGGAGAGATGCAGACATCATTCAATACTAGCTGGAGAGATGCAGACCATTCAATACTAGCTGGAGAGATGCAGACATCATTCAATACTAGCTGGGAGAGATGCAGACATCATTCAATACTAGCTGGGGAGATGCAGGCATCATTCAATACTAGCTGGGGAGATGCAGACCATTCAATACTAGCTGGGGAGATGCAGGCATCATTCAATACTAGCTGGGGAGATGCAGACAGCATTCAATACTAGCTGGGGAGATGCAGGCAGCATTCAATACCAGCTGGGGAGATGCAGGCAGCATTCAATACTAGCTGGGGAGATGCAGGCCATTCAATACTAGCTGGGGAGATGCAGGCATCATTCAATACTAGCTGGGGAGATGCAGACATCATTCAATACTAGCTGGAGAGATGCAGACATCATTCAATACTAGCTGGGGAGATGCAGGCATCATTCAATACTAGCTGGGGAGATGCAGGCATCATTCAATACTAGCTGGGAGAGATGCAGGCATCATTCAATACTAGCTGGAGAGATGCAGGCATCATTCAATACTAGCTGGGAGAGATGCAGACATCATTCAATACTAGCTGGGGAGATGCAGACATCATTCAATACTAGCTGGGAGATGCAGACATCATTCAATACTAGCTGGGGAGATGCAGACATCATTCAATACTAGCTGGGGAGATGCAGACATCATTCAATACTAGCTGGGGAGATGCAGACATCATTCAATACTAGCTGGGAGAGATGCAGACATCATTCAATACTAGCTGGGGAGATGCAGGCATCATTCAATACTAGCTGGGAGAGATGCAGACATCATTCAATACTAGCTGGGGAGATGCAGGCATCATTCAATACTAGCTGGGAGAGATGCAGACATCATTCAATACTAGCTGGGGAGATGCAGGCATCATTCAATACTAGCTGGGGAGATGCAGGCACATACCATCATTCAATACTAGCTGGGAGAGATGCAGGCATCATTCAATACTAGCTGGGGAGATGCAGGCATCATTCAATACTAGCTGGGGAGATGCAGGCAACATTCAATACTAGCTGGAGAGATGCAGACATCATTCAATACTAGCTGGGGAGATGCAGACCATTCAATACTAGCTGGAGAGATGCAGGCATCATTCAATACTAGCTGGGGAGATGCAGACACCATTCAATACTAGCTGGAGAGATGCAGACTATTCAATACTAGCTGGAGAGATGCAGACATCATTCAATACTAGCTGGGAGAGATGCAGACACCATTCAATACTAGCTGGGGAGATGCAGGCATCATTCAATACTAGCTGGGGAGATGCAGGCATCATTCAATACTAGCTGGGGAGATGCAGACATCATTCAATACTAGCTGGGGAGATGCAGACACCATTCAATACTAGCTGGGGAGATGCAGGCATCATTCAATACTAGCTGGGAGAGATGCAGACACCGTTCAATACTAGCTGTGGAGATGCAGGCAACATTCAATACTAGCTGAGGAGATGCAGACATCATTCAATACTAGCTGGGGGAGATGCAGGCATCATTCAATACTAGCTGGGGAGATGCAGGCATCATTCAATACTAGCTGGAGAGATGCAGGCATCATTCAATACTAGCTGGGAGAGATGCAGACATCATTCAATACTAGCTGGGGAGATGCAGACACCATTCAATACTAGCTGGGAGATACAGACATCATTCAATACTAGCTGGGGAGATGCAGACATCATTCAATACTAGCTGGGGAGATGCAGATATCATTCAATACTAGCTGGGGAGATGCAGACATCATTCAATACTAGCTGGGAGAGATGCAGACATCATTCAATACTAGCTGGGGATATGCAGGCATCATTCAATACTAGCTGGGAGAGATGCAGACATCATTCAATACTAGCTGGGGAGATGCAGGCATCATTCAATACTAGCTGGGAGAGATGCAGACATCATTCAATACTAGCTGGGGAGATGCAGGCATCATTCAATACTAGCTGGGGAGATGCAGGCACATCACGTGGGCATCATTCAATACTAGCTGGGAGAGATGCAGGCATCATTCAATACTAGCTGGGGAGATGCAGGCATCATTCAATACTAGCTGGGGAGATGCAGGCAACATTCAATACTAGCTGGGAGAGATGCAGACATCATTCAATACTAGCTGGGGAGATGCAGACCATTCAATACTAGCTGGAGAGATGCAGGCATCATTCAATACTAGCTGGGAGAGATGCAGACATCATTCAATACTAGCTGGGGAGATGCAGGCATCATTCAATACTAGCTGGGAGAGATGCAGACATCATTCAATACTAGCTGGGGAGATGCAGGCATCATTCAATACTAGCTGGGGAGATGCAGGCATCATTCAATACTAGCTGGGAGATGCAGACATCATTCAATACTAGCTGGGGAGATGCAGGCATCACCATTCAATACTAGCTGGGGAGATGCAGGCATCATTCAATACTAGCTGGGGAGATGCAGGCATCATTCAATACTAGCTGGGGAGATGCAGACCATTCAATACTAGCTGGGAGATACAGACATCATTCAATACTAGCTGGGAGATGCAGGCACCATTCAATACTAGCTGGGAGATGCAGGCACCATTCAATACTAGCTGGGGAGATGCAGGCATCATTCAATACTAGCTGGAGAGATGCAGACCATTCAATACTAGCTGGAGAGATGCAGACATCATTCAATACTAGCTGGGAGAGATGCAGACACCATTCAATACTTGCTGGAGAGATGCAGGCACCATTCAATACTAGCTGGGAGAGATGCAGACACCATTCAATACTAGCTGGAGAGATGCAGGCACCATTCAATACTAGCTGGGTAGATGCAGACAGCATTCAATACCAGCTGTGGAGATGCAGACAGCATTCAATACCAGCTGGGGAGATGCAGGCAGCATTCAATACTAGCTGGGGGAGATGCAGGCACCATTCAATACCAGCTGGGGAGATGCAGGCAGCATTCAATACTAGCTGGGGAGATGCAGGCCATTCAATACTAGCTGGGGAGATGCAGGCATCATTCAATACTAGCTGGGGGAGATGCAGACATAATTCAATACTAGCTGGAGAGATGCAGACATCATTCAATACTAGCTGGGGAGATGCAGGCATCATTCAATACTAGCTGGGGGAGATGCATACCATTCAATACCAGCTGGGGAGATGCAGGCACCATTCAATACCAGCTGTGGAGATGCAGGCATCATTCAATACTAGCTGGAGAGATGCAGGCAGCATTCAATACTAGCTGGGGAGATGCAGGCGGCATTCAATACCAGCTGTGGAGATGCAGGAACCATTCAATACTAGCTGGAGAGATGCAGACATCATTCAATACAAGCTGGAGAGATGCAGACATCATTCAATACTAGCTGGGGAGATGCAGGCATCATGCAATACTAGCTGGGGAGATACAGGCAACATTCAATACTAGCTGGGGGAGATGCAGGCATCATTCAATACTAGCTGGGAGAGATGCAGACACCATTCAATGCTAGCTGGAGAGATGGAGGCATCATTCAATAATAGCTGGCAGGTCGAACATGCGTTAATCACTGGCCCACTGTCACACTGACCCGTTTACCATTGTAGGAACATGTACATTCTATCTTACTAGCATGCAGTATAATTATGGAAAATTAAAAATAACAGACAGTATCCGGATTGTGTGCGATATCATTAAAGCAACAAAATGCACAATTACCTCCCTTTGTTTGGCACATCCATTTGCACTTCCAAACCCACAAGTTTACAAATGAAACGTTGCGAATATTTGATATTTCATCGCATTGCTCGGAGAGTAAGTACATTAATGCATTCATCAAATCAGTACACTTACTTATTGGTGGTTGTGCTTAAAATGGGACATCAAATACATGTCACTGCATGTATGAATCTACGTCCCCGCCACAGGGATTCGGCACATTTGGGGGTACTAGTATATATATTTAAGTACAGGGATTATACTCTGTGGGCTGTCAGATTTCGCATCGATCAGTAAAATGGCCCTATCTGAGACAATTTTGTACAAAGCTGTCCAAATATAACGCCTATCCCGAGTCTTTATATTGTTCTTCAAATAAAACACAACTTTAAGCTGCATGTATGTATACTTTGCAAACAATTGCCACAAACATTGGCAATAGCAGGTCACATTTCCGTACTAGGACACGGGTTCTGTCAGCAACAAAAATATATCTTCGACGGGAGAGTTTTAACTGTGAATAACATTATCAATAAAATATGTTTCCACTAACGTGTAGGTTTATTCCGCAAAAATGTACGTCAAAAAGGACTGGATGTTTCGTCAATCTGATAATACAGTATATCACACCTTTTAATGGTTATAGCCCAATACTATAGAATACTATTGAAAATAAATTTGTATAAAAACATTTATTTTAGCTCGATTGCGAAACAAGTACATGTACTTTCAACTTATATTAATCACTCTCGAGACCTCATTCCTAATGGAATCCATCACCATGAAGGAGAGAGAAGAGGCAATGTGGAATGCAAATGCCTTGCCTAAGGGCACAATCGTAAAGGCTCCAGTGGGGTTCGAACTCCGGACCTTTCACACCTGAAGCGAACGAACGCACATTCACTGCGCTATCACAACTTCAAAATAAGGTTGCAAGAGTGGTTATGAATGTGCCATACGATCATACAAGTACTGACGTTCTGAATGAGCTGCATTGGCTACTAGTAATGGCTGTCCTATTAGCGCAGTGGTTATCACACTCGCTTCTCACCAATTCAACCCGGGTTCGATCGTCGGACCGGGAAGTATGTGAGATGGTACGGTGGTCACCAGATTGGACAGGTGGGTTTTCTCCGGGTACTCCGGTTTCCTCCCACATGAATGACTACATATACGCTTTCATCCGCGCCAACGAGAGTGATTAATATAAGTTGTTAGAACATGCTTCGCAATCGTAAAATAAATAAAGTTTAAACTTTAGTATAGGCCAGCATCAAGTTTAAAGTGTTGGTGTTAGTTTTTCGAGTACTGCTCCAATATACTTACATGTACAAGAATTGCTATAACCAGTTCAAAACAGAAGGTATGAAACACGATCAACACAAGTCATCAATTTATTCGTTCCAAAAACAAGAATTACAATGACAGATGGAACATTTCGAGTGCAAGGTTGTGGAATGCATATTTGTTTAGGGATTTCTATGAGAACAAACAGTGACTTGTTTAAAATGTGAACAATTTGTGTCTGGATTTAATTAATAGATTAAATTTTGTGTGTCATAGAAATCTGATCATTTGACTACCTATTTACTATGTACATGTAATGGATATATTGGTAATTCTTGTTTGTACAATATTTGTTTAATACAACTTTTCAGTGTATATAATCCTGTGTGTACGGAGTGGTGAAGTGGTATACAGTTATAACTTTTTTATAATTGACATAATATTTTACGGGTTGTAATACCTTTTGCGCTATATAAATGCATTTGTATATGTTTAAAGCAGCACTATGTCGTAATAAAGGATGTTTTTTGGTAAAATATAAATACTAATGTTTGTGTGTTTACAAAAGTCGAAATAGTCGCTCAGAAACGATAAAAATCTAATAAATATACACCGTCGTATACGCAAATTGTTTATCAACAAATGAAATGTGTTTATCAACACACAAAATGTAAACATGCACAAAAGCGTGCATGTGTGAAACAACAGCGGATGTAAAAACGCACGTTGGAATGTCAACATATTTTGAACATGAAAGACTATCTATCTATCTTCCTCTAATGTCGAATCCCTCGCGGGGATGTAGACATGTCCCTAAAATACTTAGATAACAGAGGTATGAATCGACATCTCAAGTAATTCAATTAAATAAGACAACGTGGGACAAATGGGGACGATGCATTCCGAATGTAAACAAGTGCGGACGATGCGTTCCGATTGTAAACAAGTGCGTGACCGACCGGCTCGGAAAGTCCTCCTTTCGGTTTCGAGATTGTTTTATCGCAAATAACACTGTTTACTAATTGAACATAATTATACAAATCATAATGTAACAATGCGTAGCAGCATTGCTACCCATACGTAAAATTAAAATAAATTCAAATATCTTTTATATCATACGATATAGGGCTGCTTTAAGTTAATGATCAAATAATATTTCACTCATGAACATGGAAAGCTATTATTATAAACGAGTGGCGCTATAATGCTTTCAATGTTCAATCATTGTTACATGGGTCACCAAGGCTAGAGCTAGACAGTAATTTGGGAGAAATATATGTTGAGCTTCAGGAGTTTTCATATATACAGAACATATAAAAGAGCCTTTGCTGAGGCAACAAACTTCTCCCACATATACCTTTATTTTCTCCCACATATACATTTAACTTCTCTAACATATACCTTTATCTTCTCCCATGTCCACCTCCGTGGTCGAGTGGTTAAGGTCGCTGACTTGTATACCACTGTAACCTATCATCACTGATGGTCACGGGTTCGAGCCCCGCTCAGGCCGTGTCTCATTTATATGAAAAAGTTGGCAGTTTCTTACGGAGGTTGGTGCACCCAAGTACTGGTTAACCGCTGGAGCCTGCCCAGGAAAGGTGTTGCTAGGTAAACTGCCCGCCGGTGATATAGCCCAAAATGGTGCTGATGCAGGCGTAAAACCCGAAATATAACATAATATTATCTTCTCCCACATATACCTTTATCTTCTCCCACATATACCTCTATCTTCTCCCACATATACCTTTAACTTCTCCCACATATACTTTATCTTCTCCCACATATACCTCTATCTTCTCCCACATATACCTTTAACTTCTCTCACATATACATTTAACTTCTCCCACATATACATTTATCTTCTCCCACATATACCTCTATCTTCTCCCACATATACCTCTTCTCTCACATATACATTTAACTTCTCCCACATATACCTTTAACTTCTCCCACATATACCTTTATCTTCTCCCACATATACCTCTTTCTTCTCCCACATATACATTTATCTTCTCCCACATATACATTTATCGTCTCCCACATATACATTTAACTTCTCCCACATATACATTTAACTTCTCCCAGATATACCTTTATCTTCTCCCACATATACTTCTTTCTTCTCCCACATATACCTTTAACTTCTCTCACATATACATTTAACTTCTCCCACATATACATTTAACTTCTTCCAGATATACCTTTATCTTCTCCCACATATACCTCTTTCTTCTCCCACATATACCTTTATCTTCTCCCACATATACCTTTAACTTCTCTAACATATACCTTTAACTTCTCCCAGGTATATACTTCTTCCAGATATACCTTTATCTTCTCTCACATATACCTTTATCTTCTCCCACATATACCTTTAACTTCTCTAACATATACCTTTAACTTCTCTCGTCTATACATTTAACATCTCCCACATATGCCTTTAACCCACATATATCTCTGTAATGTATGCTGCCTCTCTAATGTAGGATATGTCTCTCTAATATAGCAGATGCATCTCTGATGTACGATATGTCTCTGTGATGTAGCATATGCCTCTCTGATGTAGCATATGTCTCTGTGATGTAGCATATGTCTCTGTGATGTAGCATATGCCTCTCTGATGTAGCATATGTCTCTGTGATGTAGCATATGTCTCTGTGATGTAGCATATGCCTCTCTGATGTAGCATATGTCTCTGTGATGTAGCATATGTCTCTGTGATGTAGCATATGCCTCTCTGATGTAGCATATGTCTCTGTGATGTAGCATATGTCTCTGTGATGTAGCATATGCCTCTCTGATGTAGCATATGTCTCTGTGATGTAGCATATGTCTCTGTGATGTAGCATATGCCTCTCTGATGTAGCATATGTCTCTGTGATGTAGCATATGTCTCTGTGATGTAGCATATGCCTCTCTGATGTAGCATATGTCTCTGTGATGTAGCATATGTCTCTGTGATGTAGCATATGCCTCTCTGATGTAGCATATGTCTCTGTGATGTAGCATATGTCTCTGTGATGTAGCATATGCCTCTCTGATGTAGGATATGTCTCTCTGATGTAGGATAGATCTCTATGAGATAGCAGATGTCTCTCTGATGTAGGATATGTCTCTCTGATGTAGCATATGCCTCTCTGATGTAGCATATGTCTCTCTGATGTAGGATAGATCTCTATAAGATAGCAGATGTCTCTCTGATGTAGGATATGTCTCTGTGATGTAGCATATGCCTCTCTGATGTAGCATATGTCTCTCTGATGTAGGATAGATCTCTATAAGATAGCAGATGTCTCTCTGATGTAGGATAGATCTCTATAAGATAGCAGATGTCTCTCTGATGTAACATATGTCTCTCTAATGTAGGATAGATCTCTATAAGATAGCAGATGTCTCTCTGATGTAGGATATGTCTCTGTGATGTAGCAGATGCCTCTCTGATGTAGAATAGATCTCTATAAGATAGCAGATGTCTCTCTGATGTAGGATATATCTCTATAAGATAGCAGATGTCTCTCTGATGTAACATATGTCTCTCTAATGTAGGATAGATCTCTATAAGATAGCAGATGTCTCTCTGATGTAGGATATGTCTCTGTGATGTAGCATATGCCTCTCTGATGTAGCAGATGCCTCTCTGATGTAGGATATATCTCTATAAGATGGCAGATGTCTCTCTGATGTAGGATATGTCTCTGTGATGTAGCATATGCCTCTCTGATGTAGCATATGTCTCTCTGATGTAGGATAGATCTCTATAAGATAGCAGATGTCTCTCTGATGTAGGATAGATCTCTATAAGATAGCAGATGTCTCTCTGATGTAACATATGTCTCTCTAATGTAGGATAGATCTCTATAAGATAGCAGATGTCTCTCTGATGTAGGATATGTCTCTGTGATGTAGCAGATGCCTCTCTGATGTAGAATAGATCTCTATAAGATAGCAGATGTCTCTCTGATGTAGGATATATCTCTATAAGATAGCAGATGTCTCTCTGATGTAACATATGTCTCTCTAATGTAGGATAGATCTCTATAAGATAGCAGATGTCTCTCTGATGTAGGATATGTCTCTGTGATGTAGCATATGCCTCTCTGATGTAGCAGATGCCTCTCTGATGTAGGATATATCTCTATAAGATAGCAGATGCCTCTCTGATGTAGGATATATCTCTATAAGAGAGCAGATGCATCTCTGATGTAGGATAGATCTCTATAAGATAGCAGATGTCTCTCTGATGTAGGATATATCTCTATAAGATAGCAGATGCCTCTCTGATGTAGGATATATCTCTATAAGATAGCAGATGCATCTCTGATGTAGGATGGATCTCTATAAGATAGCAGATGTCTCTCTGATGTAGGATATATCTCTATAAGATAGCAGATGTCTCTCTGATGTAGGATATATCTCTATAAGATAGCAGATGTCTCTCTGGTGTAGGATATGTCTCTCTGATGTAGCATATGCCTCTCTGATGTAGCATATGCCTCTCTGATGTAGGATAGATCTCTATAAGATAGCAGATGTCTCTCTGATGTAGGATAGATCTATATAAGATAGCAGATGCCTCTCTGATGTAGGATATATCTCTATAAGAGAGCAGATGCATCTCTGATGTAGGATAGATCTCTATAAGATAGCAGATGTCTCTCTGATGTAGGATATATCTCTATAAGATAGCAGATGCCTCTCTGATGTAGGATAGATCTCTATAAGATAGCAGATGCATCTCTGATGTAGGATAGATCTCTATAAGATAGCAGATGTCTCTCTGATGTAGGATATATCTCTATAAGATAGCAGATGTCTCTCTGATGTAGGATATATCTCTATAAGATAGCAGATGTCTCTCTGATGTAGGATATGTCTCTCTGATGTAGCATATGCCTCTCTGATGTAGCATATGCCTCTCTGATGTAGGATAGATATCTATAAGATAGCAGATGTCTCTCTGATGTAGGATAGATCTCTATAAGATAGCAGATGCCTCTCTGATGTAGCATATGCCTCTCTGATGTAGGATAGATCTCTCTGATGTAGCATATGTCTCTGATGTAGGATAGATCTCTCTGATGTAGCATATGCCTCTCTGATGTAGGATATATCTTTATAAGATAGCAGATGTCTCTCTGATGTAGGATAGATCTCTGTGATGTAGGATATATCTCTATAAGATAGCAGATGCCTCTCTGATGTAGGATAGATCTCTATAAGATAGCAGATGCCTCTCTGATGTAGGATATGTCTCTCTGATGTAGGATAGATCTCTATAAGATAGCAGATGTCTCTCTGATGTAGGATATATCTCTGTGATGTAGGATAGATCTCTATAAGATAGCATATGCCTCTCTGATGTAGGATATGTCTCTCTGATGTAGGATAGATCTATATAAGATAGCAGATGCCTCTCTGATGTAGGATATGTCTCTCTGATGTAGGATAGATCTCTATAAGATAGCAGATGTCTCTCTGATGTAGGATAGATCTCTGTGATGTAGGATAGATCTCTATAAGATAGCATATGCCTCTCTGATGTAGGATATGTCTCTCTGATGTAGGATAGATCTCTATAAGATAGCAGATGCCTCTCTGATGTAGGATAGATCTCTATAAGATACAGGATGAGAATTCTCCGTTTTTTGGCGGATTTCCGCTTTTTTTCTCTCGAAAAACACGTTCTTGAGATCAGTGTAAATTCGTTGAGAAAATATGGGGGGGGGGGTAGGCACAATTTGACAGCTCATTCACCAAAGTTCAGCGAATACTTGCGCCGAAATTAGTCATAGTCTTGATTGTTTCCGGCCACATTGGCATTGCAAATCGGCAGCTTCAGGTTAATAACAATGGAAAGTGTGTCCGTTAATTTGATTGGATCTGCGAGTGGAATTCAATCACTATCATTGAATATCCATCTTCTATGAATTTCACTTTACATAAGCCTGTGGTTCTGAAACACGTTTGTCAGGCTGCAATAGTGTGACACATATTATATCGAGGATTCTTTATTTTGCGCTTGGCCCGAAGTAGATACAGACATTACAGTACAGCCTACAGTAGATCTACAGGTATTTATTGTTTATTATAAATTCGGTAATGTATGTAGTTTCTATTAGTAGAAAGAGACGTGTGCTCCATGACAATGAATGTAGTTTATTATTTCTTTATATATATATGAGCATGGAGTACACCCACCCACCTCTTTCTTTCTGCCTTATCCCCCACTTTATACAGGTCTGGGTAAATGGTGGTGAAAAACATGAAATGGCACCGTCCTAGGATGGGTCATGCCCAATTTTTTCTTGGATATATACTCTGCCATCTTTTTGTGTGCAGCATTTTATTTTCTTTCATGGTAGAGCTACAGACTGCAATTGTTTGAGTGGGGTTTGAAACTTTATTTGAGTCTTGTTTACTTGAGTGTGTTTTTGTGCATGGTTGGAAATAATAAATGGCTTAGAAGGGCCATGACTATTTTGCCTTGGGGGTTCGAACTTGGCCCGTTTTTCGAGCAGGGTCTGTGAGCTTTGTGCAGCCACTATTGTTTTGTATGTGGAGATATTTGCAATGTCAAAATGTTGTATGTTACAGGTGTTGTCGTGACATCATGGGTCGATCCGACATCCTGGACAGGAACAGTTGCGATGCTAAGCAACTTGATGTCGGTCTTTCAAACCAATGGAAATGGGAGTGGCTTGAAAGGAAAGTCGATGACTTGTTCCTGTCAACCTTTATCCGAAAGCTGACTACTCCCGGGAAGGCATATTGTCTTTGGTGTGATTGTGAACTGGTGTACAAAAGTCGTGGGTGGAAGACCTTCCAGAGTCATGTAAATACTAAGAAACATCAGGACCAGCTGAAAACAAGAAGAACCAATTATGTTCTTCCAGGTATTTAGAATAGACCAATTCATTAGTACAATCAACCTATCTTAACGACACCTCCATAGAGCAGACACCTCTTTATAAAGACACTACATATTTATGTCCCAAGTGAGTATTTTATGAACACTTGAAACTGACAACCTCTCTGCAACAAACACAGTTTCTAGTTCTGGATGGTGTTTGTTCTAGAGAGGTTGGACTGTACATACATGTTTTTCCAGGTATATAGAATAATATCCAAGAATGTGTGAATTGTTCTTGCTCCCAATGCAGTATGATAATGATCTAGACTGTTTTCTAGTAACAACTGTTTTGCCATTTCAGGGCAATCCGCAGCCGATAAATCACAGTCCTCGAGCCTACTCGCTCCTATGCAGTCACCATACGGAATTCATCCCATGTTCAAGGGTGCCACTAAGAAGGAAGACGTCCAGCCCCTTGTTCCATTGCCCGACAGAATCGTTACTGCACAGGCAACTGTTCTGGGATTTGTTGCAGAAAAAGCTCTTTCATTCGCAATAGTTCCAGACCTAATTCAGCTTGCAAAGTCGCTTGCCCGAGATGAAAAGGCTCTAGCTGGGCTACATATGGATAGGACATCAGCGTCCTACAAAATGCGGTTTGGTTTGGCCAAAACATTTGAAAATCAGTTGGAACACACACTGAATGACACACACTTCTCATTAAACATAGACGAGTCAACCAGTGAAAGCTTGAAGAAGGTTATGGCCATATTAGTCAGTTACTACTGCCCAGTTTTGAAGCAAGTTGTAGTGAATCACCTTAGTTCAATTAGCATTATAAAAGTTGACAGTGAATCACTCTACAATGAGCTAGTTGATGTGTTTGTGAAACGAAACCTTAAATGGCGTAATGTTGTTTCAATCTTGATGGATTCATGCAATGTTATGCGTGGTTCGAAGTCGGGGCTGGAGGTTCGAATACGGAATTCTGTAGCACCACAGTTACTGGACATTGATGGTGACACGTGCCACCATGCGCACAATGCGGCAAAACGATTCAGCAAGCCATTTGAAAACTTCATTGAGAGACTGTTCTATGACTTGTACAGTGATATGAAGTGGTCTACGGATCTACGAGACTACATGCAAGAGATGTGTCTGCTCTTGAATTTGAAGTTCACCATGCCACCTCGGTTTGTTAGTCATAGATGGCTCTCTGCATACGATGTCAGTGTCGATACCCTGAGAATGCTGGACGTCTATACCGTTTTTTATTACGGATTCCTGCCAAATGGAGATCGAACCTCAGATGTACGCAAAGTTCTGAAGTGCATTTATGAGAAACAAAATGTCAGTGAGGCGAGTAAAACACAGCTGGCAGAGATTCATAGAGTTCTGTTCTCTAAAAAATTGACAACAGATGGGCAGGCCAGGAAAGACCGAATTACAAGTCTTATGTTCTTCGAAAGGAAGCTGATGAAGATGAACTTGCGTCTCTATGCCAACGTGTTCCCGTTGCTGAAGAAGGATGTTCTGATGTTCGAGATGAAGGAGCCAATGGTTCACAAACTGCACGATGAACAGGTTCAGTTGCTGCGAGACTTCTTCTCGTGCTTCATCCGTGCAGAAGTTCTCTCTGGTACATCAGACCGGAAGCTGCAGCAATTGGATCTGACAGATGCCAACCAGATGATGGCGAAAGACATGTTCCTCGGCATTCAGAACACCAAGGTAGTACAGGAGGCGAAGAAATCTGACAACACGGTGGTCACCTTCCTCCAGAAGGTGAAAGTCGCATACCAAGACTGTGGTCAACAGCTGCAGAAAAGAATGCCGGTCAACAACAGTCTTCTGACATGCCTATCAGCCCTGGATCCGTTAGCTCTGGGCCACTCTGTGACTGTCAAGCACATGTTGGAGCTAAAGTCATATATGAAGGAAGTCCTGTCCAATGATGAAGAGAATATGTATGATTTGGAGGTTAGGAGATTGCACACTGGTGGTAAAATTGTTAGACCGACAGGACCATACCGCTTGGACACATGGTGGACTGAAAATGTGTTTGAGTGTGGCAACTACCCCACCCTTTCCAAGATTGTGAAAGCTCTATTAAGTTGCTTCCATGGGCCTCCAGTGGAATGCTCCTTCAATAGTATGGGAGATATACTGGATGCCAAATCAAGTCGATTGGGCATCAAGACTTACAGTGCCATACAGAGTGTCAGATATCTAATGAAGGCGAGTGGCAAAACTGCAGTGGAACTTTTTGGAAAGAAGGATTATATTCATGAGCCAGTCGATGGCAAACTGTGTCAAAACATTAGAAGTGCATACCAATCATTTAAATCTGAACCAGACAGTGCTAAAAGCGAAATAGAGCAGAAAAAACTATCACTTGGCATTCAAAAACACAAGCTGCAGTCAAAAAGGAAAGCCCAGGAAGCTGCAGTTGTCGCAGCAAAGAGGGCGAGACAAGTGTTTCTGGAACAAAAATCTAAACGGGATGCTGCCAAAACCAGACTTACTGCTCTTGCAAAGAAGAGGATGGCGTCAAAGAAGCATTGAAGAGTTCAATTGTGTACTAAATTGATTTAGGCAAACCTGTTTTTATTCCTGAGTGAAGTTCATATGTTATATATTTTATTCAGATTTTTTAGCCATTGTATATCAGAAACTAAACAGACATCAAAATCCAAGAGCATGTGGATACAAAAGACTGGCATTTTATATGTACACTTTACCATGTACTATCATCACTAATAGATCATATGAATTTTATTTTGATTTGGCTCACATAAGTGACATTATAGTAGTGGGTACTGAGTAATGAATAATATGTGAACATTTTGTCTCAAAAGTGTGTTAAATGCCACTCAGGGAGTATGTATTGTCATTTTTTTTCTGCGAAAGGGGGGTCTAACCCCCCTCTCGAACTCACCCCCGGCACGTGCCTCTGGCACTCAATTCTCATTTTCAGTTTTTTTTTCACTGGCCACTCTCATCCCCTGAACATAGCAGATGCCTCTCTGATGTAGCATATGTCTCTCTGATGTAGGATAGATCTCTATAAGATAGCAGATGCCTCTCTGATGTAGGATAGATCTCTATAAGATAGCAGATGCCTCTCTGATGTAGCATATGCCTCTCTGATGTAGGATATGTCTCTCTGATGTAGGATAGATCTCTATAAGATAGCAGATGCCTCTCTGATGTAGGATAGATCTCTATAAGATAGCAGATGTCTCTCTGATGTAGGATAGATCTCTGTGATGTAGGATAGATCTCTATAAGATAGCAGATGCCTCTCTGATGTAGCATATGCCTCTCTGATGTAGCATATGCCTCTCTGATGTAGCATATGTCTCTCTGATGTAGGATAGATCTCTCTGATGTAGCATATGCCTCTCTGATGTAGGATATATCTCTCTGATGTTGCAGATGTCTCTCTGATGTAGGATAGATCTCTATGAGATTGCAGATGCCTCTCTGATGTAGCATATGTCTCTCTGATGTAGCATATGTCTCTCTGATGTAGGATAGATCTTTATAAGATAGCAGATGTCTCTCTGATGTAGGTTTGCCTCTCTGATGTTGCAGATGTCTCTCTGATGTAGGATAGATCTCTATAAGATAGCAGGTGCCTCTCTGATGTAGGATATGTCTCTCTAATGTTGCAGATGTCTCTCTGATGTAGTATAGATCTCTATAAGATAGCAGATGCCTCTCTGATGTAACATATGTCTCTCTAATGTAGCAGATGTCTCTCTAATGTAGCAGATGTCTCTCTGATGTAGGATATGTCTCTATAAGAGAGAGGTGGAAATGTGGAACTTAAGTTATGGATGTCAAATGTCCAGGTTGTTACAAGATAACCACAGTTTTCAGTCATGCCCAGACCGTGGTTTTATGTGTTGCAGTACAGTACTGTGTCATGCCCAGACCGTGGTTTTATGTGTTGCAGTACAGTACTGTGTCATGCCCAGACCGTGGTTTTATGTGTTGCAGTACAGTACTGTGTCAGCCTACCTGAGGCAAGGCTAGACTGACAGAAGGTTGTTCCTTCCGACGAAAGCAACACTGAAAGAGAAAGAAAAACAATGTGCACAATCATAATGACTACATCAAGGCGTGAACTCCGGGCATCTCACATTTGTAATATTTCATTTCAGCTTCTGCATACTACATCAAGGCGTGAACTCCGGGCATCTCACATTTGTAATATTTCATTTCAGCTTCTGCATATAAATTTCAACCATAGGCACAGACGCTTGGGGTCACGACCAATGGCTTTGGTTTCAAAACCCAAATACAGTGTATGGCTTTGATAGTGACTGGGTGTCAATTTCAAACTTGCGTGGATATTGACTAAAATACGTGTATGTGTAGTGTCAAGCCTATGGTGTATCATAAATTCATAATGTTCTTAAAAAAAAAAAGTAAAAGAAGGTTTTGGTTTTGAACCCAAAACCATTTGTTCAGACCCCAAGCATCTGTGACCATAGGTAGTCATACTTTAGTTAAACCACCCGTCGTTGTCTACTGTTTAAAATTAATCACCAATTTATAATAGAGTTTACTTTCAATTGACATTGACAGTCATTTTCTTACCATATACAGTAAATCTGTATATCAGGGATCATTT
The DNA here is from genome assembly GCA_014843695.1 of Archivesica marissinica. NCBI lineage: Eukaryota > Metazoa > Mollusca > Bivalvia > Venerida > Vesicomyidae > Archivesica > Archivesica marissinica. The sequence continues at coordinate 16,465,709 of CM026395.1, read as the reverse complement.
TAGTGGGCAATGTGGGCGAAATTGTTGCCCTAGGGACCCTGACTTCGCCCTCTGGGGGCCCCACTTCTCCCTTTCAAACAAAATTGTGTCTATTCAAATGTTGTATTTAATGGTTGTACTGTGCATTTTAACCCTATTTTGCAGAAGTATATTAAAGAACACTATTTAAGGAAGCGATCAAGCGCTTTTTCTCACTTCTCCCAAACATTCTGACCTAGAATGAACCCTGGTATATTAACTGTATTGCTAACAATGTCTTCCAGTTTCTATACTGGTAAGCAATCATCCTTTATTGATTTGTCAGTATTCAAATTGATACATGCTCAATTTTATCTAAGAATCTTAATCGTGTTGCTTACGGTGGTATCATCCATTACAAACACTATACGCCCAGGTTTTATTCATCGAAAGCAGAAGAAATATGTTACATTGTAGCTATCATATACGTGTATACAGTCAAACCTGTCTTAAACAGCCATCCAAGGGAGTCGGAGAAAGTGGCTGCTTAACACAGGTGGCTGCTTAATAGAGGTCAAATATATAATAAAACAACCGATTGGGAATCTGGAAACTGGCTGCTTAATACAGTTTGGCTGCTTAATGGAGGTGACCACTAACACAGGTTTTACTGTAGTTTGGGATATAACGTTATTTACTTGCATATGATCATTAAGAGCGTATGTGTTTTACGTTTATTTATCGTCACTACCGGTTACCCATATGAGCGACGCCTACTGAAGAGATTAGTAAATTTAGATTTTTGTAGGATAGTGCAATGATACAGACAGAGACCCATTCCAGAGTCTCCTCTGGTTCTTTTACGTGCACGGTGTAAAGCACCGACACGAGACCTCGGTTTACAGTCCCATCTGAAAGACTGTTCATTTTATTAAGGTCAGATGGGGGATCGAACCTGCGATCCCTGGATTAGCAGTCCAGCGTGTTACCACTGGACTACAGATCTGTCTGTTGATCATTAAGACTGTGTTGGATATTTTTTTAATACCTAAAATATAACTATTGTGATGTCTTCCATCAATTATGCGCCACCACACATGGCAATCTGGGACTCGACTGGCGGTGTGCAAACGGTTTAACCACCACTCCTAATACAAACTGTGGAAGTTGTGATAGCGCAGTGGACGCGCATTCGCTTCAGGTGTGAATGGTTCGGAGTTCGAGCCCCGATGGAGCCATTACAATTGTGCCCTTAGGCAAGGCATTTAAATTCCACGTTGCCTCTTCTCTCTCCCTTGTGGCGATGGATTCCATCAGGAATGAGGTCTCGAGAGTGATTAATATAACTTGTTTCGCAATTGAGCTAAAATAAATTTGTATAAACTATAATACAAACTGCAATAATTCCCATAAATCTCCATTGGTTGAGCATGTAAATGAGCAACCTTGTTGGCTGTTCTGTTGCCTCCCTTGGTATTCCGATTTATCCAGAAATGTATAGCAGTCCTTTGAGATGGAATCCTTTGTTTTTACTGTTTTTCCCTAACCAGATGTTGCAGCATGACAGGGCTCATTCTAGAGGGCGACGTGGGCCAAATAGTCGCCCTAGGGACCTGACTCCGCCCCATGGGGGCCCCACTTCTTCCTAAAAAAAAATCAGTTTTTTAATAACTTTTTTGCAATTTTCACACAAAATTTTGTCCAGTAAGATACACTTGCCCATTATAAAGCAGTCTCTATTCATATATTATCTATATCTTCACTATTTAAAGACGCAATTGCACGCTTTCTCACTTCTCCCAAACATTCTGACCTAGAATGAACCCCTGCATGATAAATGTGATTTTATCAAAATCATGTTAATTAGTTGATAGCAAATGTTACAGATAAGTACCCATTGGATATACTCATGGATGTCTGTCAAGGTATACAGTCAAACCTGTCATAAGCAGCCAGCCAAGATAGTCAGAGAAAGTGGCTGCTTAGCACAGGTGGCTGCTTAATAGAGGTCAAATATATAATAAAACAGCTGATTGGGGAATCTGGAAACTGGCTGCTTAATACAGGTTGGCTGCTTAATGGAGGTGCCCTCTAACACAGGTTTGACTGTATATATGTTTTCATTCCAGGATCGCGCAATTACGGTATGACAGATTGCTACTGAACATCACTGACATCACAGACAACATCATGGGTGTACAGCCATCTCTCCAATCCAGGCTCTTGGCTTTCGGGGCTCTGTCTATGGGTTTTAGCCTGATCAGCGCTGCATTTGGCTTTTACTACGTGAAAGTGTTCCTCAATATATACCACATACAAGAAAATTGGTTCCAGGTTGCACAGACATTGTTCATGGTATGGAACACCGTCAATGACCCGCTGTTCGCATATTGTCAAGACAGTACAAACTTTCGTTGTACTAGGACACGCCGTGAAAGCGTTCTTTATGCGGCCCCATTATTTGCACTGTCATTTATAGTGCCGTGGTTTCCATGGGCAAGTCCTACAACCTTACAGCCGTGGGTTACAGGAATTCATCTTATCACTGCTTTGTGCTTCTGGGATACAATGTTTACGTATGTCGGATTGGCGTATTGCTGTTTATTCACTGAAATATCGAGCGACAATACTCAGCGTCTGAAGTTGGTGAAATACACCCAAATCGGAAGCCTTCTCGGATCCTCTAGCATATTTATATTGCAATATATGTCCGACCAGCTAGAGAATTTTCGGATGTTTCAAGCAACATGCATTGCAGTTGCAGTTGTTAGTTGTTTATTAATGAGGTACTGTGGGAAACATGCCCATACCGAGCTGGAGCTTCAACACGAGAGTGATGTGCAAGAGGGGAAAGCCAGGATACTGAAATCTCAGGAATACTCGTATATGGCACTTACAAAACAAATCTTCTCCAATCGAGATTTCCTTGCATTTGTGGTCATGAACTTCTTTTCGGAATTTCATCGAACTTTTCTTTCAAATTTCTTCAGCATATTTGCGGACCAATTGATTGCTAACGATGCTATTCCACCTTTCTTCAGAAGCCTGTTTTATGGAGCTAGTACTACTGCACCAAAGGTAAGAGTCTAAGGGCTTTCAGCAGCATAAACAGAACCCTGCTTGCCTTTCTGAAGGTGTTCAGTATTAATAGAACGGCCCCAGTGAGTGGTTTCCATTCCCCGTATTTACAGCCTGTGTGTGTGTTTTACGTTTATTTATCTTCGCTACCAGTTGCCCATATGAGCGACGCCTCCTGAAGAGATTAGTCATTTTAGATTTTTGGAGGATAGTGCAATGATACAGAGAGACCCATTCCAGAGTCTCCTCTAGTTCTTTTACGTGCACGGTGTACAGCACCGACACAAGACCTCCGTATAAAGATGATGATTACCAGTCCTTCATGTTACCACTGGGCTACAGATCCGTCTGTTATTTACAGCCTGCAACCAGGGCTCCAGTTAGTGTGTGATGTGGGAGAAGTGGTCGCCCTGTACTGCAACCAGGGCTCCAGCTAGTGTGTGATGTGGGAGAAGTGGTCGCCCTGTACTACAACCAGGGCTCCAGCTAGTGTGTGATGTGGGAGAAGTGGTCGCCCTGTACTGTAACCAGGGCTCCAGTTAGTGTGTGAGGTGGGAGAAGTGGTCACCCTGTACTGTAACCAGGGCTCCAGCTAGTGTGTGATGTGGGAGAATGGTCGCCCTGTACTGCAACCAGGGCTCCAGCTAGTGTGTGTGAGAAGTGGTCGCCCTGTACTGTAACAGGGCTCCAGCTAGTGTGTGATGTGGGAGAAGTGGTCGCACTGTACTGCAACCAGGGCTCCAGCTATGTGTGATGTGGGAGAAGTGGTCGCCCTGTACTGCAACCAGGGCTCCAGCTAGTGTGTGATGTGGGAGAAGTGGTCGCCCTGTACTACAACCAGGGCTCCAGCTAGTGTGTGAGTGGGAGAAGTGGTCGCCCTGTACTGCAACCAGGGCTCCAGTAGTGTTAGAGGGGAGAGTGGTCGCCCTGTACTGTAACCGGGCTCCAGCTAGTGTGGGAGAAGTGGTCGCCTGTACTACAACCAGAGCTCCAGCTAGTGTGTGATGTGGAGAAGTGGTCGCCCTGTACTGTAAACCGGGCTCCAGCTAGTGTGTGATGTGGGAGAAGTGGTCGCCCTGTACTGTAACCAGGGCTCCAGCTAGTGTGTGATGTGGGAGAAGTGGTCCCCTGTACTGTAACCAGGGCTCCAGCTAGTGTGTGATGTGGAGAAGTGGTCGCCCTGTACTGTAACCAGGGCTCAGTTAGTGTGATTGTGAGAGTGGTCGCCCTGTACTGTAACCAGGGCTCCAGTTAGTGTGTGATGTGGGAGAAGTGGTCGCCCTGTACTACAACCAGGGCTCCAGTTAGTGTGTGATGTGGGAGAAGTGGTCGCCCTGTACTGCAACCAGGGCTCCAGCTAGTGTGTGATGTGGGAGAAGTTGTCTAATGAAGCTTCTCCATTGTATACCTGAAACTTCTCCCCTTGTAAAGGGTCTAGCTGAAGTTATATATCTCTTCACTATTAACGTGTGTAATTGAGTTTCAAGCTGCTCATGACAATGGTAGCTGCCACATATACATTTTCAATGATTAGCTGACAGATAAAGCACTATAATGTATCATTTACGGTAACAGTTTAATTGTTTATTGTCCTGAGGACTATTTGATTCTCTGTTCATAACATAACAAATGCAGCGGTGAAAGTTTTCCGATTTATACCGGTTTTGAAAGTCCTCAGGGGTCATTTTTCCAAATCATGTAAATCCGTTGAGAAAATGTGAGGGGGGTTACGGGGTACCCCCTCTCTCAGTCGCCGTAGACATATTCAAAACGTAACTGCAAGACATGTTACTTAAAATAGAACTGGATTCGCCAGTTTCGTGCATTTCCGCCCTTTTCCGTTAGTCAATTGAACTACACGCTCCGAAAAGTCCCGAAAGTTACCTCGTTTACGATCGGAACGAACCGTGCTGAGTGCGCGCAGGCTGACGAAGAGTTGTTGTTACTTAAAGTGAATGTGGAAGTCATGATAGCGCAGTGGTAGCGTGTTCGCTTCAGGTGAAAAAGGCCCGGAGTTCAAGCCCCGCTGGAGCCGTATGGTTGTGCCCTTAGGCTAGGCATTTAAATTCCACATTGCCTCTTCTCCATGGTTGCAATGGATTCCATCAGGAATGAGGTCTCGAGAGTGATTAATATAAGTTGTAAAAACTTTGTTTCGCAATCGAGCTAAAATAAATTTGTATAGAAAAATTAATGACAAGAATCATGACAAGTATTTTCACCAGAGATAAGTTTAAGCTTTATTTTACAATGATTGCAAAACAAGTTTGAACAACTTATATTAATCACTCTCGTTGGCGCTGGTGAAAGCGTAAATGTGATCATTCGTGTGGGAGGAAACCAGAGTACCCGGAGAAAACCCACCTATCCGATCAGGTGACCATCGTACCATCTCACAAACATCCCGGTCATAGGATCAAACCTGGGATGCATTGGTGAGAAGCGAGCGCACTAACCACTGCGCTAATCAGACAGCCAGAGTTGGACTATAGGTTGAGCGTTCAGCATCTATTACCTGTCCACAATGAGTTCTCCGATGGTAGAATGTGATCATACGGTGTCTGAAACACCCTTGCCAACAATTTTCACATTTGATCAATCCAACAATAAACTAGGTCACTAGGTCAATTCCAGGAAACAGTGTCATGCATCATCTCCTTGATGGTTTAAAGCCGCACCTACAGCTTACTTCTGTAGGAAGCCAAGGCTGATGCTGATCAAAGTAGACCACCCAAACCACTCCGACCGAGCAAGCCAGATCATTTCCGATTGCATGATCGGTGTTGATCAAGTTGATATTATTGGCAGCGGGAATCCACCATTAGTCACTGGTGGCTTCCTCATGTTCCTTGAACATATCTCAGGCAATATATTTATTTGTTTCAGTTGATTGTGATATTTGGAACAGGTATTGTTGGCCGACATGGGTATTACCATGTCATGCGTTACAGTCAAGTCTTCATGATACTTTATGGACTTCTGTACTTTCTAACCGGACCAATCAACCACTTCTGCATCATTGTCTTCATGTTGCTTGACAGGTAAAGTTATAGATTATGTATGAACTGTTGTACTATATAACCGGACCAATTAACCACTGGTGCATCATGGTCTTCATGCTGATTGACAGGTAAAGTTATAGATTAATCATTATCAGGGCTTCGAAAATTTTCAAAACCAAATCGGTCCGGGCCGAAATCGAGTCAGTACCCCCCCCCCCCATCATGTCCTGCCAATATTTTTGCACCCCCCCCCCCCATAAAATCGTAATTCCAATTTGCTTTTTTTGCTTTATTTCCATGCTGTCACCAGTCAATTATATTTAAAAATCGCATGTATGTTCAGGACAAACTGTACTTTACCCGTTACTATAGGTCTGGTAAATTTTCCTTTTGTCTAATAATAGTTTTAAGTGTACGGCATTTAAAAATAAATGAATGGTAGGACATTTTGATAGAGGTAAATTTTATCTAGTCACCTGTATCACCGGTGGAAGCGGGTGAACTCGGCCCAAATCGAACTCGGTCCCGTCAAACTATATTATATCAACTGCATTTGACTCTTTAAACATCACAGATATACTGCGTTGTGCCATTTCAATATTGAATTGAAGGGCGCTGTACAATTTTTTTAGTTACGTTTATTTATCGTCGCTACCGGTTGCCCATATGAGCGACGCCTCCTGAAGAGATTAGTTATTTAGATTTTGGAGGATAGTGCATGATACAGACAGAGACCCATTCCAGAATCTCCTCTGTTCTTACGTGCACGGTGTAAAGCACCGACATGAGACCTCGGTTTAACGTCCCATCTGAAAGACTGTTAATTTTATTAGGGTCAGACGGGGGATCGAACCTGCGATCCCTGGATTACCGTCCAGGTGTTACCACTGGACTACATATCCGTCTGTGCGCTGTACAACGAACGATGTAATTTTGTTTATAGTCGCCACCGCATAAATGCATTTGGGCGACTGTATTTTCTAAGATGGTTATGTCCTAAGGTGATTCTTCTCGTCTAAGGTGATTCTTCTTATCCTAAGGTGATTCTTCTGTGGTGGTTATTCGATGATGATTATACGTGTTCTGTGATGATTATTCCTATGCTTCTATGATGATTATTCCTGTTCTTCTACGTTGATTAGTTCGGTATTCCTTATGAAGACGTCATCAGGTGGTTACTTCTTTCTGTGCCAGCCAGGTTGACAAGGCCTGGTCTGTACGTGGTCCTTTGTAGGGCCACACTCCTCACTGTTGGTCACCCCGCAGCAGCATTTATACGGATCTGACAGTTAGACATCTGGCCGTCGGTTGTCGCAAGCAAGTCCAGTTTCAGTATAGATCGGGGGAGCGTGGATCCACGACCGTTGCCGCTCCCTCAGGTCCGCCATCTCTTCTAAACGAAAAGATCGAAAATCCAGTGTTCAGCTATAACACCACCTGGAAGAGACGGCAGATCTGTCCTGATGTGCCATAGCCATGGCTCCACATACTTGGAGAGATTCCCCCTTCGCAAGATCGACAACCAGAAGATCCCAGAATCCTACGCTGCTGCTGCGGAATGTGCCCCGGTCACGACGTGCACGTCGTGAGGAGATCGACCAGGTGCGCTGTACAATAAAAATACTAAACATTATATACCCGTCGTATATTTTGAGTACATTCCGAGTCATAACGGATTTTCGGATTTCTATTTAAAATATTAATTATTATTTAATTGCAAATTAATCCTAGCACACTTCTTTAATTTAATGCAAACATTTTAAAAACAAATTCTTTATAAAATTCTAAAATAATCGACTGTCAATCATTCAGTCCACTTCAAAGAAACTAACAAATGTCGGTAGTTTTGCTGTAAACATCAAACGATTACCGCACTAATATCATGTAATTGACATGCATTGATCGCCTGATCACCATGGAGACATGTGGCCTCAGGTGGCAATTATCCAGTTCGGTCGTAAATTGGAAACGTGTGAAATGTTTCAACGGATTATACTTACCAAATTAGGTTCGTTATAGACCGATTTCTTGACTTTTTTCAACAATATTTTGGACCGATTTTTAAAGGTATTTTGACTGTTAGAATCGGTCTGAAATGATAAAAATCGGTCGAAAACCGACAAACCGGTAATTTTCGAAGCCCTGATCATTATGTATATACCATTGTACTGTTGTACTATATAACTGGACAATCAACCACTAGTGCCTCGTAACCTATCAATGGTCCAGAGGTTAACACTCTGGACTTGTAATTCAGGGGTCGCAGGTTAGATCCCCCGCTATGTATGCCATACTAAAAGGTCGTTCAGATGAGACTTTAAATCGAGGCCTCGTGTCGCTACTGTGCACAATGCACAAAAAGAACCAGAGGAGACTCCAAAATCTCAACTAACGAATCTCTTTAAAAAAAAGTTGAAACTTTATTTATTTTACAACGATTGCGAAGCAAGTTCTAACAGCTTATATTAATCACTTTCTTTGGCGCGGATGAATGCGTAAATGTGGGAGGAAACCGGAGTACCCGGAGAGAACCCACCTGTCCGATCTGGCGACCACCGTACCATCTCGCATACCTCCCGGTCCGAGGATCGAACCCGGGTTGCATTGGTGAGAAGCGAGTGTGATAACCACTAATCTCTTCAGGGTGCATCGCTCATATGAGCAACCGGTAGCGACAATATATAAATATAAAACATACACACACTTCATTGTCTTCATGATGTTTGACAGGTGTGTTTTACGTTTATTTATCGTCGCTACCGGTTGCCCATATGAGCGACGCCTCCTGAAGAGATTAGTTATTTTAGATTTTGGAGGATAGTGCATGGTACAGACAGAGACCCATTCCAGAATCTCCTCTGGTTCATTTACGTGCACGGTGTAAAGCACCGACATGAGACCTCGGTTTAACGTCCCATCTGAAAGACTGTTAATTTTATTAGGGTCAGACGGGGGATCGAACCTGCGATCCCTGGATTACCAGTCCAGCGTGTTACCACTAGACTACAGATCCGTCTGTGTGTTTGACAGGTAAAGTTATAGCCTATATATATACCATTGTAATTTACAGCTGTTCCAATCAACAGGTGTTGCTTCATGATGGATAGGTAAAGAGTACAGGATGTTATGTTTTAATTGCCAATTGATTATCAATCTAAGCGTTTAGACTTGAGTGCTCATATTTGTATGTTATTGGAATAGTATTCAAACCTATGTTAGTGGTCACCTCCATTAAGCAGCCCCAGTTTCCAGATTCCCAATCAGTTGTTTTATTATATATTTGACCTCTATTAAGCAGCCACCTGTGCTAAGCAGCCACTTTCTCTGACTCCCTTGGCTGGCTGCTTAAGACAGGTTTGACTGTATGTATAAAGTGACTTTATTTCGCAATAAATACATATTATACGTATAAATAGCATTACTACTACAAATTCTCTCGAAATAATTGTATCACTAACTTTCAATCAATAAACAGTGTTTTTGCAGTCCAAATGCTCTCAAACATGAAAGTAGCATTTCATATCTTGGTCAGCCACGCTCCTGAATTGACGTTTGATTATTATTGGAGTCTATACTAAATGCGTGATCTGTAGTTTAAGAGATAATTTAAATCTGACTAGTCTAGAAATAAATATGCACAGGCACAACTGTGAGATATAACGGTAAATCTGTACCATAAATGGTGTTATTAAGGACACACGCACTGTATTACACTTGGATATTGACCCTATTTACATTATTTTGCTATGTCAATAAACGTCGACTATGACGATTGTTTATTAGTTGAAATAATAGAATTCTGTTTCAAATATTTGGGGGCAAATTATACCATATAATTGGAAATTACATGCTGTAGAAATTTGTTGTGTCCACTTATGCATTGTTGCTATAATACATGTATGGCTACTTTGATACTTTGCATCCATCCAGCCGTGTTTTTTGTATATTCCAGCCGTGTTTGTTGCATATTCCAGGCGTGTTTGTTGCATATTCCAGGCGTGTTTGTTGCATATTCCAGGCGTGTTTGTTGCATATTCCAGCTCTGTTTACTGTATATTCCAGCCCTGTTTACTGTATATTCCAGCCCTGTTTATTTACTGTATATTCCAGCCATGTTTACTGTATATTCCAGCCCTGTTTACTGTATATTCCAGCTGTATTTTTGATATATTTCAACCCTGTTTACTGTATATTCCAGCCATGTTTACTGTATATTCCAGCAGTATTTTTGATGTATTTCAACCCTATTTACTGTATATTCCAGCCATGTTTACTGTATATTCCAGCAGTATTTTTGATGTATTTCAACCCTGTTTACTGTATATTCCAGCCATGTTTACTGTATATTCCAGCCATGTTTACTGTATATTCCAGCCATGTTTACTGTATATTCCAGCTGTATTTTTGATATATTTCAACCCTGTTTACTGTATATTCCAGCCAGGTTTACTGTATATTCCAGCAGTATTTTTGATGTATTTCAACCCTGTTTACTGTATATTCCAGCCATGTTTACTGTATATTCCAGCCATGTTTACTGTATATTCCAGCCATGTTTACTGTATATTCCGGCCATGTTTACTGTATATTCCAGCGGTATTTTTGATGTATTTCAACCCTGTTTACTGTATATTCCAGCCATGTTTACTGTATATTCCAGCCCTGTTTACTGTATATTCCAGCCCTGTTTACTGTATATTCCAGCCCTGTTTACTGTATATTCCAGCCCTGTTTCTTGCGTATTTCAGCTCTGTTTCAGGCAGTGTTGCCAGTCTGTTCAACCTGCCACTGTCGGATATCGCAGACAACGATTGTGTGCGTTATAATAGAAGGTTGGTACAGTTTCTCGCTTATTTCCTGACATATAATAGAGCCTTTTAAAAAGGCAACTGGGATGAAATATGTGCAGCCATTTTAGAGATCGAACCCGGAACCCTGTGCTTTATCAACAGTATTTCGCAAATTGAAATGATATAGATCCAGATGGATGATCAAGGTCATAAAAAAATTATTGTCATGTATCTCCGATGTAGTGTTGCAACGTCATTTATTATATAGTAAGTGGTATTTTGTGTACTGCAAAAATAATAATAATAAAAATAAATGACAGATTGTATACCAATTGGATATACAGTCAAACCTGTGTTAAGCAGCCAGTCAAGGGAATCACAGAAAGTGGCTGCTTAACACAGGTGGCTGCTTAATAGAGGGCACATGTATAATAAAACATCATATTGGGAATCTGGAAACTGGCTGCTTAATACAGGTTGGCTGCTTAATGGAGGTGACCACTAACACAGGTTTGACTGTACTGTAGTTTGTTTAACTGTCGAGATATAGTAACATACTAATTATAAGATGAGAAAGTGGAAGAAAATGATAGCATATAATGCAAAGGAAACAACGATAAAAACAGAGGAAGCAACTTAAGAGGACCTACATACCCTTATAGAGAGTATTCAGGGGCAGTAACTGGCCGATGTCTCTCATTGAAACAACAATGATTTAGACTGAATGGTTTTTTGTTTCATGTTTCAGGCATCCAGTTACTTCTATGGTATATGGATCCAATGCACTGGTTGTTAAATCCGCCATATCGCTCGCCCCCATGCTCCTAGTTACCATTCTCAACATGTACGGTTACGATAAACTGAAGGACCACAAACTGGATGCTTCGCAGTTGCAAACTTTAAGCAGCGTCATGTTTAACCTGATGTGCGTCATTCCATTTATTATCGGGTGTGTTCAGTTTTATTCCTGGTCTTTCTACACAATCAGGGAGAATAAAAAGTTGGACGCAACTCTGCTTATTGTGCCCATTGATGAGTTGGACGTTTAAATAGTTCATACAAATTTATTTTTAGCTCGATTGCGAAACAAGTTCTTACAACTTATATTAATCACTCTCGAGACCTCATTCCTGATGGAATCCCAGCGCATCGAGGGAGAGAGAAGAGGCAACGTGGAAATTAAATGCCTTGCCTAAGGGCACAATCGTAACGGCTCCAGCGGACCTTTAAATGACACCCTAGTCTGCAACTGAGGGCTGGCTACCCCACCCTTGGTAGGTCATTTCTTAGTCCCTTACCGGTTTAGGGACAATAGGAATACTATCGTCCGTCCGTATGTATGTCACACTTTCGTCTCCGGGCTGTAACTTTGTCATGACGCTGGTCCCTACCTCAAAGGTCAAGGTCACACTTGAAGGTTAAAAGTCAAATATTGGTATATATATTGTGTCCACTCTTTGTCATGGATGAAATAGCGTGACACAAATGTTCCCATATGAACATGATATATCGTGTCCAAGACTCGGGTACCTACCTCAAAGGTCAAGGTCACACTTGGAGGTTAAAGGTCAAATATTGGTATATTACGTGTCCGGGCTGTAACTTTATCATGCATGGGTGATTTGCAAATAACTACACACAACAAATGTTCGTCAACATGACCCGATCTCAAATGTCAAGGTCACACTTTGATGTTATAGGTCAAATAATAGTATAATATATTGTGTCTGCTCAGTAACTTTGTCATGGATGGGGGGATTCTGAAATAATGTGGCACAAACATTCCGCATATGAACATGTGTTGCATCCCAACTTCAAAGGTCGAGGTCACACTTTGAGGTTAAAGGGTTATAGTTATTATTAGAAGTTATGTAATGCATACATGTATGTTGTTAAAAAATGCTTAACACTTTGTACACATTGTATATATGGATATAAACTAGGGATGGCAACGAATATTTGAATATTCATTCGGGAAGATATTCCAATATGCGATATAATTCTATCAAAAACTCAAAATCACTCAAATTGGCATTTTTGAGGAAAATATAATAAAAATCGTACTTTAAATAGTACTTTTGGGTAATATTGAGCAGTTAATTAAAAATGTAAGATACATGGGGGTTGTTGTTGTTGCAAACTGTAATATTTCAAAGGAATTTTCTCGTCTAAACAGTTTTGACATCATAATTAAACACTACCTACCTTAGCACCTACTGTAATTATCCGATTACATGGCAGAGTGTCAATTAACATGTTTTATTCACACATCCTGGAGCAATTTCTTTTGTATTGGAATGTTTTATGATTGTTTCAAAAGAAAACAACGTATATTATATCATATTTGCAAATTAAATTGAAATTTTATATTTTTTCTGAATACTAGAATAGTATTCGGATATTCGAGCAAATATTCGTTGCCACCCCTAATATAAACAAAAATAAACGAAGCCATTGAGCTTCACCAAAATAAAAAAGAGGTTAACGGGTTAAATATTGTTATATTTGATGTTCGGATTGTAGCTTTGTCATGCATGGGGGATTACTACGCACAAATGTTTGCCACCTGAAGATGATATGTCTAATGCCAAAATCACTGGCTACTCTCCGAAGCTATTACCGTAACCCTTTCCCTCATAGAAGCACCTCTTGACGCCATTACCAATACGACATATATTGACAATGTAGTTCCCAGTAATATATATGGAGGTGGGATAGATATGGCGACTACTTATCCACTGCATGATAGCTAAATGGCTGTTGTTTGTATGGAGATATACTAGTATATTAACCTAAATCTCTATGTAGTCCCAGTAATATATATGGAGATGAGATAGATATGGCGACTATTTATCCATTGCATGATAGCTAAATGGCTGTCGTTTGTATGGAGATATACTAGTATATTAACCTAAATCTCTATGAAGGAAAGGGTTAAGATGTTTTTTGTTAAAACATACATAGATGGTACATTATTTTATTATTTGTTAAGCTGTTTGTGATTCATGGTTTTTTATGCTTAACACATGCATAGATGTTGCATTGTTTTTATTAGTTAAACCTTTCGTAGTTTTTATGCTATATACATACAAATAGTTTATTTGATATATTATTATGTTCAATGTTACATTTCTCTATGTACAATTCTCCCTCATTTTTCCGGAAAACCCAATATAGCGTGACATCGAATCGATCGGTCCCGGGTTCGATACTCGGTCAGGCCACGTATTTAGTGTCATTGTACAAGGCACCTCACACACATTGCTTAGTACTGGTTAACCACTTAGGTCGGCTAAACTTGCCCAGGAAAACATGTCTACGTCCCCACAAGGGGTTTGACATTAATGGAACATACATACATACATTTAAAAAAGTTATTTTTTTTACAATTTTCAGACAAAATAGTGTTCAGTAACACTGGCCATTGTAAAGCACTCCTATTCAAATATTGTATTTAATGGTCATATTGTGTATTTTAACCCTATTATGTTCAAATTTATTAAATGATGCCATTAGATGATGCAATCGTGCGCTTTCTCACTTCTCCCAAAAATGTTGGTTCTAACTCGAGCCTAGCCTGGGTTCCAGTCTGTCGATTTTTCACTTTTTAACTTCTGGCAAAATGACAGCCTGGGGAAACTGGATTTCCGATCGTAGCGCCATCTACTTGCACCCACTTTTACGAGGGTGTAGATTTGAAGAACGACAACTCTTCTCTACAAGATAATATCGCTAAATATAGAAATGGAATTCTATCGGAAATCGCCGAACAGGCACGATTATACACGATCATTTCCGAATATAGACGAATGCTACCGTAGACTCATTTACATTGCAAACATATAATGTCCCGTTTCTGTGTTATATCGACGAGATGGCGGGTTTTAAATATTACATTTAGATGGTAATGGATCGATTCGGCGTAATTGAACTAAGGGCGACTTAAATATTGAGTAAATATGTCAAATCAGACGCACATTGTACTTTTTAAAACTATTTATTGTTCCCATGACCCGTAAACAATGGCGGCCAATTATAAAGTTTTATCAACATTGCAGTGCCTCGCTTTCGATTCAAGTACGTCATTAATTAAGTCACGTGCTAATAGGCCTATTAATAGGATTAATGCGAGTCAATAATTACACGGACAATCCCCCACTTTTCCCCCAGGTGATGATATGACCAGAAACTCAATACGGCCCAATTAATAGTCTCGGTGTTAAAATATATGTATTTGACTGACCAGGCAAAATATATCGACGCCTGTTCCCAGGCTAGCTTGAGCCCTGCTCATTGCCAACCCAACCCTACTACCTACGCATGTCATCAGGATGTATCCTATTAATAACACAGGGATTCGGCATGTTTGGGGGTACTAGTATATATATTTAAGTACAGGGATTCTACTCTGTGGGATGTCAGATTTCGCATCGATCAGTAAAATGGCCCTATCTGAAACAATTTTGTACAAATCTGTCCAAATATAACGCCAATCCCGAGTCTTTATATTGTTCTTCAAATAAAACACAACTTTAAGCTGCATGCATGTATACTTTGCAAACAATTGCCACAAACATTGGCCATAGCAGGTCACATTTCCATACTAGGACACGGGTTCTGTCAGCAACAACAAAAAATCTTCGACGGGAGAGTTTTAACTGTGAATAACATTATCAATAAAATGTGTTTCCACTAACGTGTAGGTTTATTCGGCAAAAATGTACGTCAAAAAGAGATTTCGTAGTATTTTCAATTTGTTTTGAAAATTTCTAAAGCGGCGCAATTCGCATTGAAACGAGCTTTGAAACGAGCGTTCTGATTGGATTATTAGAATGTAACAAGATGTTTTTTTATATATGAAGAATAATCATAATCCAATCAGAACGCTCGTTTCAACGTTACCATTCTCAACATATACGGTTACGATAAACTGAAGGACCACAAACTGGATGCTTCGCAGTTGCAAACTTTAAGCAGTGTCATATTTAATCTGATGTGCGTCATTCCATTTATTATCGGGTGTGTTCAGTTTTATTCCTGGTCTTTCTACACAATCAGGGAGAATAGAAAGTTGGACGCAACTCTGCTTATTGTGCCCAGTGATGAGTTGGACGTTTAAATAGTTCATACAAATTTATTTTAGCTCGATTGCGAAACAAGTTCTTACAACTTGTATTAATCACTCTCGAGACCTCATTCCTGATGGAATCCCAGCGCCACGAGGGAGAGAGAGGAGGCAACATGGAAATTAAATGCCTTGCCTAAGGGCACAATCGTAACAGCTCCAGCGGACCTTTAAATGACACCCTAGTCTGCAACTGAGGGCTGGCTACCCACCCTTGGTAGGTCATTTCTTAGTCCCTTACCGGTTTGGGGACAATAGGAATACTATCGTCCGTCCGTTTGTATGTCTGTCACACTTTCATCTCCGGGCTGTAACTTTGTCATGACGCTGGTCCCTACCTCAAAGGTCAAGGTCACACTTGGAGGTTAAAAGTCAAATATTGGTATAATATATTGTGTCCACTCTTTGTCATGGATGAAATAGCATGTCACAAATGTTCCCCATATGAACATGATATATTGTGTCCAAGACTCGGGTACCTACCTCAAAGGTCAAGGTCACACTTGGAGATTAAAGGTCAAATATTCGTATGTTACGTGTCCGGGCTGTAGCTTTATCATGCATGGGTGATTTGCAAATAACTACACACAACAAATGTTCGTCAACATGACCCGATCTAATGTCAAGGTCACACTGAGTTTATAGGTCAAATAATAGTATAATATATTGTGTCTGCTCAGTAACTTTGTCATGGATGAGGGGATTCTTAAATAATGTGGCACAAATATTCCGCATATGAACATGATGTGTTGCATCCCAACTTCAAAGGTCGTGGTCACACTTTGAGGTTAAAGGGTTATAGTTATTATTAGAAGTTATGTAATGCATACATGTATGTTGTTAAAAAATGCGTAACACTTTGTACACATTGTATATATGGATATAAACTAGGGATGGCAACGAATAGCGATTTTACTATTTGAATATTCAGTCGGGAAGATATTCCAATATTCGATATAATTCTATCAAAAACTCAAAATCACTCAAATTGGCATATTTGAGGAAAATATAATAAAAATCGTACTTTAACCCATTCAACCCCAAGTAACTGACATGGACTGGTGCGTGATATTTTCAGACCAATAAATTAATAAGAAAATTACCTTTGGACCAGTTCATTTATCAAAATGGGTAATTTTATCTAAAAATAGTAATAATTATTACTGGCAAAAAAGTGCAGATCCTGATGAGACGGCTCGTCACGAGCCGGCTCATCTGGATCTACACTTTTCATAAGCCTATTTAGAGGCCTGTGGGGTTGAAAGGGTTAAATAGTACTTTTTGGTAATATTGAGCAGTTAATTAAATATGTAAGATACATGGGGGTGGTTGTTGTTGCAAACTGTCTGTAATATTTCAAAGGAATTTTCTCGTCTAAACAGTTTTGACATCATAATTAAACACTACCTACCTTAGCACCTACTGTAATTATCCGATTACATGGCAGAGTGTCAATTAACATGTTTTATTCACACATCCTGGAGCAATTTCTTTTGTATTGGAATGTTTTATTATTGTTTCAAAAGAAAACAACGTATATATCATATTTGCAAATTAAATTGAAATTTTATATTTTTTCTGAATACTAGAATAGTATTCGGATATTCGGACGTCCGAGCAAATATTCGTTGCCACCCCTAATATAAACAAAAATAAACGAAGCCATTGAGCTTCACCAAAATAAAAAAGAGGTTAACGGGTTAAATATTGTTATATTTGATGTTCGGATTGTAGCTTTGTCAAGCATGGGGGATTACTACGCACAAATATTTGATGTTCGGATTGTAGCTTTGTCATGCATGGGGGATTACTACGCACAAATGTTTGCCACCTGAAGATATGTCTAATGCCAAAATCACTGGCTACTCTCCGAAGCTATTACCGTAACCCTTTCCCTCATAGAAGCACCTCTTGACGCCATTACCAATACGACATATATTGACAATGTAGTTCCCAGTAATATATATGGAGGTGGGATAGATATGGCGACTACTTATCCACTGCATGATAGCTAAATGGCTGTTGTTTGTATGGAGATATACTAGTATATTAACCTAAATCTCTATGTAGTCCCAGTAATATATATGGAGATGAGATAGATATGGCGACTATTTATCCACTGCATGATAGCTAAATGGCTGTCGTTTGTATGGAGATATACTAGTATATTAACCTAAATCTCTATGTAGTCCCAGTAATATATATGGAGATGAGATAGATATGGCGACTATTTATCCACTGCATGATAGCTAAATGGCTGTCGTTTGTATGGAGATATACTAGTATATTAACCTAAATCTCTATGAAGGAAAGGGTTAAATGGCTGTCGTTTGTATGGAGATATACTAGTATATTAACCTAAATCTCTATGAAGGAAAGGGTTAAATGGTTGTCGTTTGTATGGAGATATACTAGTATATTAACCTATATCTCTATGAAGGAAAGGGTTAAATGGCTGTCGTTTGTATGGAGATATACTAGTATATTAACCTAAATCTCTATGGAGGAAAGGGTTAAGATGTTTTTTGTTAAAACATACATAGATGGTACATTATTTTATTATTTGTTAAGCTGTTTGTGATTCATGGTTTTTTATGCTTAACACATGCATAGATGTTGCATTGTTTTTATTAGTTAAACCTTTCGTAGTTTTTATGCTATATACATACAAATAGTTTATTTGATATATTATTATGTTCAATGTTACATTTCTCTATGTACAATTCTCCCTCATTTTTCCGGAAAACCCAATATAGCGTGACATCGAATCGATCGGTCCCGGGTTCGATACTCGGTCAGGCCACGTATTTAGTGTCATTGTACAAGGCACCTCACACACATTGCTTAGTACTGGTTAACCACTTAGGTCGGCTAAACTTGCCCAGGAAAACATGTCTACGTCCCCACAAGGGGTTTGACATTAATGGAACATACATACATACATTTAAAAAAGTTATTTTTTTTACAATTTTCAGACAAAATAGTGTTCAGTAACACTGGCCATTGTAAAGCACTCCTATTCAAATATTGTATTTAATGGTCATATTGTGTATTTTAACCCTATTATGTTCAAATTTATTAAATAATGCCATTAGATGATGCAATCGTGCGCTTTCTCACTTCTCCCAAAAATGTTGGTTCTAACTCGAGCCTAGCCTGGGTTCCAGTCTGTCGATTTTTCACTTTTTAACTTCTGGCAAAATGACAGCCTGGGGAAACTGGATTTCCGATCGTAGCGCCATCTACTTGCACCCACTTTTACGAGGGTGTAGATTTGAAGAACGACAACTCTTCTCTACAAGATAATATCGCTAAATATAGAAATGGAATTCTATCGGAAATCGCCGAACATGCACGATTATACACGATCATTTCCGAATATAGACGAATGCTACCGTAGACTCATTTACATTGCAAACATATAATGTCCCGTTTCTGTGTTATATCGACGAGATGGCGGGTTTTAAATATTACATTTAGATGGTAATGGATCGATTCGGCGTAATTGAACTAAGGGCGACTTAAATATTGAGTAAATATGTCAAATCAGACGCACATTGTACTTTTTAAAACTATTTATTGTTCCCATGACCCGTAAACAATGGCGGCCAATTATAAAGTGTTATCAACATTGCAGTGCCTCGCTTTCGATTCAAGTACGTCATTAATTAAGTCACGTGCTAATAGGCCTATTAATAGGATTAATGCGAGTCAATAATTACACGGACAATCCCCCACTTTTCCCCCAGGTGTTGATATGACCAGAAACTCAATACGGCCCAATTAATAGTCTCGGTGTTAAAATATATGTATTTGACTGACCAGGCAAAATATATCGACGCCTGTTCCCAGGCTAGCTTGAGCCCTGCTCATTGCCAACCCAACCCTACTACCTACGCATGTCATCAGGATGTATCCTATTAATAACTGCTTGCAGTTATGGCCCTTTATTGTTTCTGCTTATAATGCTTCTACTGATCCGCACGCTTAGATCCTTTTTTCATGGTAGGACATTCTGTCACTGAAGTCCGCCTCCGTGGTCGAGTTGTTAAGGTCGCTGACTTGTATACCACTGTAACCTATCATCACTGATGGTCACGGGTTCGAGCCCCGCTCAGACCGTGTCTCATTTATATGAAAAAGTTGGCAGTTTCTTAAGGAGGTTGGTGCAACCAAGTACTGGTTAACCGTTGGAGCCTGCCCAGGAAAGGTGTTGTTAGGTAACTGCCCGCCAGCGATATAGCCCAAAATGGTGCTGATGCAGGCATAAAACCCGAAATATAACATAAAAATATCTGTCACTGAAATTGCTATATTTTCTCAGCTTATGTAGCATGGATATTATATTTTTATTGTTATATTTTATGCATTAAATGTATTATCACGAATGTATAACAGGTGTTGATGTTGTTTTTGAGATAATGATTGTTGTGTTACAGCCAAATTATAAATATTTATCTACAGTCAAACCGTTGCTACAGTAGCTACAAAAGAGAACTGTTTTTTTAAAAAACTATATATTTTACAACGATTGCGAAGCAAGTTTTAACAACTTATATTAATCACTCTCATTGGTGCGGGTGAAATGTAAATGTGGTCATTAGTGTGGGAGGAAACCCGAGTACCCGGAGAAAACCCACCTGTCCGATCTGGCGACCACCGTATTATCTCACATACTTTCCGGTCTGAGGATTGAACCCGGGTTGCATTGGTGAGAAGCAATCGCGCTAACCACTGGGCTAATCGGAAGCGATATTGATTGGCGTTCTCTGTCCGTGCATCCATCTGTCCATCCAGAGCCAGTTTTCAGTAACCAATGGGTGGAATTTTATTGAGCTTACCAGTAATATTGGTATCTCTCACCACAGTCACAGTTTGGTGGAGCAGGTGCAATTTTCTTGGGGATCGGCCAAGTAACTTATAACGAGTTATTGCCGTTTAATTGACTAAAAATCCACAAATGTGTCCGTCCTCAATACCCAATAGGTGGAATTTTATGAAACTTAATATCACCATATTGCGATGGTGCACACACAAACTTGTTCAGGATCCCGCCAGTATCATCAGAGTTATTTCCCGTTAATTGACTAAAAATCCACAAATTTCTCTGGCCAGGCCAGGTCCAGTTCAGGATATAAATTCATCGCATTTGCTTTAGTGTTAATAATAATATCAATTTTAAAACATTAATTTCTCCATTCATGCTAGTTTTATTTATAGACACATACAATGAGAGACAGCAGTCAGTTACTGATCCCTGAATACTGGAGGAGAGGATGTCCAATGAGAGACAGCGGTCAGTTACTGATCCCTGAATACTCTTTTTAAGGAGGATGTCCAATGAGAGACAGCGGTCAGTAACTGATCCCTGAATACTCTTTTTAAGGAGGATGTCCAATGAGAGACAGCGGTCAGTTACTGATCCCTGAATACTCTTTATTAAGGAGGATGTCCAATGAGAGGCAGCGGTCAGTTACTGATCCCTGAATACTCTTTTAAGGAGGATAGGATGTCCAATGAGAGGCAGCGGTCAGTTACTGATCCCTGAATACTGGAGGATAGGATATCCAATGAGAGGCAGCGGTCAGTTACTGATCCCTGAATACTCTTTTTAAGGAGGATGTCCAATGAGAGACAGCGGTCAGTTACTGATCCCTGAATACTGGAGGATAGGATGTCCAATGAGAGACAGCGGTCAGTTACTGATCCCTGAATACTCTTTTTAAGGAGGATGTCCAATGAGAGACAGCGATCAGTTACTGATCCCTGAATACTCTTTTTAAGGAGGATGTCCAATGAGAGACAGCGATCAGTTACTGATCCCTGAATACTCTTTAAGGAGGATAGGATGTCCAATGAGAGACAGCGGTCAGTTACTGATCCTTGAATACTGGAGGATAGGATGTCCAATGAGAGACAGCGGTCAGTTACTGATCCTTGAATACTGGAGGATAGGATGTCCAATGAGAGATAGCGGTCAGTCACTGATCCCTGAATGCTCTTTTACGGATAGAATGTCCAATGAGAGACAGCGGTCAGTTACTGATCCCTGAATACTGGAGGATAGGATATCCAATGAGAGACAGCGGTCAGTTACTGATCCCTGAATACTGGAGGATAGGATGTCCAATGAGAGGCAGCGGTCAGTTACTGATCCCTGAATACTCTTTAAGGAGGATAGTATGTCCAATGAGAGACAGCGGTCAGTTACTGCTCCCTAAATACTCTTTTTAAGGATAGGATGTCCAATGAGAGACAGCGGTCAGTTACTGATCCTTGAATACTGGAGGATAGGATGTCCAATGAGAGATAGCGGTCAGTTACTGATCCCTGAATGCTCTTTTACGGATAGAATGTCCGCCTACGTGGTCGAATGGTTAATGTCGCTGAGTTGTATACCACTGTAACCAATCATCACTGATACGCTCAGGCCATGTCTCATTTATATAAAAAAGTTGGCAGTTTCTTACGGAGATTGGTGAAAAACACAAAACATAGACAATTCTGTAAAATGTTACCATGTGAGGTCTAGCACCTAACGACATGTGGAAGCTAGACAGGCTATCAGAGTCTTTAGAAATCGAGCAGATATTTATTATACACATTATGGATGTTGTTTCGATAATTATATCGTTTTATTGACATATAAAAAGCCATATTGCCAGAGGCGAAGCCGAGGGCAATATCACTATTTATATAGGTATCAATAAAACGATACGACTACATGTCAATAGGACTACATTTACATGAAATCATCTGATTGGTCGAAACGCATCTGATAAAAAGAGATACATGTCATTGAATTTATGGTTACACGTGTATAGGCTTATATTTGTGAAATGTATTAGTGAGTCAAAGAATAAAACAATTGTGAACATCCACGATCTGTGTGCTAGCCTAATCTCTCAATTAAAGTCACTGGGAGTAAATAGTACACGAGCCTTGCGGTTCCTGCGTGGCTGGGCCTGTGGTGTTGGTCTGCTGGATCGTGGGGTGCGCTCTGGATCGGGCATTAGACGGAGTCCTGGCGCCGCCACATTACCGGGAATGTCATCCGTCCTGTCCACGACTCCGTAGAGTTGTCTCGGAGTTAGCACGTGACGGCCTGTCCCCAGGTTACGCCTGACGTCATCAGCGGGAGCCCTGCGAGGGGTTGAGAAGCGCGGAGGCTGAAAGGGAGAGACTTCGTCTCCGCTACCCTCGCCCGATTCCCCCTCTAGCATGGTCAGTACACCAGGAGCCGGAGTAGCGCGTAAACCCTGAAATAAAAGCAAATATATAATAACAGTGAATATATACTATTCAAGTATAGGTATAAAATAAAGGTAGTTTTAATATCCGATTCCTATATATGTTTGTTTGTCTATGCCAAATCTTCGGACGCTTAAAAATATGTCTCTATAAATTTGTTTTTGCTTCTACGATAATTAATAAAGTACCCGGCAATAACAATGTTACTATTGGACTTATTGACCAGCGTGAAACCTACAGTTTCGGTAAAATCTTATACATATTATATGCAAGTTACCTGTGCCTGGTCAGCTACAGCTTGCTGGTCCCTGTTGATGTCTGCTATGCTTACACGACGACGTCCCTCTTCTACAGCAACAGCTGCGACGTCTTCACGCGCAGTATCATGGCCGGAGTCGTCCCTGTTACCATCGCCGTCACCGGAGTCTGAGCTGTCACTCTCACCACCATCCTCGTGAGCTTCATCGTTGTATCCCCGGTGATGGGTCGCAGGATCGTACCCGTAATGCGACAGACATGCGCTGATGACTTAATGATATTGAAATCTTGAGACTGAAAAAAGGAAGTTATTTTGCCAATAAATTAACTTTGTAGCTGTAATAAATAGCCTGTTGTGTAGGCTATCTACTAATGGCTACAGTAAACAATCTGTGTAGCCAGGACCAAGGGCAAACCTGCATGATACAGTTCAGAATGAGGTTACATGTGCGCGCTCACACACCGTCCAGAATAGCTCAGAATTATTTATTTTTGAAGGGCGCGCAGATCGACAACAACGAGCTTATTTGCGCGCGCGCAGCTAAACCAAAAAACAACATTTGAGCGCGCGCAGATCGTCAGTAACGAGCTAAACATGAAATGGTATTTCGCGCGCGCGCAGATCGACAATTTGTGGGACCTATTCATACCTGGACATTGTCCATCTCCCTACCATAGAGCAATTCAATACGGCAGTTTGCCATATTGAACATGCCAGTCCCTAGTTGTTCTGCGTAGCTGCTTTTAAACTTTTACCACAGCTTATTTTCATACCTTCTTAAATTATACTTTTAACTACTCATACTTTTAACTTCTTTGCGGTTTTTGACGCGCAACATGTCTACGTCCCCGCGAGGGGTTCGACATTAAAGGAAGCTAGATAGATATATAAATAAACGTAAAACACACAATGGAAGCTATTAACATCGAACACGTGTTAGAGTATACATGCACCTAGTGTTCATTGATTCCGTTCATATGTGATAATTAATTACAAACACAGCTGGTATTGATAATGAAGTTTAGTGTTACAATACATGGTGAAGCATAGATGTAGATGTATTAACAGCTTTGGAATAGTAATTTCAACAGGACACTGCAAGTTTAGTCTTAGTTTATACAAATTTATTTTAGCTCCATTGCGAAACAAGTTCTTATAACTTATAATAATCACTCTCGAGACCTCATTCCTGATGGAATCCCATCGCCACGAGGGAGAGAGAAGAGGCATGTGGAATTTAAATGCCTTGCCTAATCGTAACGGCTCCAGCGGGGCTCGAACTCCAGGCCTTTTGCACATGAAGCGCACGTGCTACCACTGAGCTATCACGACTTCCACTGCAAGTTTAATGGCTTACTATGAGGTAAGATCATTAATTGATGGTTAATACTTGGAGGAACATGTATAACAGTAAAAGTGTAGTGTTTGTTTATTATAGTGTGACCCCTATTGAAAGGGTCAGCCATTTCTGACTTATGAGATGCTTCATATAAACATATGTACTTCCTGAATCCTATCCTTGCAGGACATCTACCGTATATGTGGCCTAGTGGTTAAGGCGTCTGCCTACGGAGTGGGATGTCGAAGGTTCAAACCTCTTCAGGTATTCAGTCTGATATGGCCTGTTGGTGAGCCGCCAGCTAATTAGTTAAATAATGATTACCGATTGCCTATCAGCACGGCGCCTGGCCTTCAGTGATAGGATTCGGGAAGTACGGTACTGATGGTGTCTCATATGTCAGTAATGATTAGCCCTTTCAATAGGGGTCACACTATAATGTGTGTTTTACGTTTATTTATCGTCGCTACCAGTTGCCCATATGAGCGACGCCTCCTGAAGAGATTAGTCATTTTAGATATTTGGGGGATAGTGCAATGATACAGACAGAGATCCATTCCAGAGTCTCCTCTGGTTCTTTTACGTGCACGGTGTAAAGCACCGACACGAGACCTCGGTTTAACGTCCCATCTGAAAGACTGTTAATTTTATTAGGGTCATACGGGGGATCGAACCTGCGTCACACTATAATAAACAAACACTACTTTTTATACCTGCAATCAGTAATCATTGCATAGCTAGCTGGCGGCTCACCAACCTGCCATAGCGGAATGATTGAACCTCTTGCTCGGTTCTAAGTTCTAACCTTACGAGAACTCATTAACCATTAAGCCACATATGTGGAAGTCATGATAGCGTGTTCGCTTCAGGAGCGAAAGACCCGGAGTTCGAGCCCCACTGGAGCCATTATGATTGTGCCCTTAGGCAAGGCATTTAAATTTCATCTTGCCTCTTTAATATAAGTTGTAATAACTTGTTTCGCAATCAAGCTAAAATAAATTTGTATAAACAAGCCACAGATACGTTATATGCATGTTTACGTTATTGCCGGATCCCGCTTTGAAACTTTTGGTTGACGTGAATTATTGTCATTCATTGTCAACTATTGATCTGTCGACACATTTCTGACACGATACCATAATCATTATAATGTGACCAAACTTGGCCTGAAGCATCCTGGTGGTGACCTCAACAATGTATGTCCAAATAAATGTCCCCAAGTATTCAATTGTTAGTAATGGGAAGGGCCATAACTGATGTTGCTAGAACGTGTGGCCCGGCGACCCATAGTAATGTACTAATAAAGAAATGTAATTTCATATAAACATTTCTTAGGCAATATACCAAGATTGCTCAACTTAATCCTAATACTCAAAAAAACATGGCCGCCAGTGGAGGGGCTATTTGTCCATATATACATGTAGAAAACTTTTAAAATCTACTGGTCAATACAAAACCCCTTGGGTAAATAGCTTAAATGTTTGGTGATTGTCATTGTTTAGTGGTCTTCTACCAAGGCATTGTTGGTCACTTGCTGTGCGTAGACATATTGCAGGTATGCTCTTGGCAGAGCAATCAGGCAATCACGAGAGATGATGATGGTGGTGATGATGATGATGATGATGATGATGATGATGATGATGATGATGATGATGATGATGTATGATGAATGATGATGATGATGATGATGATGATGATGATGATGATGATGATATGATGATGATGATGATATGATGATGATGATGATGATGATGATGATGATGATGATGATGATATTGATGATGATGATGATGATGTATGATGAATGATGATGATGATGATGATGATGATGATGATGATGATGGATGATGATGATGATGATGATGATGATGATGATGATGATGATGATGATGATGATGATGATGATGATGATGATGATGATGATGATGATGATGATGATGATGATGATGATGATGATGATGATGATGATGATGATGATGCAATCACGAGAGATGATGATGATGATTGATGGTGATGATGATTTTATTTCTACAGGTATGAATGACTGGGTGTTAGCTGATATTCTGTATTGCATGTGATGTGGAAACAAACGGGGTTACAAGTGCACAAGTACCGGCATGCCCGGCCAGACGTCGCTACACTCCAGGGTGGTGGCACTAGGAGCTCTACACATGGGGTTTAGCATGCTCAGCGCTGCATTCGGCTTCTACTACGTTAACGTGTTCCTGAACGTCTATCATATAGAAGAGTACTGGTTCCAGGTGTCACATACATTTCTACTCGTATGGAACACCATCAATGACCCGATGCTTGCGTACTGGCAGGACAGCACAAACTTCCGGTGTACGAGAACCAGACGTGAAAGTGTTCTATATGCAGCACCGTTATTCGCGTTTTCATTTCTAGTGCCCTGGTTTCCATGGGGAACACCTGGATCCATGATACCATGGGTAACAGGAATTCATCTTATAACAGCATTATGTTTTTTCGATACAATGTTCACTTATATCGGATTGGCATCTGCGTGTCTATTCACCGAACTATCAACAGACAGTAAGGCGCGATTAAAAATGGTGAAATACAATCAAATAGGCCACCTGCTTGGATCTTCCAGTGTATTTGTGTTACAATATATGTCGCAACAACTCGAACATTTCCAAGTATTTCAAACAACTTGTATTGTTATTGCTGTGATCAGCAGTTTGTTGCTCATATATTGCGGGAAACATACGTATACGGAATTGGAACTTCGTCACGAGAATGACGTGCAAAGTGGGAAACCCAGGGTTATGAAATCACAGGAATATTCATATCTGACACTCGCAAAACAAATTCTGTTGAAACGGGATTTTCTATCTTTTGCGATAATGAACTTTTTTTCAGGATTTCACCGAATATTTCTGACGAATTTCTTTACGATATTTGCTGATCAGCTCATCTTGAATGATGCAATTTCACCGTTGGTAAGAAGTGTGTTCTATGGAGCTGGTACAGCATCTCCGAGGGTAAGAAGTGTATTATTATATGATATATTTCACCGTTGGTAAGAAGTGTATTATTATATTATATATTTCACCATTGGTAAGAAGTGTATTATTATATGATATATTTCACCGTTGGTAAGAAGTGTATTATTATATTATATATTTCACCATTGGTAAGAAGTGTATTATTATATGATATATTTCACCGTTGGTAAGAAGTGTATTATTATATTATATATTTCACCATTGGTAAGAAGTGTATTATTATATGATATATTTCACCGTTGGTAAGAAGTGTATTATTATATTATATATTTCACCATTGGTAAGAAGTGTATTATTATATGATATATTTCACCGTTGGTAAGAATTGTATTATTATATGATATATTTCACCATTGGTAAGAAGTGTATTATTATATGATATATTTCACCATTGGTAAGAAGTGTATTATTATATGATATATTTCACCGTTGGTAAGAAGTGTATTATTATATTATATATTTCACCGTTGGTAAGTAGTGTGTTCTATGGCGCTGGTATAGCATCTCCGAGGGTAAGAATTGTATTATTATATAATATATTATATATATTTAATTATATTTATTATATATATATAATATAGGTCACCTGCTTGCGACATATATTGTATATATAAATATATATAATATTGCTTTTTTTATTTGGTACAGCATCTCCGAGGGTAAGTATTGTATATTTATTATATATATATTATATAATATTGCTTTTTTTATTTAAAGTTCCATCAATAGCTTATGTCATACATGGCTACTCTTCAGTTGTTATTGGTGAACGAAGACCGCAGGTGTGCCCTATGGACTGAGCATTGACCTCTAGAAATCGTTTACACGCCTGTCAGACTGCAATAAGATTACTGGTCTTACCATTGTTTGCTAAGACTATATGATATATTGTTCTCAGGTTTATTGTCTGCTAATTCCTTTTCTTTTCAGTTGATTGTGATATTTGGAGCAGGTGTTGTCAGTCAGTATGGGTATTATCAAGTGATACGCTATAGTCAGATCTTTATGATTATATATGGACTGTTGTACTATATAACCGGACCAATCAACCACTGGTGCATCATGGTCTTCATGTTGATTGACAGGTAAAGTTATAGTTTATGTATGAACTGTTGTACTATATAACCGGACCAATCAACCACTGGTGCATCCCCGGTCGATCTCCTCACGACGTGCACGTCGTGACCGGGGCACATTCCGCAGCAGCAGCAGATTCTGGATCTTGTGAGCGTCGATCTTGCGGATGGATTAATGCGTACGCAATGCGTTTGCGACAATCGACGACCAGACGTTTAATGCTGCTGCGTGGTGACCAACAGTGAGGAGGGTGGCCCTACAAGGGACCGAGTACAGAAAGACCAGGCATTGTCACCCTGCCACGGAATGAAGGAACCTCCTGAGGATGTCATCCTGAGCTCACATCGGGAGATTGTGTCACCGTTCCGAAGTGACCAATCCACGCCGCTGACGCATACAGACGAGGACCCACATCGACTCTTCGGAGTGTATACATTTACCTAGATCAGCGACAGCTAATACTGGGGCGCTGAAGAGGCGACGGGTGACCGGACAGGAGAGGACGGTTATCGTTTCGAGTGGATGGCACACCCGTCGCCTCGAACTCTTTTATCTGTCTACCAATGAAGGCCGTTGGGGATGGAGGAATGCGACTTCGACCCCGGATGCGTCAACGGGGTGGACAACGACGGAACAACCGAACCATTTTGCTGCTGTGAGCCGACCCAGGAAACCGGCACAGGGCTTGTCACCCTGTTGTCGGGGAGATGATGCCAAGCACGGGGAACGTCACCCTGTCGTTTGGTATCGCTCCATAACTGGGTCAACGATGAAGAAGCGCCTTCACAGCGACTGGATGACCTCATTTCTTCATCCAGTCAGCGACCAGACCTTCAACCACATTGACTTTAACTACCAGTACCACAATCATCTTGGATTTAAACAACTTAGACATAACCAACAAGTAATAATCATCGAGTAACCTAATCATCTTGGACCATAATCTTCACGGGAATCTACAAACTTCAATCTACACCACTCTACAAGACACCGACGACACAACACTTCATCGAAGCACGTTTGCTCGCCCATATGGTTTACCGGTGGCGAGGGTCAATAAACGGAATCAGCATCATCACTGGTGCATCATGGTCTTCATGTTGATTGACAGGTAAAGTTATAGATTATGTATGAACTGTTGTACTATATAACCGGACCAATCAACCACTGGTGCATCATGGTCTTCATGTTGATTGACAGGTAAAGTTATAGATTATGTATGAACTGTTGTACTATATAACCGGACCAATCAACCACTGGTGCATCATGGTCTTCATGTTGATTGACAGGTAAAGTTATAGATTATGTATGAACTGTTGTACTATATAACCGGACCAATCAACCACTGGTGCATCATGGTCTTCATGTTGATTGACAGGTAAAGTTATAGATTATGTATGAACTGTTGTACTATATAACCGGACCAATCAACCACTGGTGCATCATGGTCTTCATGTTGATTGACAGGTAAAGTTATAGATTATGTATGAACTGTTGTACTATATAACCGGACCAATCAACCACTGGTGCATCATGGTCTTCATATTGATTGACAGGTAAAGTTATAGATTATGTATGAACTGTTGTACTATATAACCGGACCAATCAACCACTGGTGCATCGTGGTCTTCATATTGATTGACAAGGTAAAATTTTAGATTATTATGTATGAACTGTTGTACTATATAACCGGACCAATTAATCACTGGTACGTCAACGGATCTGTAGTCCAGTGGTTAACACGATGGACTGGTAATCCAGGGATCGCAGGTTCGATCCCCCGTCTGACCCTAATAAAATTAACAGTCCGATGGGACTTTAAGCCGAGGTCTCGTATCGGTGCTTTACACCATGCACGTAAAAGAACCAGAGGAGACTCTGGAATGGGTTTCTGTCTGTATCATTGCACTATCCTCCAAAAATGTATAATGACTAATCTCTTCAGGAGGTGTCGCTCATATGGGTAACCGGTAGCGACGATAAATAAACGTAAAAACACACAAGGTGTTTTTAGTTTGGTCCATGTAGTATTATGAAAGTTGGTGACAATGGACTGTCATGTTTTAAAATGGTTTTATTTTATATTTCAGTTGTGCTTCGACCAGTATCCACACCATATACAGTCTAGCACTAGCTGACATTGCCGACAAGGATAGTGCTCACTATAACAGAAGGTTTAGAGTTATCCTAGAGTTACTATCCTAGAGTTATCCTACTTGCTCATAGTAAATCTGTCATCACTAAATGTATATATAGTCAAACCTGTCTTAAGCAGCCAGCCAAGGGAATTACAGAAAGTGGCTGCTTAGCACATGTGGCTATTTAATAGAGGACAAATGTATAATAAAACAACATATTGGGAATCTGGGAACTGGCTGCTTAATACAGGTTGGCTGCTTAATACAGGTTGGCTGCTTAATAGAGGTGACTGCTAACACATGTTTGACTGTACATAGAAGCAGATTATCACAATTGTACTGATTTCCTGCTTTAAACTTATATTTAAGAAATAATAAGTATCAATCGCAGAATAACCCAAGTTTGAAGTTCTTATGAGTAGAAATATATCACGAAGGCTCGCTTCTCACCAATGCAACCAGGGTTCGATCCTCGAACTGGGAATTATGTGAGATGGCACGATGGTCGCCAGCTCAGACAGGTGGGTTTTCTCTGGGTACTCCGGTTTCCTCCAACACGAATGACCACATATACGCTTTCAACCGCGCCAATGAGAGAATAAAAGTTGTTAAAACTTGTTTCGCAATGATTGTAAAATAAATAAAGTTTAAATTAAGTCACTTAGCTTATAATTTGCATACTTTATTTGGTACTGAATAAATTATTACATGTGTTTTCAGGCATCCTGTAACATCGATGGTATATGGATGTAATTCTCTGGTTGTCAAACCCGCCATATCGCTCGCTCCCATGATCATAGTAACCATTCTCAACGTGTACGGTTACGACAGACTGAAGCAGCACACACTGAGTGCTTCGCAAGTGGAAACTTTAAGCGGGGTCATGTTTAACATGCTTTGCCTCATTCCATTCACCATTGGATGTATTCAGTATTATGCCTGGTCGTTCTACACAATTCGGGAGCAACAATGTTTAGATTTAACTGTGATCTCGAGGAATGAGAAGATAATCAATAATATATGAATCTTGTCTTTCCAACGCTTTTCATGAAACCTTCTTAAATTCCGAGCCATCCAGAAACGTGATATATCAAGCCATCCAGAAACATGATGTGTCAAAGCCATCCAGAAACGTGATGTGTCAAAGCCATCCAGAAACATGTGTCAAAGCCATCCAGAAACGTGATTTGTCAAAGCCATCCAGAAACATGTGTCAAAGCCATCCAGAAACGTGATGTGCCAATGCCATCCAGAAACGTGATGTGTCAAAGCCATCCAGAAACGTGATGTGTCAAAGCCATCCAGAAACGTGATGTGTCAAAGCCATCCAGAAACGTGATGTGTCAAGCCATCCAGAAACGTGATGTGCCAAAGCCATCCAGAAATGTGATGTGTCAAACCATCCAGAAACGTGATGTGTCAAGCCATCCAGAAACGTGATGTGTCAAACTCATGTTGTGTCACACTCACAGTATGCTGAATATACAGCGGCAAGCCAACTACACTGATATCAAGATGGTCTGCGAGTCTAGGTCGAACTGTGATTCTAGGTCGAAATTCATATTGTATATCTGATAGTAATTTACTTCTATCCAAGTCGTCTAGCTAGCATTCGCGATCTGATAATCTTCTCCAAACGTGTACACACAATGGAGGCTAAGCTGACCATTTAGCCCATTGCATATAACACGAACGAACAGGAAATGTCACTTGCTATGCACTTCTTTCCAAAATATTCATTAGCAAAATGCACCCATGGAAATGTTCCCTTAATTCTCACTTGGTTACAATTTTATTCTGCATTACACCTCCCCCCCCCCCCACACACACGTGCGCGCACACACACACACAGATACACACGCGGATCTCCATTGTCGCATTACACACACACACACTGACTTCCTTTGACGTATTTTGTGCATGTCAGAAAATAAATATGTACACATCATATTCATGGATGATTAAGTAGTTAGTACAACAGTTAGTGCACTACGCTAAAGTGAACCTGTCATTACGCTAATGTGAACCTGGCACTACGCTAACGTGAACCTGGCACTACGCTAACGTGACCCTGGCACTATGCTAACGTGAACCTGGTATTACCTTCTGCTGTACCTGGCTATAACTTCTGCTGTACCAGGCTATAACTTCTGCTGTACCTGGCTATAACTTCTGCTGTACCAGGCTATAACTTCTGCTGTACATGGCTATAACTTCTGCTGAACCTGGCTATAACTTCTGCTGTAGGCCTACCTGGCTATAGCTTCTGCTGAACCTGGCTATAACTTCTGCTGTAGGCCTACCTGGCTATAACTTCTGCTGTACCTGGCTATAACTTCTGCTCTACCAGGCTATAACTTCTGCTGTAGGCCTACCTGGCTATAACTTCTGCTGTACCTGGCTATAACTTCTGCTGTACCTGGCTATAACTTCTGCTGAACCTGGCTATAACTTCTGCTCTACCAGGCTATAACTTCTGCTGTACCTGGCTATAACTTCTGCTGAACCTGGCTATAACTTCTGCTGTAGGCGTACCTGGCTATTTATAACTTCTGCTGTACCTGGCTATAACTTCTGCTGTAGGCCTACCTGGCTATAACTTCTGCTGAACCTGGTTATAACTTCTGCTGAACCTGGTTATAACTTCTGCTGTACCTGGCTATAACTTCTGCTGAACCTGGTTATAACTTCTGCTGTACCTGGCTATAACTTCTGCTGTACACTATCATAGTTAAACGTGTGTCAGTGTCTGTTTCTATATATATATTTGGATTTTCCCATGCTGCCAACCCCCCCCCCCCCCCCCATTTCGCTTATTTAACTCTGCATGCTGGGTAAAATAAAAGTTATAAATAGTTCAAATAATTGTAGCAGCAGACGACAATTCAATACTTTGGAAATATGTCATGGACTTTCATTAGAATTGTGTCGTAACGATGAACTTGCATGACATATTTGACTGCTATGTACACCGCTAGCGTTCAAAGAGTTAACAACAGGTACACATCAGTACCAGAATCAGGTGGATTAAAAGTATGGAAGGTGACATCACCGTTAAATAGTGAGACAGCACAAAGTCATGACAATAACCACAAGACGAACGATTCCAGTAGATACCTTGTACTAGCTTTATATTTGAAAGGATCACGGTGTTCTCTAGACAGCTGGCTGCCACCACGCCAGTCAATGGTATACGGACGAAGATACAACACTTCAGTAATTTATAACATCAGGATTTTAATAATGCAAATGGTGGAATGATTTCCTAGGGGAGATAACTATATATATATCATGTATCAAACACAAAAGGACTATGAGTACTGGCGCTATTGAAAGGTCTAAACGCATAATAAAACACTGTTACTGGTGTTCATGGACTGCATGTAGCATGGATTGCACGTTTAAACCCACTGAAGTGCCGGCTAAGGCTACATACAGCTTGTGTGCATAAGGTTGTTCCATCTGTCGGAAGAAACAAGTAATTACACTAATTGGCAGTGGGTTGAATCTGGGTGCGGTGGCGGGTGGTCTCGGTGGCGGGTGTTCTCGGTGGCTGGTGTTCTCGGTGGCGGGTGTTCTCGGTGACGGGTGTTCTCGGTGACTGGTGGCTGGTGTTCTCGGTGGCGGGTGGTCTCGGTGGCGGGTGTTCTCGGTGGCTGGTGGTCTCGGTGGCGGGTGTTCTCGGTGGCGGGTGTTCTCGGTGGCTGGTGGTCTCGCAGCATGCACTACATAAAACAATTATAATTGTGGAACGAGGACAATTACCAGAGCGTAGACAATTTTATAAAATATGTGTCTTTCGAACTTCAATTCGTCTGCCTGTAAGATCTGCCAACCAATATTGCAATGCCATGCATTACATAGTTACGATAAATACAGCGATTTGCCCTACTATGTACTTGTATTTGTTTGTTTGTTTGGGGGTTCTAAAGTCGCACCAACAGCTTATGTCATAGGACGACTCTCCAGCTATTATTGGTGTACACAGATCCCGGGTAACCTTCCGAGCAGTATTTCAAACACGGATGGGAACCATGGTAAACCACCGACCTTCCACAAGACAGCTGGGTATCTTCCTCACATGGAATAATTTGACACCCATAGTACGTTTCGAACATACAGTAGGGATGGGGCAAGTGATATGAAGTCGACGGCCATAACGAATTTAGCATTTCTATTTTATTAATGTTTTGTTGTGTAAATAAGGGCTCTAAAATGGAAGAAACATTTACAACTGCTTGTCTGAGCATGTTCTTGTGCAGCTCACAGCTCATAGTTTCTTCTTGTTTGAATGCATGCGTGTTTTACGTTTATTTATCGTCGCTACCGGTTGCCCATATGAGCGACGCCTCCTGAAGAGATTAGTCATTTTAGATTTTGTAGGATAGTGCAATGATACAGACAGAGACCCATTCCAGAGTCTCCTCTGGTTATTTTACGCGCATGGTGTAAAGCACCGACACGAGACCTCGGTTTAACGTCCCATCTGAAAGACTGTTAGTTTTATTAGGGTCATACGGGGGATCGAACCTGCGATTCCTGGATTACCAGTCCAGCGTGTTAACCACTGGACTACAGATCCGTCTGTGTTTGAATGTATCCACGTATAAGAGCACGTATATAGCAATGACCAGGTACGTTACACCTGTCTACATAGTTTGTCCGTGGAGCGTGTAACTAAAGGAATATAATTACATGTATGTTTATTTCTACTGCATAATGTTAATAACCCGACACATACATGTATGCTGGTGGTTGAAATTCAATGTCCCATTTGAATTCAATTTCCATGTCCCATTTGAATTCAATTTCCATGTCATATTTGAATTCAATGTCCATGTCCCATTTGGTATACCCCCTCACCAGGATGTCCCCATGTTTCGAAACTAACTATATAGGTTGATTAAAATTCGCCACCGCATAAGTGCATTTTGGACCTGTTTCCCAAGTTAGTAAGATATATATAGTCTTATAGTTTGTCATTGATAAAACCGAAACAAATCACATTCGTATGTGCTGCGTCCGTGGTCCAGTGGTATCTAGCGTCGGATTTGGAATCGAACGGTCCTGGGTTCGATACTCGGAAAGGCCACCTATGTAGTGTCATTGAGCAAGGCACCTCACACACATTGCTTAGTACTGGTTAATCGCTTATGTCCGCTAAGCCTACCCAGGAAAAATGCCTAGGTCCCCGAGAGGTGTTTTACATTAATGGAACATACATACATTACACAATGCATCTTATAATTGGCATAAAAATGGCGCTGTCCTTGCTATAGGCGGGTTATTCGTAATTCTAATTTTATAGCTGTTACCATTATTTTATATTATATAGTCGATTCAAAAGCTCAGTCAGAGCTTGTCAAGTCAATGTTATTCACAAAGTCGGGCAATATAACAACATAACATAAGCTCGAAAGAGCTTTTAACACCGACGTATACATAATATATGTTAATTTACATACAAAGATGATAATGCATTAATTAAATAAATAAGTATCACATGTTAATTATTAAGTATCACATGTTAATTAGTACACCTTGAAAATGTATAGTTGTACTGTTGCTATATTGCCGACTCAAAATAAAATTGATCTTACCTGGGCTATCTATCGGAGTGCATATAATATCACAATAATTATTGTTGTTTTTTATTTGTGCCAATGGTATAGCGTAAAACGTTATTACTTCCCTTTGATTCAGATACACCATTTGCAATAAATAATATACATTTTTGTGCATCCCCATGTGGGCAACCCCACAACCCGAATTGGCAATCAAATCAACTAGGTTCCTACTGTATAATACACGAAGTTGGAAAACTATAGTATACAGTTTGCCTTTTCTGTCGGTTATAACTATTAATCCAAATGTTTAGACTTGAACAATGTGACAGTTTACTATCCAGACATTTTTCAAACGCTAAACCTCAATTACGCGTAGCATATTTTATATTCTAAAAAGTCCTTTATATAAACCAAAATTGTTAACAAGATGAACACACATACCGTTGTTTGAATTCTACACAGTCTATAACGTCTCTTGACACCATATTATACAAGAAATCAATGTTTAAATTTCATCCATAGGAGAGTTTCCCTATAGACCCCTTGCACGTGACGTAATAGATAAGCCGTCCGCCATGTTGGAGGCATAAGATAATATCCGGGATAATCCACACGAGGAGAAGCACATATAAAGCAACAGATAAATAGTAAACATTTAATTTTCATTGAAATGGTCAATTATTGTCGATTGTTGGGTTGTCACAATAGGTCAGACAGGGAGAATGATAAACAATACTACCGATTGCCTGAGGTAGTGACTCGTGAAAGTGAAAAGACGAAAGAAATGACAATTGAAAGAAGGCGTCTGTGGTTGGGAAATTTAAATCAGGATTTTACCGGAAAAAACCTGAAAAATATTCGTGTGTGCTCAGATCACTTCGTGTCCAGTAAGTATATAATGATATTTAATATACTTTCTACTTTTTTGTGTATTTTATTTCGTTATCATTATTTACTTTAATTTGTACTTTGATAACTGTACATACTAACATAGCGAGTAGCCATTTACTCGTAACTATAGACAAGTCAATTGTACACTATGTATGTTCCATTAATGTCAAACCCCTCTCGGGGACCTAGACATTTTTCCTGGACAGGCGTAGCTGACCTAAGTAGATTAACCAGTACTAAGCAATGTGTGTGAGGTGCCTTGCCGAGTATCGAACCCCGGACCATTTTATTCCAAATCCGAAGCTATACCACTGGCCCACGGACGCCACACTGTAACATGACATTTAATAATACTAATTTTAATGTGCTATATGTACGATTGCAGTTAAATTATATTAGGTTCGATTGCAGTTAAATTATATTAGGTTAACTTACAATGTTCGTATTAATCTATCTTCCTGTAATGTCAAGCCCCTCGCGGGGATGTAGACATGTACAACCGATGCATGGATAAAACTACATGGGAGCTGGCCACTTGTCATAATTTATGAAACAATTGCACTGCATCACAACCTTTATTTGTCCGAATAATAGCAGGCTCCAAGTCCAACATATGACTATGCTTTCAGGCAGTTTGACTAAATAAATGTTTATTCTCTTTACTTCAGAGAAGAAGGCAGATCTGTATGACAGAGACAACCCCGACTGGGCTCCAACAGTGGACATGGGTCCAAAACAGTTTGTTTCAACTGATCTGGCGCAAGACCGATTCCAGAGACGTCTGGATCGCACCAGGAAGGGCGATGCTGCTAGGACACTTCTTGATTTCTCGGAAGGTGCAGGAACATTTCCAGATGTAGAAGTCGAAACAGATCCAGGCATATCTTGTCAGACAGATATTACCTGTTCTGGGATCACAGCTATGGATAATGAAATTCTCCATTTGAAAACTCAAAATAAGGAACTGAATGACAAACTTTCTGGCGAACAACCCTATAGTATTGAGTCAATGACAGGAAATGATGAAAAAGTGAAGTACTTCACAGGATTAACATGTTTTTCTGTGCTCTTTACACTGTTTCAGTATTTGGAGCCTTATATACCTGTTAAATTGTCGCTGACAAAGTTTGAGACTCTTATGTTGGTATTAGTTAAGTTACGACTGAACCTTAGCAATCAGTTCCTGTCCTACCAATTCAAAGTCTCTCCATCAAATGTGTCAAGGACATTTTCCGAAGTAGTGGATATTATGTACGTGCGCATGAAACCGCTGGTTTACTGGCCAGATAGAGAAACATTAAGACTGACAATGCCCATGCAATTTAGAAAACAATTTGGAACAAAATGTGCTGTCATAATAGACTGTTTTGAAGTATTTATCGAACGACCTTCAAACTTAAAAGCACGTGCGGAAACCTGGTCTTCTTACAAGCACCATAATACTGTGAAATTTTTGCTCGGAATTACGCCACAAGGAGTAATTTCATTCATATCCAAATCATGGGGTGGACGAACGAGTGATAAGCACATAACAGAGAATTGTGGTTTTTTGAGTAATATTCTTCCGGGCGACATCATTTTAGCAGACAGAGGATTTGATATTCAAGCTACAGTTGGTAGCTTGTGTGCTGAGGTGAAAATCCCTGCTTTCACGAAAGGGAAGAGTCAACTTTCGCCTCTAGATGCTTCCACCTTCCTCTAAAATAATATTCCTCTTTGTGTAGGGACATTTCACTTCAATTATGTTCCGTCCACAACAATCACATGATATGATGCCGTCTGGTGTGGCGCCTATCCACGGATGTTCTGTGCTTATGAAAAAGCCACAACTTTCAACAGATACATTTTCATGCCCTTCTGCAGTAAATGCTTGCACAAATTTATTAAGGGCTACTTTTTCATTTTTCATTCCCCATGTTGTTGCAACACAAGTAAATATATGTTCTTGTGGATAGCAGATTGACATAATCAAACTTTGGGAAGGATTTGAACTATCTGTGGAACAGACAGCTTTCATTTTTGATGCAGTTATTCGCCCTGCTCTAAAGTTGAACCAAAGTTTGCTGCCCGATTGCTGCCTAGTTGACATTTCAACATTCGAAGCCTCCTCTTCAGTTACTGCAACAGACATGTCGTTGCATTTGGCAATAATGTCCATGTAATTCAAAGAAATTGAACGTTTATCTCTAAGTTCAGTCAACACTTTAGCATATTTTATTGCCTCTAGCTTTGGTATGTAATTCTTGGCATACTCCGGTACAACAGAAAGGATTGCTGGTTTTCTCCCTGTTGCATGGAGTCTGGCAAACAGATTACCCATTTCACTTTCTGTAGGAACTGGTACAGGCTTTTTCTCTTTTTTTGCTGATGTAGGAGTAAGCACAGGGTTGTCACATAGTTTATCAAAAGTTTTCTTCAGTGACTTTGCTGAACTGAGGTTTATGTATCTGGTTTCTGAATATGTCACCTTTTTCAAGATGTTGGCAGCAGCCAGTAGGCTGGTTCCTGTGTCACAGTTCTAGAATCACGAATGTGAATAGTACCTTCAATCGCGAATAAAACTGCAGCTACATGGGAGCAAACTTCACCAACACCTGCCATGCAGTCACAGTGCGAGGCCAATATTCTGCCATTTGTTTCCATTACAGCCCATGGATTTAACGATTTCTCACGTAGCCTTTGAGAGTGCAGCACCTGAAATGTTAAAAGACAGTATGGCATAATAATTACTGCTTCGTATTGTCAATGTGAATTGTAGGGTGGGGAGGGGGGGAAATATATTGGTTGCTATCTTGTAAATAAATCCATTTATATTATGAGAAACCAAAAAAAAAATCACTATACACATTTGCCAGACAAAAAAGGAGTGGCCTTCACCGGGAATGGCGGGATGTGAACCCTGATTTCAGAGATCCGCAATGCAGAATCTTAATCCGCCTCCAGATCATTTTTCTATGGCTATATTAGTTTCATACTCCCTTGGGTGTATGTGTTTATGGCATTCTGCAAGTCAAAATTTATATACCTAGCACCAGCTTCCGAACCTGTATTCTATCTATCTATCTTCCTTTAATGTCGAACCTCTCGTACCCCCCTTGGTATAAACGTTATCATAAATTATCAAACCCACAGCTTTGGCAGGGTCGGTGGTTAACGGTGTCATGTTGTATGTATGTTCCTTTAATGTCAAAGCGGGGACTTAGAAATGTTTTCCTCAGCAAGCTTAGCTGACCTAAGCGATTAACCAGTACTAACTTACTAAGCAATGTGTGTGAGGTGCCTTGCTCAATGACACTACATAACGTGGCCTGACCGAGTATCGAACCCGGGACCGGACCGTTCGATTCCAAATCCGATACTGGACGCCACTTGTTGAGAAAGTTACAAACATACATTAAATTATACAAGTATTTTCTCACCTTGGCTTTCACAACATGTTTGTTGTTGATGATCACAGTTTTCATAGCAGAGACCCATCCACTGATAAACTGATTATATGCGTCCAAGCCTTTGTAACATTTCAAATCTTCTGTTGTGTAAGGACTGGGTGTAAACACCAGATAATTCACAATATCTGGATATGCTACCGCTGGTAACAATTTCACATCTTCTGAAAACGTTTTCAGTTCGTATGGATCACTAGAAATACCACCGATAATCTCAAGTTTACTGTCATATCTGGTCCTTTCAATAGGTTCTAAGCTTTCTCTATATAATACTTTACTTTGTTTTGATGGTTTTAACTGTTTCTCCGACATTATCTCTTTCAAACAAGCCTATTTCTTGTTAAAATACAGTGGATTTATAAATATTGTTGTTTTGCTATACCTCCAATATGGCGGACATACCGGTGAATAGGGTAAAAATCACCCTTGCGTGCAAGGGGTCTAATTTTGAATTTTTTGGTTATTCCGAAAAGCCATTGTTTTGAAGATTTATCTCCGGTGCCATTACGGTGAACCAAATAAGATTTCGTTCAATATCCAATTATTCATACGCATGAAATGTACTAACAAATAATTAATTTGGATTTCTTTTGTGAAGACTGCGCTGAAAAGGTGGGATAATCTCACATGTCAACTTCAAACAGCTAAATGATATGCACAACGGTAAGACAATATATTTTAAGCATTCTTAATATCTATATTTATGATTATTCTTAACACCAATGCACACATTTATAACATTTGTGTTCATGCTTTAGCCTTTATTTGTTGAAAATCAACTGCTTAGATCAATAAAATAATGTAATATCATAGGCAACGTAACAGTGCTTTGATATTATTATTGGGGCTAAAAAGTATAAACAGAACCGTTACAATTGTGCCCTTAGGCAAGGTATTTAAATTCCACATTGACTCTTCTCTCTCCCTCATGGCTACGGATTCCACCAGGAATGAGGTCTCGAGAGTGATTAATATAAGTGATAACGACTTGTTTCGTAATTGAACTCAAATAAATTTGTATAAACTAAAAAGTAAATAAATTAAACAAAAATAAAAAAATGTATATTACTTGGCAACATTAAACTGAGACTCATTAATCTCCGCCAAAGCCTTTGTAAGTTTCCGTGAACTACGACCAGGACATACGTTAGGTTTTTACCGTTAATATTTGAATCAAGTCAGTAAGTAAGTGTACCATAATCTAAAGCTCATATTTTACTTCGGAAATCCGATTATTAACGAAGTAAGTTCACGGAATATGCAAATGTCTCAGTTTAATATTGCCAAACAATACATCTGGTTTAATTGTACAAGAGTTCAGAAACAAGGACATGTAATCAGGTCATGTTGTGTATCATGTGACTACATTCATTTTGCAATACCTAAAGTGTAGTTTGTTATCTAATATAGAGGTAAACAGACCTTGTGGATCAATGAATCACAGGAAAGATCGGTCCCCTGTTTTATATATACATGCATCTAGGAACTACCGGCATGTGATCAGTGAATCA
This sequence comes from Archivesica marissinica, assembly GCA_014843695.1. Classification (NCBI taxonomy): domain Eukaryota; kingdom Metazoa; phylum Mollusca; class Bivalvia; order Venerida; family Vesicomyidae; genus Archivesica; species Archivesica marissinica. The sequence goes on along the minus strand of CM026395.1, from coordinate 16,423,248 downwards.
CAAAATGAAATCTAGGATTTCCAAACATTGTATAAAAGCATGTAGACATTATAATAGTAAAAGTTGATTGAATTGTTACAGTAGGATAGTAAAGTGTTAATGATATTATCACTGTGAAGTAAGTACAATATACATGCCCATCTTAATATATTTTATTATAAAAACAAACAAACAAAAATAAATATATTTTTTATCACATAATTTTGCTTGTATTCAGTGTAATACAGCCATAACAAAATTTCTTATATGTACACACGTGTAACTACACCTGGAAGAAATATGATTGGCTGACAAGAATAATCCTTGAAAGTAGCAGCGTTATTTTGTGCAAAAATATGATTAACCCTTTCAACACTACAGGCCTCTAAATAGATTTACAAAAAGTGTAGATCCAGATGAGCCGGCTCGTGACGAGCCGTCTCATCAGGATCTGCACTTTATGCCAGTAATATTTTTTTTTTTACACAAAAATTGCCCATTTTGATAAATGAACTGGTCCAAATGTAATTTTCTTATTAATTATTGGTGGTAAAAATAGCATGCACCAGTCCATGACAGTTACTTGGTGTTGAATGGGTTAAATATCATGCACCAGTCCATGTCAGTTACTTGGTGTTGAATGGGTTAAGACCCAATATGATAATGTGATAACAGAGGCATAGCCAGCTGAAAATGATGTGCACGCCCGTTTGAACTAAATTAAGCACGGAAGGGTGGTCTGGGGGCCTTCTCCCTCCCGAATTTGTTTAAACCTATACATCAAATGGTGCATTCTGACACCTTTTAGGGGAAATTTATACAACAAACACATAAGAAAAATTCAGTTTTTCATCTACTACTGTATATCTATACCCAGTAAAAAAAATCCTGAAAATAATGTGCAAGCCAGGGCATTGTGGCTTAAAGGCAACTACGCGCCTGGATAAAAAGTATAAAAGGCAAACTTAATAGCAAAATTCCAATACAAGTTTCATAAAATATGGTTTGAAATCACTGCTCATGAAAAATTCTATATATATGAACTTATCACTGTGTAGGAAGCATCTATAGTACCGGTATGTAATAAAATATGGTTTGAAATCACTGCTCATGTAAAATTCTATATATATGAACTTATCACTGTGTAGGAAGCATCTATAGTACCGGTATGTAATAAAATATGGTTTGAAATCACCACTCATGTAAAATTCTATAATATATGAACTTATCACTGTGTAGGAAGCATCTATAGTACCGGTATGTAATAAAATATGGTTTGAAATCACCACTCATGTAAAATTCTATAATATATGAACTTATCACTGTGTAGGAAGCATCTATAGTACCGGTATGTAATAAAATATGGTTTGAAATCACCACTCATGTAAAATTCTATAATATATGAACTTATCACTGTGTAGGAAGCATCTATAGTACCGGTATGTAATAAAATATGGTTTGAAATCACCACTCATGTAAAATTCTATAATATATGAACTTATCACTGTGTAGGAAGCATCTATAGTACCGGTATGTAATAAAATATGGTTTGAAATCACCACTCATGTAAAATTCTATAATATATGAACTTATCACTGTGTAGGAAGCATCTATAGTACCGGTATGTAATAAAATATGGTTTGAAATCACTGCTCATGAAAAATTCTATATATATATGAACTTATCACTGTGTAGGAAGCATCTATAGTATGCAATGAGGATATTTAATTGAATGTTTGAGTGATCTAGTCGGGGGTCAATATTCAGGACATCGCAATCAATACAGGTAAATAAATTCGGTTAAGGTATTCAGTAATAAATTAGGTGAACATTTGTGATAATGTGGTAATTAACATTAATGTATATAATTTAACTGCTGAAATCAGGGAGATGATCTCCATTAGGGTTAGAATTATCTGTCATGTTTCAAGAAACACAGATTTGACATGCTGACAGCAAAAATGGGAACTGGAATAGAAGTTGAATTGTGGAATACAGTCAAACCTGGATTAGTGGTCAGCCAACCTGCATTAATCCTTTCCCTCATAGAAGCACCTCTTGATGCCATTACTGACTAAAATTAATAGCGATTCAATTTCTCTGTTTCAGAAATCATTTTTCAAATACAATAGGCCCTGAAAACAGTTCAGGGAAAGCAGACATTAAAATGAGGTCAACATGGTTTGGTCAGTTCAAGGTGATGATGTTCAAGGTGCTGTTACTGAAACGAAGGAATATTAAGTCAACTTTATGGGTAAGTTTTATATGAACTTATAGCGATAGCCAACTCCATACAGCTAGTTCTCAAAGACGTGGTTCGCTAGAAATTGTTCAAATAGTAGACATTTGTTGAAGACTAGAACATTTTGCGGTCAGAGACATGGCTCCCAAGAAATTGTTAAATATAGTATGAGCACCTTAGTTTATTCAAATTTATTTTAGCTCAATTGCGAAACCAGAGTTCCCTCTGTCGGAATTTTTATCTGCGCCACTTCTGTGGCCAATTGAAAAAAATTGGAGCCAATATTTTGTGTATATATATATATATATATATATATTATTTTTAGCCAACTAAGAGCCATATAGTTCATAAATAAATATTTGAATCCATGTATTTGACCTGTTGCGCCAAAAAAACAAAACAATTAAATAAACTGGAGTCCATCGCCACGAGGAAGAGAGAAGAGGCAACGGGGGCTCGAACTCTGGACCTTTCGCACCTGAAATGAACACGCTACCACTGCGCTATCACGACTTCCACCGAAGACTAGATGATGTGCTAGTCTGGATATTGCTAAGACCACGCTAGACTGGTCATCATTATTCAATTTTAATCTCCAGTCCAATCTGTGTGAAATACTACCTACCATCTGAAGCCATTATTAAAGCGTTTACAGGTAAGCATCTGAACAAGAACCACCTGTCCATAAAGACCACCTTTGAGGTACCCTATTTGTGGTCTATATAAACAGGTTTCACTATACAGTCAAACTTGCCCGAAAGACCACATCTATTAAAGAGACCACTTTTTCAGTTACCGTTTGTGTTGTGAACAAATTAGTCTGTATTAAGAGACCATTCCTGCTTAGAGACCGCTTTTTGACCTTCCCTTTGTCGTATTTTAATACAAGTTTGACTGTATATACTTTATGTGGTGCTGCTGTATCATAACACTTACGTAAATTCCTTGAATATTAATTAATTAATTTAAATTTAAACATTATTTATTTTACAACAATTGCGAAGCAAGTTTTAACAACTTATATTAAACACTATCGTTGGCTCGGATGAAAGCGTGTATGTGGTCATTCATGTGGGAGGAAACCAGAGTACCCGGAGAAAACCCACCTGTCCGATCTGGCGACCATCGTACCATCTCACATACTTCCCTGTCCGAGGATCGAACCCGGGTCGCATTGGTGAGAAGCGAGTGCGCTAACCACTGCGCTAATCGGACAGCCATTCCCTTTGTCGTCTCTTAATACAAGTTTGACTGTATATACTTTCAATGGTGCTGTTGTATCACAGTACCTGCGTAAATTCCTTGAATATTAATTATTCTGTTGACTTATTTTCTTTCCAGGAGTTCATTCTTCCGATTTACTTCATTGTAATTTTGGCTGTCATCAAATTGATGTCACAGAAAGACGCCATGCCGCAGTTTGGAAATTTTTCAAGTTATTCGCTGTTTGAAAGCGACATCTTCACCAAACAGATTGCTAATTCCAAGCGGCTACTGATAAGTCCAGATAATTCCGACACCCGGGCTTTGATGGTGAATGTAGCTGAAATAATTCTATCAAAAACTAATGTAACGTTAACTGAAGAGTACTTCGCAAATGCTTCCGAAGTTGAGAACCAATATAGGATTAATAGCAGCAACGTGTTAGCAGGAATCTTGTTCAATTATAACAATGGTTCAAACTTGACATATGCTCTGCGATATGCAGATGGACTTGTACCAGCTACAGCAATTGGTAGTGTGTATACCAGCCAGAGTAGTTGCCGACGTATGCAGAACGGTAAGCAGGTAAATGACGATGGTTTGCAGAGTGACTATCGCTGTACGGTGAATCAGTACCTCTTCACATTGTTTGCACAGCTGCAGACGGCCATAGATACAGCCTTGATACGAATCGAGACCGGAGTGTCCTCGTTCTCTGTACCAGATGTATCCATCCAAATGTTACCCAAACCAGCCTTCTTACAGGACAGCAGTTACATCCAGATTATATCATCCATGTATTTTGTGATTGCGTATTCGCCACTGATCAGCATGTTGACGGTTGCCTTAGTAGCAGAGAAAGAGAAGAAGATTAAAGAAGGGATGCAGATGATGGGGCTGAGGAGCTCTGTATTCTGGTACGATTCCGTTCTCTAGTTTTCTGAAATTCATGTAAATAAAGTTATTTTTTATGCTTTCCAATGAATATAGAAATTTATCAGTGAAATAAAATCTGTTATTCCACTGGTTGTATTTGTAAGCAGTGAAATGACCCATTTTATTTCTTACTGGTTCGTGTCCGTGCACCACTATATACATGTTGACCATAATCGTTTTCAAGGTCAACATCTTCCTATTTTGATAGATTAATCTGGTATGCACATTCAATACTTCAGGTTCTAGTCAATAGTGGTCCACATTGACCTATTACTGTTAAACATGCCCTTTTTCAAAGACTTCAGCCAAGCATTCACACACATTTGCCATTCCCTTGTTTTCATCTAATCATGTACATTGTACATATATAAAATTATTAATAGTTTGATTGCAAATTATCAATGGCTTTAAGCATTGTAAATATTGTTTATGATAATGGTTTCATTTGTTGTTTATTTTCAGGATAACTTACTGCCTAGTGTACGTAATTATTATCATGGTCGTCACAGGGGTCGTCACTGGTATTGCGTATGGTGCCAAGTTTTTCCAGAACAGCAACCTGTTTTTATTCTACATGCTCCTGTTCCTGTATGGGATGTCCATCATCTCTCTGTCCTTCCTCTTCACACCATTCTTCAACAAGTCTACAGTAAGTACATGTTCATCATCTTGCTGTCCTTCCTCTTCACACCATTCTTCAACATGTCTACAGTAAGTACATGTCATAATCTCTCTGTTCTTCCTCTTCACACCATTCTTCAACAAGTCTACAGTAAGTACATGTTCATCATCTCTCTCCTTCCTCTTCACACCATTCTTCAACAAGTCTACAGTAAGTACATGTTCATCATCTGTCTCCTTCCTCTTCACACCATTCCTCAACAAGTCTACAGTAAGTATATGTTCATCATCTCTCTCTCCTTCCTCTTCACACCATTCTTCAACAAGTCTACAGTAAGTACATGTTCATCATCTCTCTGTCCTTCCTCTTCACACCATTCTTCAACAAGTCTACAGTAAGTACATGTTCAAGTACATGCTCATCATCTCTCTCTCCTTTTTACACCATTCTTCAACAAGTCTACAGTAAGTATATGTTCAGCATCTCTCTCTCCTTCCCCTTCACACCATTCTTCAACAAGTCTATAGTAAGTACATGTCGATCATCTCTCTGTCCTTCCTCTTCACACCATTCTTCAACAAGTCTACAGTAAGTACATTTTCATCATCTCTCTGTCCTTCCTCTGCACATCATTCTTCAATGAATTCTTCTTTTTACATATAAAGTATTTTATTTGGTCCGACGGAATTCGACATAACGGATGCAGACTGTATATTACTTCATATATTTCAGACGGCAGGTGGGATAGCCAGTTTGTCTACGATGTTAATTAGTTGTCTGTATTTGATGGTGAGCATGACGAGGACGGTTGAGGAAGGTACTGGCAGTGTGACCTACACTATACCCGTGTATGGCAGATGGCTGCTCTGCCTGTTCTCCCCAGTAGCTCTTGCACTCGGCATCGATCAGGTCAGCTAGCTTTTTATATTTTTAGCTCACATCATACCAAATCTATACAAGTTTGCAAGAGTTATGGCCCTTGTAGCCAATGTAGGAATATCTACAGTATCAGCAGTACTTCATGTCAATTCTATATAGGTAATCATGATAGCGCAGTTGTAGCGCGTTAAATTCAGGTCCTAAAGGCCTGGCCTGGAGGGTATAACACTTTGCTCCAATCTCAACATCAGTCTCGAACTTCTGATTGGTTCAGCTGAATGTAAATATCAAAGTCAACCAATCAAATCACTTGAGCTTGAGGTCTGAAAAAGTTTTCAGGAGTTGGTACCCAGCTGAGGTACATGTAATATATGCATTGCACAAACTGTATAATGTTGGGAAAAAATATGTTTAACCCTTTCCCTCATAGAAGCACCTCTTTATGCCATTACCAATACGACATACATTGACAATGTAGTAGCCAAACCAATGCTCATAATAAAGGCCAGAATTTCATGTAGTGCCAGTAATATCTATGGAGGTGGGATAGATATGGCGACTACTCATCCACTGCATGATAGCTAAATGGCTGTCATTTGTATGGAGATATAATAGTATATTAACCTAAATCTCATGTAGTCCTAGTAATATCTATGGAGGTGGGATAGATATGGCGACTACTTATCCACTGCATGGTAGCTAAATGGCTGTCATTTGTATGGAGATATAATAGTATATTAACCTAAATCTCAGGTAGTCCCAGTAATATCTATTGAGGTGGGATAAATATGGCAACTACGTATCCACTGCATGATAGCTAAATGGCTGTCGTTTGCATGGAGATATAATATTATATTAACCTAAATCTCTATGAAGGAAAGTGTTAAATGGCTGTCGTTTGTATGGAGATATAATAGTATATTAACCTAAATCTCTATGAAGGAAAGGGTTAATGGCTGTCATTTGTATGGAGATATAATAGTATATTAACCTAAATCTCTATGAAGGAAAGGGTTAAATGGCTGTCGTTTGCATGGAGATATAATAGTATATTAACCTAAATCTTTATGAAGGAAAGGGTTAAATGGCTGTCGTTTGCATGGAGATATAATAGTATATTAACCTAAATCTTTATGAAGGAAAGGGTTAAATGGTTGTCGTTTGCATGGAGATATAATAGTATATTAACCTAAATCTTTATGAAGGAAAGGGTTAAATGGCTGTCGTTTGCATGGAGATATAATAGTATATTAACCTAAATCTCTATGAAGGAAAGTGTTAAATGGCTGTCGTTTGTATGGAGATATAATAGTATATAAACCTAAATATCTATAAAGGAAAGGGTTAAATGGCTGTCGTTTGCATGGAGATTAATAGTATATTAACCTAAATCTCTATGAAGGAAAGAGTTAAATGGCTCCCATGCATGGAGATATAATAGTATATTAACCTAAATCTCTATGAAGGAAAGGGTTAAATGGCTGTCGTTTGTATGGAGATATAATAGTATATTAACCTAAATCTCTATGAAGGAAAGGGTTAAATGGCTGTCGTTTGCATGGAGATATAATAGTATATTAACCTAAATCTCTATGAAGGAAAGAGTTAAATGGCTCCCATGCATGGAGTAATAATAGTATATTAACCTAAATCTCTATGAAGGAAAGGGTTAAATGGCTGTCGTTTGCATGGAGATATAATAGTATATTAACCTAAATATCTATGAAGGAAAGGGTTAAATAAAAAAAAACAAAAACAAAACCCAAACTAACATCAGTTTAATACTGAAGTGTATGTAACTATACTATACATGCTAGCAACGAACAATATAATTCTACTCTCTTACAGGTAACTTGGTTTTCGTTTCGTCAAGTTTCCATAATTCTAGAGAACCCTAGATATTGCTATGAGCATTTTCTGTGCATACCCGTTATCCGCCTAATTACTAAGGCAAGAAGTGACTGCTTTAAAAGGCAAACAGTGTCTGTGTGACGTTGTCACATGCAAGTGAAATCGTATACATTTGTATTCAAGTTAGTTCGAACTGGAATTTGCAACGAATTATATTGTATTCTATACACGAATAACATGTGTCATACGCACGTAGCAATTGGGTTAGCAGCATTAACATATGCTATGTGAACATTGTAATTTCATTTGTGTAAAACTTTCGAATTGTGTGTGAAACGAAGTTTGTTCTGGGGAGGGTGTCACAGGTGTAGCAGGAGCCTCGTAAGTAGGGATTGACCCAATCACTGGACCGGCTACATTATGTGATACACTTTCTGGAATAGGCATTCTTTTGACACATTTTTCCAATGCCTTTTACAAACATGTTCATATCATTTGTATATATAGAATTTGAAGTATTGATATTCTGTTTATATTTCTATGTACTGTTTGTTCTGTTGTCATAAATATGTGAATAATCACTGCAAAGTGGAAATAAAGAGTATATGAATGCACAATACAGCAATAATTAGTTATCTACTGGCTATATTTAGATTAGTAACTCTGAAGGGTCGGTATAGCTGAATGTTATCTGCATTTAGAAAGATCTGTATGTTAAACTATTCATGTCCTAGATATGATTTTGTTGTTACCCAATATCAATGTTATCTTTTTCTTTGTATCAAATGAATGTTCCATAGATTGTTGTAATGACATTTTGTTACTATATTTGTCAAAATAAATTCTTGTGTTGTGGACCAGTATCCCAGACGGATCTGTAGTTCAGTGGTAACACGCTGGACTGGTAATCCAGGGATCTCAGGTTCGATCCCCTGTCTGAATCTAATAAAATAAACAGTCTTTCAGATGGGATTTTAAACCGAGGTCTCGTGTCGGTGTTGTACACCATGCACGTAAAAGAACCAGAGGAGACTGGGATGGGTCTCTGTCTGTATCATTGCACTATCCTCCAACAATCTAAATTGACTATTCCCTTCAGGAGGCGTCGCTCATATAGGCAACCGGTAGCGACAATAAATAAACGTAAAACACACAAACACAGTATCCCAAATTGTTTGACTAGTTAACTCTTTAGTTTAGTCTATACAAATTTACATTAGCTTGATTGTGAAACAAGTTCCTGCAACATTAGATTAATCGCTCTCGAGGCCTCATTCCTGAGGAGAATCATGAGGGAATCCATTGCCATGAGTTAACTCTTTCACCTCTATTGCCAACTTTAAGAGGATTCCTTGATATTTCTGCCAACCTGCAGTGTCCTCTTACTTGTAGTGTTAGGTAGAACCTGCATTGTCCTCTCCCCTGCAGCATAAGGTAGAACATGCAGTGTCCTCTTACCTGTATTGTAATGTAGAACATGCAGTGTCCTCTCACCTGTTGTGCAAGGTTGAACCTGCAATGTCCTCTCACCTGTAGTGTAAGGTAGAACCTGCAATGTCCTCTTACCTGTAGTGTAAGGTAGAACCTGCAGTGACCTCTTACCAGTAGTGTAAGGTAGAGCATTGTCCTCTCACCTGTAGTGTAAGGTAAAACCTGCATTGTCCTCTCGCCTGTAGTGTAAGGTAGAATAAACTAGGAACATTAACTTTTACTGTATTAAACTTATGTTTTGGATCATTCAATTCTCTCGTCTATGACTCATCATCATGCTCATATCAAGTGAAATAAATCTAGCTGCTCGTGTGTGTGTGTTTTACGTTTATTTATCGTCGCTACCGGTTGCCCATATGAGCGACGCCTCCTGAAGAGATTAATCATTTTAGATTTTGGAGGATAGTGCAATGATACAGACAGAGACCCATTCCAGAGTCTCCTCTGGTTCTTTTACATGCACGGTGTAAAGCACCGACACAAGACCTCAGTTTAACGTCCCATCTGAAAGACTGTTCATTTTATTAGGGTCAGACAGGGGATCGAACCTGCGATCCCTGGATTACCAGTCCAGCGTGTTACCACTGGACTACAGATCCGTCTGTGCTGCTCGTGTAATTGAATAATATTAATTTATAGCTGTTCAGCCTTTGTATTTGTGCAGTATACCAGGCTATTGCATACGTTCATGTCATCAACTTATTTATGTATTTAACATATTTACGTACAAACGTACTTATTTCAGGCTATTTTCCTGGATCTACGCGGTGGTATGACCTTTGAGTCAGCAGGTCAAGGTGACTTTCCATTAAGTGGCCCTCTTTTAATGCTTGTGGTGGACTCGGTTCTGTACTTTGCTCTGGCAGTATACTTTGACAACGTCATCCCAGGTATGTGGGCATGTTTTATACTCCGCATCATCTGATAGGAGACCACTGGTTTATCTCTGAGAGGAGAGTATGGTTCCCGGCTTGAGCCATTATTTATCTCAGATAGTAGAGAATGGTTCCTGGCTTGAGCCATTATTTATCTCAGATAGGAGAGTATGGTTCCCTGGCCTGAGCCATTATTTATCTCAGATAGGAGAGTATGGTTCCCGGCCTGAGCCATTATTTATATCAGATAGGAGAGTATGGTTCCCGGCCTGAGCCATTATTTATCTCAGACAGGAGAGTATGGTTCCCGGCCTGAGCCATTATTTATCTCAGATAGGAGAGAATGTTTCCCGGCTTGAGCCATTATTTATCTCAGATTGGAGAGTATGGTTCCCAGCCTGAGCCATTATTTATATCAGATAGGAGAGTATGGTTCCCGGCCTGAGCCATTATTTATATCAGATAGGAGAGTATTGTTCCCGGCTTGAGCCATTATTTATCTCAGATAGGAGAGTATGGTTCCCGGCCTGAGCCATTATTTATCTCAGATAGGAGAGTATGGTTCCCGGCCTGAGCCATTATTTATCTCAGATAGGAGAGTATGGTTCCCGGCCTGAGCCATTATTTATCTCAGATAGGAGAGTATGGTTCCCGGCCTGAGCCATTATTTATCTCAGATAGGAGAGTATGGTTCCCGGCCTGAGCCATTATTTATCTCAGATAGGAGAGTATTGTTCCCAGCCTGAGCCATTATTTATATCGGATAGGAGAGTATGGTTCCCGGCTTGAGCCATTATTTATATCAGATAGGAGAGTATGGTTCCTGGCTTGAGCCATTATTTATCTCAGATAGGAGAGTATGGTTCCTGGCTTGAGCCATTATTTATCTCAGATAGGAGAGAATGGTTCCCGGCCTGAGCCATTATTTATCTCAGATAGGAGAGTATGGTTCCTGGCCTGAGCCATTATTTATCTCAGAGAGGAGAGTATGGTTCCCGGCTTGAGCCATTATTTACCTCAGATAGGAGAGAATGTTTACTGATCCAAGTCATCATTAATGTTTTATAGTCTCTTATGGTTCCTAGCCTAAGCCATAGCTGATCTGTGATATGTGTAAAGTCATGATAGTGCAGTGGATGTGCGGTCGCTTCAGGTGCGAAAGGTCCGGAGTTCGAGCTCTGCTGGAGCCGTTACAATTGTGCCCATAGGCAAGGCATTTAAATTCCACGTTGTCTCTTCTCTCTCCCTCATGACGATGGATTCCATCAAGAATGAGGTCTCGAGAGTGATTAATATAAGTTGTAAGAACTTGTTTCGCAATCGAGTTAAAATAAATTTGTATAAACTATAGCTGATCTTGTACAAGAGATTATATGCCCTGGTCTAGACATGTAGTGTTCATCTTCTGCATGAGTGTATTGTGCCCTCATAGTTTTCTTCAACAAGTGTGTATTGTCCCTGGTCTAAGCCATGGTTTATCTGTTTCAGGAGAATATGGTCCCCGGTATAAGCCATGGTTTATCTTCACCAAGTCATTCTGGTGCCCGGCTACTAGAGACAAGGTGACTGCTGCTGCCTATAATAATCAGGTGTTTCTCCGAATAGAGCAACATACAGACAATGTGCAGGAAGGTGTTGAAATAGAACCAGTCGCCGCTTCCATGGAGGCAAAGGTCGCGATCTCGTAAGTTATCTCTATTTCTGTGGAGGCAAAGGTCACCATCTTGTAAGTTATCTCTATTTTCATAGAGGCAAAGGTCATCATATCGTAAGTTTTCTCTATTTCTGTGGAGGCAAAGGTCGCGATCTCGTAAGTTTTCTCTACATCTGTGTAGGCAAAGGTCGCGATCTCGTAAGTTTTCTCTACATCTGTGTAAGCAAAGGTCGCGATCTCGTAAGTTTTCTCTACATCTGTGTAGGCAAAGGTCGCTATCTCGGAAGTTTTCTCTACATCTGTGGAGGCAAAGGTCGCGATCTCGGAAGATTTCTCTACATCTGTGGAGGTAGATTAATTGACGTTATCCATTGATTATGAATGGAGATACAATAGAGTATACACGTATCTATGTAGGAAAAGAATAAATATGTTTATGTTTCACTCAATAAAATTGAGGGACTGTCAAAATAGGGGTCAGGCAGGGATGCAAATTGTAACTTAATTTTTATACATTTTAGTCAGTACATATTGAAACGTCCTTTTTTAGTGGTAATACGAAAACATATGTCTCTATGAAGTTAAGGGCTATTCTAACATGTTTTCGCATGTTATCTGTATACACAAAGAAGGAATTTACCGTGTTTAAATCTGCAATAAACCGTGGTTTAGCATGCGTGTTTAGTTTAGCACTTGTTTAGTTTAGCACATGTGTTTAGTTTAGCACTTGTTTAGTTTAGCACATGTGTTTAGTTTAGCACGTGTTTAGTTTAGCACTTGTTTAGTTAGCACATGTTTAGTTTAGCACATGTTTAGTTTAGCACATGTTTAGTTTAGCACATGTGTTTAGTTTAGCATGTGTTTAGCTTAGCACGTGTTTAGGTTAGCACGTGTTTAGCACATCATTTTACTAGCATCTTTGTAGTTTTGTGGCATCACTTCCACTTCCAAAAAAATAACACCAACTATTTGTTCGCTATTTAGATATTTTGGACATTTGAATTGAAATAATATTTGTATTTTGGTTATTTATAGTCGAATAAAACATTGTCATTCTGAGCACCGGAATTAACCACTTAGGCATATGGCCTGCGTGGTTAATTCCTGCACATCGTAACTCCAAACCATGTTTTATTCACCAATAAATAACTGAAAGACAAATATTATTTCTGAAATTAACTACAGTAAAATAAACTATATAAAAACACCATTTATTTCAATTTTAAGTTTAAACTTTATTTATTGTACAACGATTGCGAAGCAAGTTTTAACAACTTATATTAATCACTCTCGTTGGCGCGGATGAGAGCGTAAATGTGGTCATTTGTGTGGGAGGAAACCGGAGTACCCGGAGAAAACCAACCTGTCTGATCTGGCGACCACCGTATCAACTCACATACTTCCCGGTCCGAGGATCAAACCCGGGTTGCAATGGTGAGAAGTGAGTGTGCTAACCACTGCGCTAATCGGACAGCCTATTATTTCAATTGTTCCTGTCTACGGTTCAAGTGTTAACATTATTTCAATTTCAGAATCAACAATCTAACCAAAACATTTGAAGTTAAAAAGGATAAAAAGAAGGAAACAATCAAAGCAGTTAATGGTATGTCAATGGTTTATACAGCATTATTGCACCGTGTAGCTTGGTTGTTTAGCAGGAAAAGCAATGATGTATACAGCATTATTGCACTGTGTAGCTTGGTTGTTTAGCAGGAAAAGCAATGATTTATACAGCATTATTGCACCGTGTAGCTTGGTTGTTTAGCAGGAAAAGCAATGAGTTATTACACTGTTTGGTCTGTGTCTTTCAACCATCTCCGTCCGTCAAATTTATGAGTTATTGAATCACTTGGTGCACATCCTTCCTCCATCTCCATCCATCCATCCTCCATCTCCACCATCCATCCTCCATCTCCACCCATCCATCCTCCATCTCCACCATCCATCCTCCATCTCCATCCATCCATCCTCCATCTCCACCATCCATCCTCCATCTCCACCCATCCATCCTCCATCTCCATCCATCCATCAAACCAATGAGTTATATTTACATCGCTATTGCATTTCCTTCGATGAACGTATGTGCCCTGATTGTATACATTTTCGTATGAGGGATTCCAACTAATGATATGCAGCTGACATGCGCACTCGAAGGTACGGGCCTACGCATTCGCAGAAAAGGCATGTCTTATAGTTTACGCTGTTCCATGGATGATCTATTTACCTGTAAGTGTGCTATAATTTATTTGTGCCATTGAAAAGAATAATTAATGTAAAGATAAGTAATGAATCACCTGTTAATAATTATATCAGGGTATGAACTACATTGGGCATGTTTAAGGTTAGCGTGGATGGCTTTGGCCTCCTCACACTTTAGCCACATCCAATGTAGTTCATACCCAGATGGAAACTATTAACTCCCGATTCATTCCTTAAATTATTGCATGGCTTGGTTGACATGATTGCTCTTCCATTCATCTTAAAATGTTAACCTGGTTAATAACATCTTCATCTCATAACAGATCAGCTTTAACCAGGTTAATAACAGCTTCATCTCATAACAGATCAGCTTTAACCTGGTTAATAACATTGTCATCTCATAACAGGTCAGCTTTAACCTGGTTAATAACAGCTTCATCTCATAACAGATTAACTTTAACCTGGTTAATAACATCGTCATCTCATAGCAGATCAGCTTTAACCTGGTTAATAACAGCTTCATCTCATAACAGATCAGCTTTAACCTGGTTAATTACGTCGTCATCTCATAGCAGATCAGCTTTAACCTGGTTAATAACAGCTTCATCTCATAACAGATCAGCTTTAACCAGGTTAATAACATCTTCATCTCATAACAGATCAGCTTTAACCAGGTTAATAACAGCTTCATCTCATAACAGATCAGCTTTAACCTGGTTAATAACATCGTCACCTCATAACAGATCAGCTGATATTTACACGCAATACACCTGGTCGTTTGTGCTTCACATGTACATGTTTGATTGTTTCCCATAACCATTTTCTCACTTATCTCGTTTAGGTTTGTCCTTGACTATATATGAGGGCCAGATCACTGCCATACTGGGTCATAATGGAGCGGGAAAGACAACTCTGTTAAACATTCTTACAGGCATGACTGGTGCCACGTCTGGTAGCGCACACATCCTAGGACTGGTAAGTAATTGCATTAAACCAGTCTGTGTAATACAAGGAAGACAGTTGTATGCCAAATCATGTTGACCTTCGTTACAATGTTGGAAGTTGTTTGCTAATTGATGTTGACCTTCGTTGCAATGTTGGAAGCTGCTTGCCAAATAAAGTTGACCTTTGCTACAATGTCAGAAGTTGTTTGCCAAATGATGTTGACCTTCGTTACAATGTTGGAAGCTGCTTGCCAAATAAAGTTGACCTTTGCTACAATGTCAGAAGTTGTTTGCCAAATGATGTTGACCTTCGTTGCAATGTTGGAAGCTGCTTGCCAAATAAAGTTGACCTTTGCTACAATGTCAGAAGTTGTTTGCCAAATGATGTTGACCTTCGTTGCAATGTTGGAAGCTGCTTGCCAAATAAAGTTGACCTTTGCTACAATGTCAGAAGTTGGCTAAAATGTCAGAAGTTGGCTACACTGTCAGAAGTTGGCTACAATGTCAGAAGTTGGCTACACTGTCAGAAGTTGGCTAAAATGTCAGAAGTTGGCTAAAATGTCAGAAGTTGGCTAAAATGTCAGAAGTTGGGTACAATGTCAGAAGTTGGTTAAAATGTCAGAAGTTGGCTAAAATGTCAGAAGTTGGCTAAAATGTCAGAAGTTGGCTACAATGTCAGAAGTTGGCTACAATGTCAGAAGTTGGCTATAATGTCAGAAGTTGGCTACAATGTCAGAAGTTGGCTATAATGTCAGAAGTTGGCAATAATGTCAGAAGTTGGCTAAAATGTCAGAAGTTGGCTACAATGTCAGAAGTTGGCTATAATGTCAGAAGTTGGCTACAATGTCAGAAGTTGGCTACAATGTCAGAAGTTGGCTATAATGTCAGAAGTTGGCTACAATGTCAGAAGTTGGCTATAATGTCAGAAGTTGGCTAAAATGTCAGAAGTTGGCTACACTGTCAGAAGTTGGCTACAATGTCTGAAGTTGTTTTACAGTTGATGTTGACCTTTATTTTGCAGGATGTATCAGATGCACAGGATATAACTACCCTCCGACACATGACCGGAGTGTGTCCACAACACAACATCTTATTTGATGACTTCACATGTATTGAACATCTTCGCATCTTTGCTGGGATCAAGGGTGTTCCTGACAATCAAGTAGAGGAAGAGGTCTGCTTGATTTACTTTTTATTGATTTATTCATGATTGCGAAATGAATATTTCTTTTTAACATGCTCACCTACCTAGTTCAAGCAGCAATAGTGAATGAATACCTGACTATTGTAAGGTTACAGGGATTTTGTAGAGTAATTGTGCATTCAGCTGTTAAATAGATAGTGGCATCCGTGGTCCAGTGGTAGAGCGTCAGATTTGGAATCGATCGGTCCCGGGTTCGATACTCGGTCAGGGCACGTATGTGGTGTCATTGAGCAAAGCACCTCACACACATTGCTTAGTACTGGTTGACCACTTAGGTTGGCTAAGCTTGCCCAGGAAAACATGTCTCCGTCCCCGCATGGGGTTTGACATTAATGGAACATACATACAGTACACATCTACTGTATATTCAAAATGATTTCACACAGTGTGCATGTACATGTATTGAGCTATGTGTATATGTGTGTTGTAAATATATTTACTGTTAATAGTGGAACATCCGTACGTTAATTTCATACATTGAAATGCATGTCGTGCGACTTATGTCAGAGTTGGTTGTGCCATGCTTGTAGGATAGAACATAGAAAGCTATTCTTATCACTCGTGGCTGGTGCCACTCATAATAATAAAGCTTTCAATGTTCATTCGGTGAGTCCGGCTATGTGGTCGAGTGGTTAAGGTCACTGATTTGTATACCACTGTAACCTATCATCACTGATGGTCATGGGTTCGGGCCCCACTCAGGCCATGTTTCATGTATATGAAAAACATCTTACGGAGGTTGGTGCACCAAGTACTGGTTAACCACTGGCGCCTGCTCAGGAAAGGTGTTGTTAAGTCAACTGCCCGCCGGCGATATAGCCCAAAATGGTTGTGATGCAGGTGTAAAATCCAAACAAAACAAACAAACCATTTAGTGAAATATAATTTGATAATTCACTGAACAAACAAATATCAATTATTAATAGATCAAGTGCCTACTGATGTTGAATCCTTATTCCAACTGAATCATGTGATAAATGTAATTTTATGTTGCTAAATGGTATTTCTCCAAACATTGTAGATAAATACAGCATTGGATAGTGTTGGTCTGAAGGACCAGAAAAATGTCCGGTCATTAAAACTGAGTGGAGGCCAGAAACGTAAACTTTCAGTGGCAATTGCTATTATAGGAGACCCAAAGGTAGGTGTTTAGGTATAGTTTGGTTATTGTAGGAGGTTCAAAGTAAGGTGTTTAGGTGTTTAATGGTAGGAGGTCCAAATGTGAGTGTTTAGTTGTTTCAATGTAGCTGGGTTATTATAGGAGCTCCAAAGATAGGTGCTTAGGTATAGCTGGGTTAGTATAGGAGATCCAGTAAGGTGTTTAGGTGTTTAATAGTAGGCGGTCCAAAGGTGGGTGTTTAGGTGTTATAATGTAGCTGGGTTATTGTAGGAGATCCAAAGGTAGGTGTTTAGATGTAGCTAGGTTATTGTAGGAGACCCAAAGGTAGGTGTTTAGATGTAGCTAGGTTATTGTAAGAGACCCAAAGGTAGGTGTTTAGATGTAGCTAGGTTATTGTAGGAGATCCAAAGGTAGGTGTTTAGATGTAGCTAGGTTATTGTAGGAGACCCAAAGGTAGGTGTTTAGGTGTAGCTAGGTTATTGTAGGAGATCCAAAGGTAGGTGTTTAGGTGTAGCTGGGTTATTGTAGGAGGTACAAAGGTAGATGTTTAGGTGTAGCTAGGTTATTGTAGGAGTACCAAAGGTAGATGTTTAGGTGTAGCTAGGTTAATGTAGGATATCCAAAGGTAGGTGTTTAGGTGTAGCTGGGTTATTGTAGGAGATACAAAGGTAGATGTTTAGGTGTAGCTAGGTTATTGTAGGAGATACAAAGGTAGATGTTTAGGTGTGGCTGGGTTATTGTAGGAGATCCAAAGGTAGGTGTTTAGGTGTGGCTGGGTTATTGTAGGAGATACAAAGGTAGATGTTTAGGTGTGGCTGGGTTATTGTAGGAGATCCAAAGGTAGGTGTTTAGGTGTAGCTGGGTTATTGTAGGAGATACAAAGGTAGATGTAGCTGGGTTATTGTAGGAGTACCAAAGGTAGGTGTTTAGGTGTGGCTGGGTTATTGTAAGATATCCAAAGGTAGGTGTTTAGGTGTAGCTAGGTTATTGTAGGAGATCCAAAGGTAGATGTTTAGATGTAGCTGGGTTATTGTAGGAGTACCAAAGGTAGATGTTTAGGTGTGGCTGGGTTATTGTAGGAGTACCAAAGGTAGATGTTTAGGTGTGGCTGGGTTATTGTAGGAGTACCAAAGGTAGGTGTTTAGGTGTGGCTGGGTTATTGTAGGATATCCAAAGGTAGATGTTTAGGTGTAGCTGGGTTATTGTAGGAGTACCAAAGGTAGATGTTTAGGTGTAGCTAGGTTATTGTAGGAGATCCAAAGGTAGATGTTTAGGTGTAGCTGGGTTATTGTAGGAGTACCAAAGGTAGATGTTTAGGTGTAGCTGGGTTATTATAGGAGTACCAAAGGTAGATGTTTAGGTGTAGCTGGGTTATTGTAGGATATACAAAGGTAGATGTTTAGGTGTAGCTGGGTTATTGTAGGAGTTCAAAGGTAGGTGTTTAGGTGTAGCTGGGTTATTGTAGGAGGTACAAAGGTAGATGTTTAGGTGTAGCTAGGTTATTGTAGGAGTACCAAAGGTAGATGTTTAGGTGTAGCTAGGTTATTGTAGGATATCCAAAGGTAGGTGTTTAGGTGTAGCTGGGTTATTGTAGGAGTACCAAAGGTAGGTGTTTAGGTGTAGCTGGGTTATTGTAGGAGATACAAAGGTAGATGTTTAGGTGTAGCTAGGTTATTGTAGGAGATACAAAGGTAGATGTTTAGGTGTAGCTGGGTTATTGTAGGAGATACAAAGGTAGATGTTTAGGTGTGGCTGGGTTATTGTAGGAGATCCAAAGGTAGGTGTTTAGGTGTAGCTGGGTTATTGTAGGAGTACCAAAGGTAGATGTTTAGGTGTAGCTGGGTTATTGTAGGAGATACAAAGGTAGATGTAGCTGGGTTATTGTAGGAGTACCAAAGGTAGGTGTTTAGGTGTGGCTGGGTTATTGTAGGATATCCAAAGGTAGATGTTTAGGTGTAGCTGGGTTATTGTAGGAGTACCAAAGGTAGATGTTTAGGTGTAGCTAGGTTATTGTAGGAGATCCAAAGGTAGATGTTTAGGTGTAGCTGGGTTATTGTAGGAGTACCAAAGGTTGATGTTTAGGTGTAGCTGGGTTATTATAGGAGACTCAAAGGTAGGTGTTTAGGTGTAGCTGGGTTATTGTAGGAGATCCAAAGGTAGGTGTTTAGATGTAGCTGGGTTATTGTAGGAGATCCAAAGGTAGGTGTTTAGGTGTAGCTGGGTTATTGTAGGAGGTACAAAGGTAGATGTTTAGGTGTAGCTAGGTTATTGTAGGAGTACCAAAGGTAGATGTTTAGGTGTAGCTAGGTTATTGTAGGATATCCAAAGGTAGGTGTTTAGGTGTAGCTGGGTTATTGTAGTAGATACAAAGGTAGATGTTTAGGTGTAGGTAGGTTATTGTAGGAGATACAAAGGTAGATGTTTAGGTGTAGCTGGGTTATTGTAGGAGATCCAAAGGTAGATGTTTAGGTGTGGCTGGGTTATTGTAGGGGATCCAAAGGTAGATGTTTAGGTGTGGCTGGGTTATTGTAGGAGATACAAAGGTAGATGTTTAGGTGTGGCTGGGTTATTGTAGGAGTACCAAAGGTAGATGTTTAGGTGTGGCTGGGTTATTGTAGGAGATCCAAAGGTAGGTGTTTAGGTGTGGCTGGGTTATTGTAGGAGATACAAAGGTAGATGTTTAGGTGTGGCTGGGTTATTGTAGGAGATCCAAAGGTAGGTGTTTAGGTGTAGCTGGGTTATTGTAGGAGATACAAAGGTAGATGTTTAGGTGTAGCTGGGTTATTGTAGGATATCCAAAGGTAGATGTTTAGGTGTAGCTGGGTTATTGTAGGAGTTCAAAGGTAGGTGTTTAGGTGTAGCTGGGTTATTGTAGGAGGTACAAAGGTAGATGTTTAGGTGTAGCTAGGTTATTGTAGGAGTACCAAAGGTAGATGTTTAGGTGTAGCTAGGTTATTGTAGGATATCCAAAGGTAGGTGTTTAGGTGTAGCTGGGTTATTGTAGGAGTACCAAAGGTAGGTGTTTAGGTGTAGCTGGGTTATTGTAGGAGATACAAAGGTAGATGTTTAGGTGTAGCTAGGTTATTGTAGGAGATACAAAGGTAGATGTTTAGGTGTAGCTGGGTTATTGTAGGAGATACAAAGGTAGATGTTTAGGTGTGGCTGGGTTATTGTAGGAGATCCAAAGGTAGGTGTTTAGGTGTAGCTGGGTTATTGTAGGAGTACCAAAGGTAGATGTTTAGGTGTAGCTGGGTTATTGTAGGAGATACAAAGGTAGATGTAGCTGGGTTATTGTAGGAGTACCAAAGGTAGGTGTTTAGGTGTGGCTGGGTTATTGTAGGATATCCAAAGGTAGATGTTTAGGTGTAGCTGGGTTATTGTAGGAGTACCAAAGGTAGATGTTTAGGTGTAGCTAGGTTATTGTAGGAGATCCAAAGGTAGATGTTTAGGTGTAGCTGGGTTATTGTAGGAGTACCAAAGGTAGATGTTTAGGTGTAGCTGGGTTATTATAGGAGACTCAAAGGTAGGTGTTTAGGTGTAGCTGGGTTATTGTAGGAGATCCAAAGGTAGGTGTTTAGATGTAGCTGGGTTATTGTAGGAGATCCAAAGGTAGGTGTTTAGGTGTAGCTGGGTTATTGTAGGAGGTACAAAGGTAGATGTTTAGGTGTAGCTAGGTTATTGTAGGAGTACCAAAGGTAGATGTTTAGGTGTAGCTAGGTTATTGTAGGATATCCAAAGGTAGGTGTTTAGGTGTAGCTGGGTTATTGTAGGAGATACAAAGGTAGATGTTTAGGTGTAGGTAGGTTATTGTAGGAGATACAAAGGTAGATGTTTAGGTGTAGCTGGGTTATTGTAGGAGATCCAAAGGTAGATGTTTAGGTGTGGCTGGGTTATTGTAGGGGATCCAAAGGTAGATGTTTAGGTGTGGCTGGGTTATTGTAGGAGATACAAAGGTAGATGTTTAGGTGTGGCTGGGTTATTGTAGGAGTACCAAAGGTAGATGTTTAGGTGTGGCTGGGTTATTGTAGGAGATCCAAAGGTAGGTGTTTAGGTGTGGCTGGGTTATTGTAGGAGATACAAAGGTAGATGTTTAGGTGTGGCTGGGTTATTGTAGGAGATCCAAAGGTAGGTGTTTAGGTGTAGCTGGGTTATTGTAGGAGATACAAAGGTAGATGTTTAGGTGTAGCTGGGTTATTGTAGGAGATCCAAAGGTAGATGTTTAGGTGTAGCTGGGTTATTGTAGGATATCCAAAGGTAGGTGTTTAGGTATAGCTGGGTTATTGTAGGAGATACAAAGGTAGATGTAGCTGGGTTATTGTAGGAGTACCAAAGGTAGGTGTTTAGGTGTGGCTGGGTTATTGTAAGATATCCAAAGGTAGGTGTTTAGGTGTGGCTGGGTTATTGTAGGAGTACCAAAGGTAGGTGTTTATGTGTAGCTAGGTTATTGTAGGAGATCCAAAGGTAGATGTTTAGGTGTAGCTAGGTTATTGTAGGAGATCCAAAGGTAGATGTTTAGGTGTAGCTGGGTTATTGTAGGAGATCCAAAGGTAGGTGTTTAGGTGTAGCTTGGTTATTGTAGGAGATCCAATGGTAGATGTTTAGGTGTAGCTGGGTTATTGTAGGAGGTACAATGGTAGATGTTTAGGTGTAGCTAGGTTATTGTAGGAGGTACAAAGGTAGATGTTTAGGTGTAGCTAGGTTATTGTAGGAGGTACAAAGGTAGATGTTTAGGTGTAGCTGGGTTATTGTAGGAGATCCAAAGGTAGATGTTTAGGTGTAGCTGGGTTATTGTAGGAGTACCAAAGGTAGATGTTTAGGTGTGGCTGGGTTATTGTAGGAGATACAAAGGTAGATGTTTAGGTGTGGCTGGGTTATTGTAGGAGATACAAAGGTAGATGTTTAGGTGTGGCTGGGTTATTGTAGGAGATACAAAGGTAGATGTTTAGGTGTGGCTGGGTTATTGTAGGAGATACAAAGGTAGATGTTTAGGTGTGGCTGGGTTATTGTAGGAGATACAAAGGTAGATGTTTAGGTGTGGCTGGGTTATTGTAGGAGATACAAAGGTAGATGTTTAGGTGTGGCTGGGTTATTGTAGGAGATACAAAGGTAGATGTTTAGGTGTGGCTGGGTTATTGTAGGAGATACAAAGGTAGATGTTTAGGTGTGGCTGGGTTATTGTAGGAGATCCAAAGGTAGGTGTTTAGGTGTAGCTGGGTTATTGTAGGAGATACAAAGATAGATGTAGCTGGGTTATTGTAGGAGTACCAAAGGTAGGTGTTTAGGTGTGGCTGGGTTATTGTAAGATATCCAAAGGTAGGTGTTTAGGTGTAGCTAGGTTATTGTAGGAGATCCAAAGGTAGATGTTTAGGTGTGGCTGGGTTATTGTAGGAGACCCAAAGGTAGGTGTTTAGGTGTAGCTGGGTTATTGTAGGAGTACCAAAGGTAGATGTTTAGGTGTAGCTGGGTTATTATAGGAGTACCAAAGGTAGATGTTTAGGTGTAGCTAGGTTATTGTAGGAGATCCAATGGTAGATGTTTAGGTGTGGCTGGGTTATTGTAGGAGTACCAAAGGTAGGTGTTTAGGTGTGGCTGGGTTATTGTAGGATATCCAAAGGTAGATGTTTAGGTGTAGCTGGGTTATTGTAGGAGTACCAAAGGTAGATGTTTAGGTGTAGCTAGGTTATTGTAGGAGATCCAAAGGTAGATGTTTAGGTGTAGCTGGGTTATTATAGGAGTACCAAAGGTAGATGTTTAGGTGTAGCTTGGTTATTGTAGGAGATCCAATGGTAGATGTTTAGGTGTAGCTTGGTTATTGTAGGAGATCCAAAGGTAGATGTTTAGGTGTAGCTGGGTTATTGTAGGAGATCCAAAGGTAGGTGTTTCAATGTAGGAGACCCAAAGGTATGTGCTTAGGTATAATTATGTTAGTTAGTTATGTTAAATTATACAAATTTATTTAGCTCGATTGTGAAACAAGTTCTTACAACTTAAATTAATCACTCTCAAGACCTCATTCATGATGGACCCCATGGCCCCGAGGGAGAGAGAAGAGACAACGTGGAATTTAAATGCCTTGCCTATGGGCACAAGCATAGCAGCTCCAGCGGGGCTCGAACTCCGGGCCTTTCGCACCTGAAGCAAACTCGCTATCACGACTTCTGTATTGATGTATAAACAAAGCATTGATTCCCATTGTACAGATAATTATTCTGGATGAACCGACAGCTGGTATGGACCCCTACTCAAGACGTCACCTGTGGGCCATTCTTAAGGAGAAAAAGAAGGGCCGTATAATTCTACTCACAACCCACTTCATGGATGAGGCAGATATTTTAGCTGGTACGTATGTTTCTACATTTGTCAGCTGAGGATAAACTAACAAATTAACTAAACACTATAAATTATGTGAAATAATATCAAAAATGCACTGATGCACAACAATAAATATGATTTGCTAAAATGCTATTGACAAGTTCAGTTTACAGACAGAGCTATGAAAGTCTATGCTTTTGTTACACCCTTAGAGTTATTTCCATATAAAGTTTTTTAAAGTTCATTTATTTTACAACGATTGCGAAGCATGTTTTAGCAACTTATATTAATCACTCTCGTTGGCGTGGATGAAAACGTAAATGTGATCATTTGTGTGGTAGGAAACCGGAGTACCCGTAGAAAACCCACCTGTTCGATCTGGCGACAACCGTTCCATCTCGCATACTTCCCGGCACGAGGATCGAACCAGGGTTGCATTTGTGAGAAGCGAGCTCGCTAACAGCCTATATAAAGTTATCAATTATCTAGTCGGAACAAACTGATATTTGAAAAAATAAATCTGGTATAATAATCTGGTGTTAAAAATCCTGTCTTATAGGCGAGTAAGTACGGTATTCTTTCTACCACACGATAGCTCACTAAATCCCCCTTCCCCATTCAGTAATGCTTTCAACCCACAAAAATAGTATTTTAATGTAAGACGTGTTATCTCCCTTTTATTGACTTCCACCACTAAATGTTCTATTTCAGATTAAACTACAGTTAGATATATTATCCTACTGTGATCATAGGCAGCTGATTGTATAGATACGCCACTGAATCCCCCTTCCCCATTCAGTGATTCTTTCATATCACAAGTTAATACATGCATACATACCGGTAGGTGCATATGTACACATGGAATGCATGCACACACGCATACACATACACAAACCATACAACGTTTCCTTATACATGCATACTAATTATAAACCGTCTCCGTGGCCTAGTGGTTAAGGCGTCCGCTTACGGAGCGGGAGGTCGAAGGTTCGAACATTGTCGGGGGTTTGTTCTGATATGGCCTGTTGGTGAGCCTCCAGCTAGTTAAATAATGGTTACCGATTGCCTACCAGCCCGGCGCCTGGCACACAAGCATAACATTTGGGAAGTACTGATGTTCATTAAAAGAGGTGTCTCATACGTCAGAAATGGCTGACCCTTTAAATAGGGGTGACACTATAATAAACAAACACTTTACTTTTTTATAATCAATTGTTTTACAGACAGGAAAGCAATTGTGAACAAAGGGTCACTGAGATGCTGCGGATCTTCCCTCTTTCTCAAAAACAGATTTGGACTTGGATACCATTTAAAGTAATTAATTGTTACTTTCTAAATTGTGCAAATAATATCAGATCTCAAGCTCAAGAGATTTGATTGGCTGCCATAATCAACTGTTATCAGCTGCAACCAATTAGAGAGCTTGAGACTAAACCTTGATCAGGTTTCAAGCTCCAGAGATTTGATTGGCTGCTATAAAGAAATGTTGTCAGCTGCAACAAATCAGAGATCTTGAGATTAAACTTTGATCAGGTCTCAAGCTCCAGAGATTTGATTGGCTGCCATAGAGAACTCTGTGCTCAACTGCAATGAATCAGAGAGCTTGAGACTAAACTTTGATCAGGTCTCAAGCTCCAGCGATTTGATTGGCTGCCATAGAGAACTCTGTGCTTATCTGCAATGAATCAGAGAGGTTGAGACTAACCCTAATAGTTAGGTAGCAGTCTTGTTCTACAAGTTGTACTGAATGGTTCTATGCTGTCATAGTTAGGTAGCAGTCTTGTTCTACAAGTTGTACTGAATGGTTCTATATAGTTAGGTAGCAGTCTTGTTCTACAAGTTGTACTGAATGGTTCTATGCTGTCATAGTTAGGTAGCAGTCTTGTTCTACAAGTTGTACTGAATGGTTCTATGCTGTCATAGTTAGGTAGCAGTCTTGTTCTACAAGTTGTACTGATTGGTTCTATATAGTTAGGTAGCAGTCTTGTTCTACAAGTTGTACTGATTGGTTCTATATAGTTAGGTAGCAGTCTTGTTCTACAAGTTGTACTGAATAGTTCTATATAGTTAGGTAGCAGTCTTGTTCTACAAGTTGTACTGATTGGTTCTATATAGTTAAGTAGCAGTCTTGTTCTACAAGTTGTACTGAATGGTTCTATATAGTTAGGTAGCAGTCTTGTTCTACAAGTTGTACTGAATGGTTCTATATAGTTAAGTAGCAGTCTTGTTCTACAAGTTGTACTGATTGGTTCTATATAGTTAGGTAGCAGTCTTGTTCTACAAGTTGTACTGATTGGTTCTATATAGTTAGGTAGCAGTCTTGTTCTACAAGTTGTACTGAATGGTTCTATATAGTTAGGTAGCAGTCTTGTTCTACAAGTTGTACTGATTGGTTCTATATAGTTAAGTAGCAGTCTTGTTCTACAAGTTGTACTGTATGGTTCTATGTTGTTATAGTTAGGTAGCAGTCTTGTTCTACAAGTTGTACTGATTGGTTCTATATAGTTAGGTAGCAGTCTTGTTCTACAAGTTGTACTGATTGGTTCTATATAGTTAGGTAGCAGTCTTGTTCTACAAGTTGTTTTGAATGGTTCTATATAGTTAGGTAGCAGTCTTGTTCTACAAGTTGTACTGATTGGTTCTATATAGTTAGGTAGCAGTCTTGTTCTACAAGTTGTACTGAATGGTTCTATATAGTTAGGTAGCAGTCTTGTTCTACAAGTTGTACTGAATGGTTCTATGCTGTCATAGTTAGGTAGCAGTCTTGTTCTACAAGTTGTACTGAATGGTTCTATATAGTTAAGTATCAGTCTTGTTCTACAAGTTGTACTGAATGGTTCTATATAGTTAGGTAGCAGTCTTGTTCTACAAGTTGTACTGTATGGTTCTATATAATTAGGTAACAGTCTTGTTCTACAAATTGTACTGAATGGTTCTATGCTGTCATAGTTAAGTATCAGTCTTGTTCTACAAGTTGTACTGAATGGTTCTATATAGTTAGGTAGCAGTCCTGTTCTAGTTTTTTACACATACAAATATGATACAATTCTCATTCCAGTATGGTAGTGGAACGAGACTGTGACACCCAGAAGGTCAGCTCATTGGTGTCTAGTATCGTAGTGCGGTCAGAGGTGAACAGAATCCACGGCAAGGAATTAGACATAACCTTACCTCACGATGGGGTCGACAAATTCTCGGGTAAGATTGTTCGTATATTTTAGTGCTACAACACCATACAGTATTGAGATAGCAGTTTATTTTAATTTGTTTATTGAAAATTGAAAGAAACAATAGGAGATTATTGAAAATTCTAACACGACCCAGCTAATAACATACATACTTGTAGAGTAAAATCTATCTCGGGTTATTCTGCAATATACCTACCTTGAACTATGCTGCGCGCGCACCGTATTTTGGCTATTCCATTTATGCAATGCATGTAACATTTTATGAATGAAAGACACGTGATGTTTGTAAATACTACCGTGGAAATTCGCGGAAGTGAGCTATTTTTAGAATCAGATAATCTCTTGTCCGTCTTTTTTTTTGTTAAGTAACATTTCAGTTACTATTCTGTACAGTTTTATTTGACAAAATAAATAAAATTATTGATCAGTTACAACTTTTGTTCATTTATGCACTAGACTGATATTTTCCATAAAAAATAACGTCATCACTCCTTAGGCGGGAGGAAATTTCGAAATCCAAATGCAGCGGAGTAGCACGGCGTTTGAAGAAAATACTCCTTTGATTTTCGTCTAAAATTATTAGAAGTAAGTCGTGTTATAATCGAAATAATAAGTATCAACCGTGGTATATCACAGAATAACCCGAGTTTGAAGTTCTTATGTGTAGAAATATATCACGATGGCCGAAGGCCTGAGTGATATATTTCTACGCATAAGAACAACAAACGAGAAATTGAAAGGAACAATTGGATAACAATCTTAAAGACAATATATTAGCTGGATGATTTATGTTTCCTGTGAAAAAAGCTTTTAAGCCGAAAATTCGGATATAGAGAGGACAAAATATATATATATTACTGGTTCCCTGCTAGGATCAATTGACATGTAATTTATTTAAAGCTTTCCAATGAAATGTAGAATTTCATCAATGAAATAAACTGTGTTATTCCACTGGTTGAAAGCAGTGGAGTAACACATTTGATTTCTCACTGCTTTGCACTTGTTGTACCTAGCCACTGCGCGTGTTGTACCTAGCCACTGCGCGTGTTGTACCTAGCCTCTGCACGTGTTGTACCTAGCCACTGCGCGTGTTGTACCTAGCCACTGCGCGTGTTGTACCTAGCCTCTGCACGTGTTGTACCTAGCCACTGCATGTTGAAATGTTGTCAACACAAACGTTTTCGGACTCAAGCTGTCGGTAACGTCATTTATGACGTCTTTTGTGACATAACCTATGGTCATCTAAACACGGCGTTCTAGCTCCATTTAGAACACATTTGCATCGTTTTCTATCATAGAAACCTTTTTCAGCCTAAAATAACAGGATTATCTGTTTGTTTAACCCATTTCATTCTGGATACATTTAAAGGCTTTTGCAAACAACATAGATCCAGATCAGATACTTTATGAATCTGCATGTAAAAGCTGTCCTGTTTTGTACCGTTGTCATGGTCACCGTATATATTATATCTCCAAGAATAGACACCCGCGTTTCAACAACATGCATATATATAGTAACCCACACCCGGACACCGAAGATGTTTGTTTGACATTGTATTTTATTAATTATTCTGTGAAATTAATGTGTACGGATATGTTCCAGAACTGTTCTCTGTTTTGGAGCAACCTTCCACTGCCCAATCACTTGGTGTGAAAAACTTTGGTGTATCTATGACAACATTGGAAGAAGTGTTTCTGCGATTAGGTTAGTATATTTTTATGGTACTTACTTGGTTTGTCTGGACTAGTTCTGTTAACACCCAAGCCGGATTTCAGAGTACCGTACTTGTAAATATAGATCAGTACAAGGCCCAGTATCCACAGCCAGAGTTAACAGTACTTGTAGATAGAGATCAGTATAAGGCCCAGTATCCACGGCCAGATTTCAGAGTACCGTGCTTGTAAATATAGATCAGTACAAGGCCCAGTATCCACGGCCAGATTTCACAGTACTTGTAAATATAGATCAGTACAAGGCCTAGTTCCCATGGCCAGAGTTCACAGTACTTGTAAATATAGATCAGTACAAGGCCCAGTACCCACGGCCAGAGTTCACAGTACTTGTAAATATAGATCTGTATAAGGCCTAGTACCCATGGCCAGAGTTCACAGTACTTGTAAATATAGATCAGTACAAGGCCCAGTACCCACGGCCAGATTTCACAGTACTTGTAAATATAGATCAGTACAAGGCCCAGTATCCATGGCCAGATTTCAGAGTAACGTGCTTGTAAATATAGATCAGTACAAGGCCTAGTTCCCATGGCCAGAGTTCACAGTACTTGTAAATATAGATCAGTACAAGGCCCAGTACCCACGGCCAGAGTTCACAGTACTTGTAAATATAGATCAGTACAAGGCCCAGTACCCATGGCCAGAGTTCACAGTACTTGTAAATATAGATCAGTACAAGGCCCAGTACCCATGGCCAGATTTCACAATACTTGTAAAACAAAAAAATATAGATCAGTACAAGGCCCAGTACCCATGGCCAGAGTGCACAGTACTTGTAGATATAGATCAGTACAAGGCCTAGTACCCATGGCCAGAGTTCACAGTACTTGTAGATATAGATCAGTACAAGGCCCAGTACCCATGGCCAGAGTTTACAGTACTTGTAAATATAGATCAGTACAAGGCCCAGTACCCATGGCCAGAGTTCACAGTACTTGTAAATATAGATCAGTACAAGGTCCAGTACCCATGGCCAGAGTTTACAGTACTTGTAAATATAGATCAGTACACGGTCCAGTACCCATGGCCAGAGTTCACAGTACTTGTAGATATAGATCAGTATAAGGCCCAGTACCCATGGCCAGAGTTCACAGTACTTGTATATATAGATCAGTATAAGGCCCAGTACCCATGGCCAGAGTTCACAGTACTTGTAGATATAGATTAGTATAAGGCACAGTACCCATGGCCAGAGTTCACAGTACTTGTAGATATAGATCAGTATAAGGCCCAGTACCCATGGCCAGAGTTCACAGTACTTGTAAATATAGATCAGTACAAGGTCCAGTACCCATGGCCAGAGTTCACAGTACTTGTAAATATAGATCAGTACAAGGCCCAGTACCCATTGCCAGATTTCACAGTACTTGTAGATAGAGATCAGTATAAGGCCCAGTACCCATGGTCAGAGTTCACAGTACTTGTAAATATAGATCAGTATATGGCCTAGTTCCCCACCAATTCCCTTCCTGGTGTATCCTCTATGTCTCTGCTGCAAATTGTTTTACTTGTTTAAAAACATTCATGTACAACTAACAATTTGTCGTTGGTTATTTGTTTGTGACCATGCACTTCGATCATTAGCCATGTACATCAATCGGTAACCATGCACATCAATTGGTAACCATGCACATCAATCGGTAACCATGTACATCAATTGGTAGCCATGTACATCAATCGGTAACCATGCACATCAATCGGTAACCATGTACATCAATCAGTAACCAAGCACATCAGTAACCATGCACATCAATTGGTAACCATGCACATCAGTAACCATGCACATCAATCAGTAACTATGCACATCAGTAACCATGCACATCAATCGGTAACCATGCACATCAGTAACCATGCACATTAATCAGTAACCAAGCACATCAGTAACTATGCACATTAATCAGTAACCATGCACATCAATAACCATGCACATCAATCAGTAACTATGCACATCAGTAACCATGCACATTAATCAGTAACCATGCATATCAGTAACCATGCACATCAATCAGTAACTATGCACATCAGTAACCATGCACATCAATCAGTAACCATGCTTATCAGTAAACATGAACATCAGTAACCATGCACATCAATCAGTAACCATGTACATCAATCAGTAACCATGCTTATCAGTAAACATGAACATCAGTAACCATGCACATCAGTAACCATGCACCTCAGTAACCATGCACATCAATCAGGCTTTGAACCCAGGTGACAATTGTTGTGGGATGCGAGTATGCTATACGACTGTGCTGACTGGACAACCTTGTTGCGCTAGCTGTGCAAGCTGCGATTGGCATCTAGCTTAATGGTCTTACCGATATTATGTTAATGAACAAGAACACTCCTTACGTACACATATATTATGTAGTCATAACAAATAATATACAGTCGAACCTGGCATAAGCAGCCCAGGGAAGCACAGAAAACTGGCTGTTTAATGCAGGTTGGTTGCATAATGGAGGTTACCACTAACACAGGTCTGACTGTATACTTATATATTTAATTAACCCTTTGAAGCGAGCCGCAGATCAAATCATTTTTGCAAACAGCATAGAGCCAGATTAAATGGCACAGAACGTTCCGTCTGATCAGGATCTATGCTGTTTGCTATCCAGATAGTGGAGCGAAAACACTTGGGCTGAATAATGTACAACATAGATCCTGATCAGACGTGGCCTACGCCACAGCTGATTTGGATCTATATTCTTTGCAAATGTGATTTACATGTAATTTACTCAGCAGGCAAAGGGTTAAATTGTGGTGTGTTTCTATATAAGTAAGTAAGTAATGTGTTTATTATAGTGACCTGTGTACATATCAGACAATATTTACATATAAATTATACAATTAAATACACCCGGCCCAATGGGCCTATAAGTCACTTACAAATATAATACTAGAAACATATCACATGATAAAACACATACAACATTATTTCTCTGACAAACAAAATAGTCGATTATAGTAGTTATATCAACACTAGAAATGTGGCCAAAGGACATATATATATATGTATATAAATATACATCTAT
The DNA here is from genome assembly GCA_014843695.1 of Archivesica marissinica. Classification (NCBI taxonomy): domain Eukaryota; kingdom Metazoa; phylum Mollusca; class Bivalvia; order Venerida; family Vesicomyidae; genus Archivesica; species Archivesica marissinica. The sequence continues at coordinate 16,391,777 of CM026395.1, read as the reverse complement.
TGAGAAATAATTTCGGTCTAAATAAATAGCTTTTAAGGATAAGCTTTTAAAATAAATATTACCGAGATAAAAGACATGCTTTATATAGCATAGCATTATAAAGCAATTTACATTTGTAACGATGGTTGGACTATAGAGGATAGCATTATAAAGCAATTTACATTTGTAACGATGGTTGATCTATAGAGGGTAGCGGGATAGAGCAATTTACATTTGTAACGATGGTTGATCTATAGAGGATAGCGGGATAAAGCAATTTACATTTGTAACGATGGTTGGTCTATAGAGGATAGCGGGATAAAGCAATTTACATTTGTAACGATGGTTGGTCTATAGAGGGTAGCGGGATAGAGCAATTTACATTTGTAACGATGGTTGGTCTATAGAGGGTAGCGGGATAAAGCAATTTACATTTGTAACGATGGTTGGTGTATAGAGTATAGCGGGATAAAGCAATTTACATTTGTAACGATGGTTGGTCTATAGAGGGTAGCGGGATAAAGCAATTTACATTTGTAACGATGGTTGGTCTATAGAGGATAGCATTATAAAGCAATTTACATTTGTAACGATGGTTGATCTATAGAGGGTAGCGGGATAGAGCAATTTACATTTGTAACGATGGTTGATCTATAGAGGATAGCGGGATAAAGCAATTTACATTTGTAACGATGGTTGGTCTATAGAGGATAGCGGGATAAAGCAATTTACATTTGTAACGATGGTTGGTCTATAGAAGGTAGCGGGATAGAGCAATTTACATTTGTAACGATGGTTGGTCTATAGAGGGTAGCGGGATAAAGCAATTTACATTTGTAACGATGGTTGGTCTATAGAGTATAGCGGGATAAAGCAATTTACATTTGTAACGATGGTTGGTCTATAGAGGGTAGCGGGATAAAGCAATTTACATTTGTAACGATGGTTGGTCTATAGAGGGTAGCGGGATAAAGCAATTTACATTTGTAACGATGGTTGGTCTATAGAGGGTAGCGGGATAAAGCAATTTACATTTGTAACGATGGTTGGTCTATAGAGGGTAGCGGGATAAAGCAATTTACATTTGTAACGATGGTTGGTCTATAGAGGGTAGCGGGATAAAGCAATTTACATTTGTAACGATGGTTGGTCTATAGAGGGGAGCGGGATAGAGCAATTTACATTTGTAACGATGGTTGGTCTATAGAGGGTAGCGGGATAGAGCAATTTACATTTGTAACGATGGTTGGTCTATAGAGGGTAGCATTATAAAGCAATTTACATTTGTAACGATGGTTGGACTATAGAGGGTAGCGGGATAGAGCGAAGGCATTGGAGTTTCTGTTCATTACTTCTATTTTCGTCTCTTTGTCATCAACTTGACATACAAATCAAATGAAAACACAATGAAAACTTGAGAAAACCAAACATGAAATGATAATGAGTATTTTTTGTCATGTTTAGAGGAAGATACAGAAATAGAACTGAGCGAGGTGGCAGAAATCAACAGCACAAATGACCGGGAATTCCTTGTACTGATGGCGAAAAATACCACCAAATATGGCAGTAACAATAAAGTGGATATGGTAGACAAAACAAACCCGTCAGACAATGTACATTGTATCGAGGGCAGGGAGTTAGCAATGCAGAGATTTCTCGCGCTCGTCTACGTACGTTTCCGAAAGTTCACGCGCAATGGCACCTCTGTAGTGATACAGCTGTTCCTGCCTGTCGTCCTCCTCATCGTTGGCTTAGTCTTGTCCAAAACAATGCAGTCTGACCAGAAGGCAATAGAACAACAGACCGCACTGGGGCTGTCGTCCGCTATCTATACCAAGATGAAGACGGTACCCGGCCAGTACTTCCCATACAATACCGTGCCCAGACTGCTGCTACGGGATACCGTCAGTGAGTGATTTAGTTCTCATATTGTGTCGAACAGCGCAACAACTTACTTGCTCCAACATGAGTATAAAATTTGAAGGAGAACGTTTTACTTCAATTTAATTTTACATTATTGCAAGATCTGATGCAAACTTTTGAGGTTCACATTGGGCCCAGTCTAGCAGGGTATTATAGGGTAAAGTATTATGTTATGGTCTTAGTGGATGTGAGGGTCACTGCGGTTAAATGTTTGGGTGACGGGTGTTGGGGTGGGTTATCTTGGAGTTGTACCATAATTGTTTCATTGCGGTGCTGATTTTAGAGGGCGTGTGGGCGAAATAGTCACCGTAGGGACCCTGACCTCACCCTCTGGGGGCCCCACTTCTCCCTAACAAAAACAGAAACGCAATTTTTATACAGAATACACTGGCCCATTATAAATCACTCATTCAAATGTTGTATTTAAGGTCATACTGTGCATTTTAACCATATTTTGTTGAAATTTATTAAATAACACCATTTAACGATGCGATCTGGCGCTTTCTCACTTCTCCCAAACATTCTGACCTGGAATGAGCCCTGAATTGGTGATGATTCCATCATCACTTACATAACAATCCATATTGCTGATGATTCCATCATCACTTACATAACCATCCATATTGCTGATGGGTCCTCCAGTCTATCTCTCTGTGTGACAGACAATATTTGTCCATATGTCTACCCACATGCCCACAAGCCTGTGAGCCCACCCACCCGATGCCTGCCCACTCACCATTGCACCCGTTCACCTGCCTGCTGACTTTTCTAAACTATCTGCAGAATTTACTTTATCACATAACTTGTATTCAGTGTAAAAACAGTCATCATATTTTATCATCATATTTTCTTATATGTCCACACGTGTAATAACAGCTGGAAGGATTCTAATTGGTCTCGACATGACATTGCAATAAATACGCGACATATACATGGTTTGTGTTCATGCTTTATTTGTTGAAAATCAACTGCTTAGATCAATAAAAAGCTAAATATGCACTAGCACGATACTTTGATTAAAAAAATTATATCGATTATTTGCGTGAAGTTGTTTGATTATCAGGGACTATTTACTATGGCGTACGAATGCACCTTTATGTAATAAGGCTCGAAAGTATACTGGCTAACAGAAACATATTTCTTCTTTGAATTTATGGCTGTTGTTGCTATGGTAATGTGATTACAATGATCTTGCACTCGTTTTGGAATTTTGCTATTAGGCTCGCTTAATAGCAAAATTCCAAAACTCGTTTCATAAAATATAGTATGAAATTACCACTCATGTAAGATCCTATATTTCTTACACACAGTAACTGTTTACTTTATTTCTATACAGATTCTAGTCTGTCACAGTCACTTATTGGTAACTTATCAGCGATATACTACACGGATAGCTACAATGACACGTACTACAACGATACATTTAGAATGCTGGATAACGGCATTTCTCCCCACTACCTCGGCATACAGATTGATGCTCTCACTCAAGTCGGACAGGTATTTTTAACTTTCCAAAGTAGCATTCATTGTGGTTGTCTTGGAACTGTCTCGTTGGTGCAGGGTGCGGGGGTGGTCACATGATTTATTACTTAGATAGCCGTTATTTGCACAATACTGTCTACCAACCAGGTTGATACGCTGTGTTTTCCAGTCTGATATTACGTTTGCTGGTTTGATATGGTCACGTGCCTGTATCAAACCAGAAAAAGCTGTATCATAACTAGTTCCTGAGAAAGTCTGCCTCCGTGGTCGAGTGATTAAGGTCGCTGACTTGTATACCACTGTAACCTATCATCACTGATGGTCATGGGTTCGAGCCCCGCTCAGGCCTTGTCTCATTTATATGAAAAAGTTGGCAGTTTCTTACGGAGGTTGGTGCACCCAAGTACTGGTTAACCGCTGGAGCCTGCCCAGGAAAGGTGTTGTTAAGTAAACTGCCCGCCCGCGATATAGCCTGAAATGGTGCTGATGCAGGCATAAAACACGAAATATAATATAAGTTCCTGAGAAAATAATGTATGCGAACTCGGTGCTTGTTTGTTTACTTCCCATAGCTTCGCAGCGTGTTAAATTTGACAGATGACGGATGTTTGTAGTTTCGTGGTAATATTTCAATCGTATTCGTGTATCTAATTCAGTAACTGTGATTTATTCCTGATAGATGGATAACGGAGAGCATGATTTCGATTATTAAATGTTCAAATTCATATCAAAGTAATAAAGACGTTATTGCGTGGCTAGTTACATATCAGCCTATATATCGACCTAACATATCGGCCTGAGACCGAAGGTATCAAGTTACCTCGGGTCGATACCTATGCTGATATGAAACTAACCACCTAATAATCTATGCTCTCTACTCAGTTTGTAGCTTGTCTTACCATTAACGCTATGTACCAATTCAAATAGAAATATGCATACTTTAAAGTTAAATTTACAAATTATAAGGATTATTCTCTCAACCAATCAGAATCCTTCCAGGTGTTATTACACGTGTGTACATATAAGAAATTATGAGATGGTGTTATTACACTGAAGACAAGCAAAGTTATGTATTAAAAAAAAAAAAAAACATGCCTGTGAATGCTATGTAAAATATAACACGCCTGTGAATGCTATGAAAAATATAACACGCCTGTGAATGCTATGAAAAATATAACACGCCTGTGAATGCTATGAAAAATATAACATGCCTGTGAATGCTATGAAAAATATAACATGCCTGCGAATGCTATGAAAAATATAACCTGCCTGCGAATGCTATGAAAAATATAACCTGCCTGTGAATGCTATGTAAAATATAACATGCCTGTGAATGCTATGTAAAATATAACATG
>CM026395.1:16341596-16386038 GCA_014843695.1 Archivesica marissinica | reverse complement strand
AGGTTACGATCCCCGTGTGACCTCATCAAATAACAGTCTTTCAGATGGGACGTTAAACAGAGGTCTCGTGTCGGTGCTTTACACCGTGCACGTAAAAGAACCAGAGGAGACTCTGGAATGGGTCTCTGTCTGTATCATTGCACTATCTCCAAAATCTAAAATGACTAATCTCTTCAGGAGGCGTCACTCATAATGGTAACCGGTAGCGACGATAAATAAACATAATACACATAAACAGCTTGGTCACGGAACATGAAGCCACGACAATGGAACATAAACAGCATGGTCACGGAACATGAAGCCACGACAATGTAACATAAACAGCTTGGTCACGAAGCCACGACAATGTAACATAAACAGCTTGGTCACGGAACATGAAGCCACGACAATGTAACATAAACAGCATGGTCACGAAACATGAAGCCACGACAATGTAACACAAACAGCTTGGTAACGGAACATGAAGCCACGACAATGTAACATAAACAGCTTGGTCACGGAACCTGAAGCCACGACAATGTAACATAAACAGCTTGGTCACGGAACCTGAAGCCACGACAATGTAACATAAACAACTTGGTCACGGAACATGAAGCCACGACAATGAACATAAACAGCTTGGTCACGAACCTGAAGTCACGACAATGGAACATAAACAGCTTGGTCACGGAACCTGAAGCCACGACAACGTAACATAAACAGCTTGGTCACAGAACACGAACCCACAACAATGTAACATAAACAGCTTGGTCACAGAACACGAAGCCACAACAATGGAATATAAACAGCTTGGTCACGAAACCTGAAGCCACGGCAATGTAACATAAACAGCTTGGTCACAGAACACGAAGCCACAGCAATGGAACATAAACAGCTTGGTCACAGAACACGAAGCCACAACAATGGAATATAAACAGCTTGGTCACGAAACCTGAAGCCACGGCAATGTAACATAAACAGCTTGGTCACAGAACACGAAGCCACAGCAATGGAACATAAACAGCTTGGTCACAGAACACGAAGCCACAACAATGGAATATAAACAGCTTGGTCACGAAACCTGAAGCCACGGCAATGTAACATAAACAGCTTGGTCACAGAACACGAAGCCACAGCAATGGAACATAAACAGCTTGGTCACAGAACACGAAGCCACAACAATGGAATATAAACAGCTTGGTCACGGAACCTGAAGCCACGACAATGTAACATAAACAGCTTGGTCACGGAACATGAAGTCACGACAATGTAACATAAACAGCTTGGTCACGAAACCTGAAGCCACGGCAATGTAACATAAACAGCTTGGTCACGGAACCTGAAGCCACGACAATGTAACATAAACAGCTTGGTCACGAAACCTGAAGCCACGACAATGTAACATAAACAGCTTGGTCACGGAACCTGAAGCCACGACAATGTAACATAAACAGCTTGGTCACGGAACATGAAGCCACGACAATGTAACATAAACAGCTTGGTCACGGAACATGAAGACACGACAATGTAACATAAACAGCTTGGTCACGGAACATGAAGCCACGGCAATGTAACATAAACAGCTTGGTCACGAAGCCACGACAATGTAACATAAACAGCTTGGTCACGAAACCTGAAGTCACGACAATGTAACATAAACAGCTTGGTCACGGAACCTGAAGTCACGACAATGTAACATAAACAGCTTGGTCACGAAGCCACGACAATGTAACATAAACACTTGGTCACGAACATGAAGCCACGACAATGTAACATAAACAGCTTGGTCACGGAACATGAAGACACGACAATGTAACATAAACAGCTTGGTCACGGAACATGAAGCCACGACAATGTAACATAAACAGCTTGGTCACGAAACCTGAAGCCACGACAATGTAACATAAACAGCTTGGTCACGAAACATGAAGCCACGACAATGTAACATAAACAGCTTGGTCACGAAACCTGAAGCCACGACAACGTAACATAAACAGCTTGGTCACGGAACCTGAAGCCACGACAATGTAACATAAACAGCTTGGTCACGGAACATGAAGACACGACGTTTACGACTTCATCACGGAGGTCCATAACAATAATGTTGCTAGAACCAGTTGCCCATCATGTTTGTTTCCCCGTAACCTGCCGGATAAATTGAACGGAATGTGCAAACATAGATCCAGATCAGCCGCGGTGTAATGCCATGTCTGATCAGGATCTATGTTGTTTGCTATTCAGACAAGTGTATTCAGCTCCACTATCTGAAGAGCAAACAGCATAGAGCCAGATCAGCCGCGGTGTAATGCCACATCTGATCAGGATCTATGTTGTTTGCTATTCAGACAAGTGTATTCAGCTCCACTATCTGAAGAGCAAACAGCATAGAGCCAGATCAGCCGCGGTGTAATGCCACATCTGATCAGGATCTATGTTGTTTGATATTCAAACAAGTGTATTCAGCTCCACTATCTGAAGAGCAAACAGCATAGAGCCAGATCAGCCGCGGTGTAATGCCACATCTGATCAGGATCTATGTTGTTTGCTATTCAGACAAGTGTATTCAGCTCCACTATCTGAAGAGCAAACAGCATAGATCCAGATATGCCTGCATGTTCTGTGCCATCTGATCTGGCTCTATGCTGTTTGCAAAAGCAACTTTAGTCGTGATTGGCAGGTTAAGGGTTAACATGCTTTGTGTTCACATATATATGTAGGTAATGAACGTTGTATTCTATGTGTTGAGTGTGGTACATACCTGCAACTCCAGTAGCAATAGCCTCAATACCAATTAACAGGACGTTGCTCATTAGATTGATGGTTGCTGGGATTGAATGAACTGCTGAGTCATTATACATCACCTTGTACGTAGCATCAATTCCCTGGAATCAGTTCATATGTCTTGGTATTGAAGTTCATAACTTCATAGCATTCACAGGCATGTTATATTTTACATAGCATTCACAGGCATGTTATATTTTACATAGCATTCACAGGCAGGTTATATTTTTCATAGCATTCGCAGGCAGGTTATATTTTTCATAGCATTCGCAGGCATGTTATATTTTTCATAGCATTCACAGGCATGTTATATTTTTCATAGCATTCACAGGCGTGTTATATTTTTCATAGCATTCACAGGCGTGTTATATTTTTCATAGCATTCACAGGCGTGTTATATTTTACATAGCATTCACAGGCATGTTTTTTTTTTTTTTTAATACATAACTTTGCTTGTCTTCAGTGTAATAACACCATCTCATAATTTCTTATATGTACACACGTGTAATAACACCTGGAAGGATTCTGATTGGTTGAGAGAATAATCCTTATAATTTGTAAATTTAACTTTAAAGTATGCATATTTCTATTTGAATTGGTACATAGCGTTAATGGTAAGACAAGCTACAAACTGAGTAGAGAGCATAGATTATTAGGTGGTTAGTTTCATATCAGCATAGGTATCGACCCGAGGTAACTTGATACCTTCGGTCTCAGGCCGATATGTTAGGTCGATATATAGGCTGATATGTAACTAGCCACGCAATAACGTCTTTATTACTTTGATATGAATTTGAACATTTAATAATCGAAATCATGCTCTCCGTTATCCATCTATCAGGAATAAATCACAGTTACTGAATTAGATACACGAATACGATTGAAATATTACCACGAAACTACAAACATCCGTCATCTGTCAAATTTAACACGCTGCGAAGCTATGGGAAGTAAACAAACAAGCACCGAGTTCGCATACATTATTTTCTCAGGAACTTATATTATATTTCGTGTTTTATGCCTGCATCAGCACCATTTCAGGCTATATCGCGGGCGGGCAGTTTACTTAACAACACCTTTCCTGGGCAGGCTCCAGCGGTTAACCAGTACTTGGGTGCACCAACCTCCGTAAGAAACTGCCAACTTTTTCATATAAATGAGACAAGGCCTGAGCGGGGCTCGAACCCATGACCATCAGTGATGATAGGTTACAGTGGTATACAAGTCAGCGACCTTAATCACTCGACCACGGAGGCAGACTTTCTCAGGAACTAGTTATGATACAGCTTTTTCTGGTTTGATACAGGCACGTGACCATATCAAACCAGCAAACGTAATATCAGACTGGAAAACACAGCGTATCAACCTGGTTGGTAGACAGTATTGTGCAAATAACGGCTATCTAAGTAATAAATCATGTGACCACCCCCGCACCCTGCACCAACGAGACAGTTCCAAGACAACCACAATGAATGCTACTTTGGAAAGTTAAAAATACCTGTCCGACTTGAGTGAGAGCATCAATCTGTATGCCGAGGTAGTGGGGAGAAATGCCGTTATCCAGCATTCTAAATGTATCGTTGTAGTACGTGTCATTGTAGCTATCCGTGTAGTATATCGCTGATAAGTTACCAATAAGTGACTGTGACAGACTAGAATCTGTATAGAAATAAAGTAAACAGTTACTGTGTGTAAGAAATATAGGATCTTACATGAGTGGTAATTTCATACTATATTTTATGAAACGAGTTTTGGAATTTTGCTATTAAGCGAGCCTAATAGCAAAATTCCAAAACGAGTGCAAGATCATTGTAATCACATTACCATAGCAACAACAGCCATAAATTCAAAGAAGAAATATGTTTCTGTTAGCCAGTATACTTTCGAGCCTTATTACATAAAGGTGCATTCGTACGCCATAGTAAATAGTCCCTGATAATCAAACAACTTCACGCAAATAATCGATATAATTTTTTTAATCAAAGTATCGTGCTAGTGCATATTTAGCTTTTTATTGATCTAAGCAGTTGATTTTCAACAAATAAAGCATGAACACAAACCATGTATATGTCGCGTATTTATTGCAATGTCATGTCGAGACCAATTAGAATCCTTCCAGCTGTTATTACACGTGTGGACATATAAGAAAATATGATGATAAAATATGATGACTGTTTTTACACTGAATACAAGTTATGTGATAAAGTAAATTCTGCAGATAGTTTAGAAAAGTCAGCAGGCAGGTGAACGGGTGCAATGGTGAGTGGGCAGGCATCGGGTGGGTGGGCTCACAGGCTTGTGGGCATGTGGGTAGACATATGGACAAATATTGTCTGTCACACAGAGAGATAGACTGGAGGACCCATCAGCAATATGGATGGTTATGTAAGTGATGATGGAATCATCAGCAATATGGATTGTTATGTAAGTGATGATGGAATCATCACCAATTCAGGGCTCATTCCAGGTCAGAATGTTTGGGAGAAGTGAGAAAGCGCCAGATCGCATCGTTAAATGGTGTTATTTAATAAATTTCAACAAAATATGGTTAAAATGCACAGTATGACCTTAAATACAACATTTGAATGAGTGATTTATAATGGGCCAGTGTATTCTGTATAAAAATTGCGTTTCTGTTTTTGTTAGGGAGAAGTGGGGCCCCCAGAGGGTGAGGTCAGGGTCCCTACGGTGACTATTTCGCCCACACGCCCTCTAAAATCAGCACCGCAATGAAACAATTATGGTACAACTCCAAGATAACCCACCCCAACACCCGTCACCCAAACATTTAACCGCAGTGACCCTCACATCCACTAAGACCATAACATAATACTTTACCCTATAATACCCTGCTAGACTGGGCCCAATGTGAACCTCAAAAGTTTGCATCAGATCTTGCAATAATGTAAAATTAAATTGAAGTAAAACGTTCTCCTTCAAATTTTATACTCATGTTGGAGCAAGTAAGTTGTTGCGCTGTTCGACACAATATGAGAACTAAATCACTCACTGACGGTATCCCGTAGCAGCAGTCTGGGCACGGTATTGTATGGGAAGTACTGGCCGGGTACCGTCTTCATCTTGGTATAGATAGCGGACGACAGCCCCAGTGCGGTCTGTTGTTCTATTGCCTTCTGGTCAGACTGCATTGTTTTGGACAAGACTAAGCCAACGATGAGGAGGACGACAGGCAGGAACAGCTGTATCACTACAGAGGTGCCATTGCGCGTGAACTTTCGGAAACGTACGTAGACGAGCGCGAGAAATCTCTGCATTGCTAACTCCCTGCCCTCGATACAATGTACATTGTCTGACGGGTTTGTTTTGTCTACCATATCCACTTTATTGTTACTGCCATATTTGGTGGTATTTTTCGCCATCAGTACAAGGAATTCCCGGTCATTTGTGCTGTTGATTTCTGCCACCTCGCTCAGTTCTATTTCTGTATCTTCCTCTAAACATGACAAAAAATACTCATTATCATTTCATGTTTGGTTTTCTCAAGTTTTCATTGTGTTTTCATTTGATTTGTATGTCAAGTTGATGACAAAGAGACGAAAATAGAAGTAATGAACAGAAACTCCAATGCCTTCGCTCTATCCCGCTACCCTCTATAGTCCAACCATCGTTACAAATGTAAATTGCTTTATAATGCTACCCTCTATAGACCAACCATCGTTACAAATGTAAATTGCTCTATCCCGCTACCCTCTATAGACCAACCATCGTTACAAATGTAAATTGCTCTATCCCGCTCCCCTCTATAGACCAACCATCGTTACAAATGTAAATTGCTTTATCCCGCTACCCTCTATAGACCAACCATCGTTACAAATGTAAATTGCTTTATCCCGCTACCCTCTATAGACCAACCATCGTTACAAATGTAAATTGCTTTATCCCGCTACCCTCTATAGACCAACCATCGTTACAAATGTAAATTGCTTTATCCCGCTACCCTCTATAGACCAACCATCGTTACAAATGTAAATTGCTTTATCCCGCTACCCTCTATAGACCAACCATCGTTACAAATGTAAATTGCTTTATCCCGCTATACTCTATAGACCAACCATCGTTACAAATGTAAATTGCTTTATCCCGCTACCCTCTATAGACCAACCATCGTTACAAATGTAAATTGCTCTATCCCGCTACCTTCTATAGACCAACCATCGTTACAAATGTAAATTGCTTTATCCCGCTATCCTCTATAGACCAACCATCGTTACAAATGTAAATTGCTTTATCCCGCTATCCTCTATAGATCAACCATCGTTACAAATGTAAATTGCTCTATCCCGCTACCCTCTATAGATCAACCATCGTTACAAATGTAAATTGCTTTATAATGCTATCCTCTATAGACCAACCATCGTTACAAATGTAAATTGCTTTATCCCGCTACCCTCTATAGACCAACCATCGTTACAAATGTAAATTGCTTTATCCCGCTATACTCTATACACCAACCATCGTTACAAATGTAAATTGCTTTATCCCGCTACCCTCTATAGACCAACCATCGTTACAAATGTAAATTGCTCTATCCCGCTACCCTCTATAGACCAACCATCGTTACAAATGTAAATTGCTTTATCCCGCTATCCTCTATAGACCAACCATCGTTACAAATGTAAATTGCTTTATCCCGCTATCCTCTATAGATCAACCATCGTTACAAATGTAAATTGCTCTATCCCGCTACCCTCTATAGATCAACCATCGTTACAAATGTAAATTGCTTTATAATGCTATCCTCTATAGTCCAACCATCGTTACAAATGTAAATTGCTTTATAATGCTATGCTATATAAAGCATGTCTTTTATCTCGGTAATATTTATTTTAAAAGCTTATCCTTAAAAGCTATTTATTTAGACCGAAATTATTTCTCAATAGATGTATATTTATATACATATATATATATGTCCTTTGGCCACATTTCTAGTGTTGATATAACTACTATAATCGACTATTTTGTTTGTCAGAGAAATAATGTTGTATGTGTTTTATCATGTGATATGTTTCTAGTATTATATTTGTAAGTGACTTATAGGCCCATTGGGCCGGGTGTATTTAATTGTATAATTTATATGTAAATATTGTCTGATATGTACACAGGTCACTATAATAAACACATTACTTACTTACTTATATAGAAACACACCACAATTTAACCCTTTGCCTGCTGAGTAAATTACATGTAAATCACATTTGCAAAGAATATAGATCCAAATCAGCTGTGGCGTAGGCCACGTCTGATCAGGATCTATGTTGTACATTATTCAGCCCAAGTGTTTTCGCTCCACTATCTGGATAGCAAACAGCATAGATCCTGATCAGACGGAACGTTCTGTGCCATTTAATCTGGCTCTATGCTGTTTGCAAAAATGATTTGATCTGCGGCTCGCTTCAAAGGGTTAATTAAATATATAAGTATACAGTCAGACCTGTGTTAGTGGTAACCTCCATTATGCAACCAACCTGCATTAAACAGCCAGTTTTCTGTGCTTCCCTGGGCTGCTTATGCCAGGTTCGACTGTATATTATTTGTTATGACTACATAATATATGTGTACGTAAGGAGTGTTCTTGTTCATTAACATAATATCGGTAAGACCATTAAGCTAGATGCCAATCGCAGCTTGCACAGCTAGCGCAACAAGGTTGTCCAGTCAGCACAGTCGTATAGCATACTCGCATCCCACAACAATTGTCACCTGGGTTCAAAGCCTGATTGATGTGCATGGTTACTGAGGTGCATGGTTACTGATGTGCATGGTTACTGATGTTCATGTTTACTGATAAGCATGGTTACTGATTGATGTACATGGTTACTGATTGATGTGCATGGTTACTGATGTTCATGTTTACTGATAAGCATGGTTACTGATTGATGTGCATGGTTACTGATGTGCATAGTTACTGATTGATGTGCATGGTTACTGATATGCATGGTTACTGATTAATGTGCATGGTTACTGATGTGCATAGTTACTGATTGATGTGCATGGTTATTGATGTGCATGGTTACTGATTAATGTGCATAGTTACTGATGTGCTTGGTTACTGATTAATGTGCATGGTTACTGATGTGCATGGTTACCGATTGATGTGCATGGTTACTGATGTGCATAGTTACTGATTGATGTGCATGGTTACTGATGTGCATGGTTACCAATTGATGTGCATGGTTACTGATGTGCTTGGTTACTGATTGATGTACATGGTTACCGATTGATGTGCATGGTTACCGATTGATGTACATGGCTACCAATTGATGTACATGGTTACCGATTGATGTGCATGGTTACCAATTGATGTGCATGGTTACCGATTGATGTACATGGCTAATGATCGAAGTGCATGGTCACAAACAAATAACCAACGACAAATTGTTAGTTGTACATGAATGTTTTTAAACAAGTAAAACAATTTGCAGCAGAGACATAGAGGATACACCAGGAAGGGAATTGGTGGGGAACTAGGCCATATACTGATCTATATTTACAAGTACTGTGAACTCTGACCATGGGTACTGGGCCTTATACTGATCTCTATCTACAAGTACTGTGAAATCTGGCAATGGGTACTGGGCCTTGTACTGATCTATATTTACAAGTACTGTGAACTCTGGCCATGGGTACTGGACCTTGTACTGATCTATATTTACAAGTACTGTGAACTCTGGCCATGGGTACTGGGCCTTATACTGATCTATATCTACAAGTACTGTGAACTCTGGCCATGGGTACTGTGCCTTATACTAATCTATATCTACAAGTACTGTGAACTCTGGCCATGGGTACTGGGCCTTATACTGATCTATATATACAAGTACTGTGAACTCTGGCCATGGGTACTGGGCCTTATACTGATCTATATCTACAAGTACTGTGAACTCTGGCCATGGGTACTGGACCGTGTACTGATCTATATTTACAAGTACTGTAAACTCTGGCCATGGGTACTGGACCTTGTACTGATCTATATTTACAAGTACTGTGAACTCTGGCCATGGGTACTGGGCCTTGTACTGATCTATATTTACAAGTACTGTAAACTCTGGCCATGGGTACTGGGCCTTGTACTGATCTATATCTACAAGTACTGTGAACTCTGGCCATGGGTACTAGGCCTTGTACTGATCTATATCTACAAGTACTGTGCACTCTGGCCATGGGTACTGGGCCTTGTACTGATCTATATTTTTTTGTTTTACAAGTATTGTGAAATCTGGCCATGGGTACTGGGCCTTGTACTGATCTATATTTACAAGTACTGTGAACTCTGGCCATGGGTACTGGGCCTTGTACTGATCTATATTTACAAGTACTGTGAACTCTGGCCGTGGGTACTGGGCCTTGTACTGATCTATATTTACAAGTACTGTGAACTCTGGCCATGGGAACTAGGCCTTGTACTGATCTATATTTACAAGCACGTTACTCTGAAATCTGGCCATGGATACTGGGCCTTGTACTGATCTATATTTACAAGTACTGTGAAATCTGGCCGTGGGTACTGGGCCTTGTACTGATCTATATTTACAAGTACTGTGAACTCTGGCCATGGGTACTAGGCCTTATACAGATCTATATTTACAAGTACTGTGAACTCTGGCCGTGGGTACTGGGCCTTGTACTGATCTATATTTACAAGTACTGTGAACTCTGGCCATGGGAACTAGGCCTTGTACTGATCTATATTTACAAGTACTGTGAAATCTGGCCGTGGATACTGGGCCTTGTACTGATCTATATTTACAAGCACGGTACTCTGAAATCTGGCCGTGGATACTGGGCCTTATACTGATCTCTATCTACAAGTACTGTTAACTCTGGCTGTGGATACTGGGCCTTGTACTGATCTATATTTACAAGTACGGTACTCTGAAATCCGGCTTGGGTGTTAACAGAACTAGTCCAGACAAACCAAGTAAGTACCATAAAAATATACTAACCTAATCGCAGAAACACTTCTTCCAATGTTGTCATAGATACACCAAAGTTTTTCACACCAAGTGATTGGGCAGTGGAAGGTTGCTCCAAAACAGAGAACAGTTCTGGAACATATCCGTACACATTAATTTCACAGAATAATTAATAAAATACAATGTCAAACAAACATCTTCGGTGTCCGGGTGTGGGTTACTATATATATGCATGTTGTTGAAACGCGGGTGTCTATTCTTGGAGATATAATATATACGGTGACCATGACAACGGTACAAAACAGGACAGCTTTTACATGCAGATTCATAAAGTATCTGATCTGGATCTATGTTGTTTGCAAAAGCCTTTAAATGTATCCAGAATGAAATGGGTTAAACAAACAGATAATCCTGTTATTTTAGGCTGAAAAAGGTTTCTATGATAGAAAACGATGCAAATGTGTTCTAAATGGAGCTAGAACGCCGTGTTTAGATGACCATAGGTTATGTCACAAAAGACGTCATAAATGACGTTACCGACAGCTTGAGTCCGAAAACGTTTGTGTTGACAACATTTCAACATGCAGTGGCTAGGTACAACACGTGCAGAGGCTAGGTACAACACGCGCAGTGGCTAGGTACAACACGCGCAGTGGCTAGGTACAACACGTGCAGAGGCTAGGTACAACACGCGCAGTGGCTAGGTACAACACGCGCAGTGGCTAGGTACAACAAGTGCAAAGCAGTGAGAAATCAAATGTGTTACTCCACTGCTTTCAACCAGTGGAATAACACAGTTTATTTCATTGATGAAATTCTACATTTCATTGGAAAGCTTTAAATAAATTACATGTCAATTGATCCTAGCAGGGAACCAGTAATATATATATATTTTGTCCTCTCTATATCCGAATTTTCGGCTTAAAAGCTTTTTTCACAGGAAACATAAATCATCCAGCTAATATATTGTCTTTAAGATTGTTATCCAATTGTTCCTTTCAATTTCTCGTTTGTTGTTCTTATGCGTAGAAATATATCACTCAGGCCTTCGGCCATCGTGATATATTTCTACACATAAGAACTTCAAACTCGGGTTATTCTGTGATATACCACGGTTGATACTTATTATTTCGATTATAACACGACTTACTTCTAATAATTTTAGACGAAAATCAAAGGAGTATTTTCTTCAAACGCCGTGCTACTCCGCTGCATTTGGATTTCGAAATTTCCTCCCGCCTAAGGAGTGATGACGTTATTTTTTATGGAAAATATCAGTCTAGTGCATAAATGAACAAAAGTTGTAACTGATCAATAATTTTATTTATTTTGTCAAATAAAACTGTACAGAATAGTAACTGAAATGTTACTTAACAAAAAAAAAGACGGACAAGAGATTATCTGATTCTAAAAATAGCTCACTTCCGCGAATTTCCACGGTAGTATTTACAAACATCACGTGTCTTTCATTCATAAAATGTTACATGCATTGCATAAATGGAATAGCCAAAATACGGTGCGCGCGCAGCATAGTTCAAGGTAGGTATATTGCAGAATAACCCGAGATAGATTTTACTCTACAAGTATGTATGTTATTAGCTGGGTCGTGTTAGAATTTTCAATAATCTCCTATTGTTTCTTTCAATTTTCAATAAACAAATTAAAATAAACTGCTATCTCAATACTGTATGGTGTTGTAGCACTAAAATATACGAACAATCTTACCCGAGAATTTGTCGACCCCATCGTGAGGTAAGGTTATGTCTAATTCCTTGCCGTGGATTCTGTTCACCTCTGACCGCACTACGATACTAGACACCAATGAGCTGACCTTCTGGGTGTCACAGTCTCGTTCCACTACCATACTGGAATGAGAATTGTATCATATTTGTATGTGTAAAAAACTAGAACAGGACTGCTACCTAACTATATAGAACCATTCAGTACAACTTGTAGAACAAGACTGATACTTAACTATGACAGCATAGAACCATTCAGTACAATTTGTAGAACAAGACTGTTACCTAATTATATAGAACCATACAGTACAACTTGTAGAACAAGACTGCTACCTAACTATATAGAACCATTCAGTACAACTTGTAGAACAAGACTGATACTTAACTATATAGAACCATTCAGTACAACTTGTAGAACAAGACTGCTACCTAACTATGACAGCATAGAACCATTCAGTACAACTTGTAGAACAAGACTGCTACCTAACTATATAGAACCATTCAGTACAACTTGTAGAACAAGACTGCTACCTAACTATATAGAACCAATCAGTACAACTTGTAGAACAAGACTGCTACCTAACTATATAGAACCATTCAAAACAACTTGTAGAACAAGACTGCTACCTAACTATATAGAACCAATCAGTACAACTTGTAGAACAAGACTGCTACCTAACTATATAGAACCAATCAGTACAACTTGTAGAACAAGACTGCTACCTAACTATAACAACATAGAACCATACAGTACAACTTGTAGAACAAGACTGCTACTTAACTATATAGAACCAATCAGTACAACTTGTAGAACAAGACTGCTACCTAACTATATAGAACCATTCAGTACAACTTGTAGAACAAGACTGCTACCTAACTATATAGAACCAATCAGTACAACTTGTAGAACAAGACTGCTACCTAACTATATAGAACCAATCAGTACAACTTGTAGAACAAGACTGCTACTTAACTATATAGAACCATTCAGTACAACTTGTAGAACAAGACTGCTACCTAACTATATAGAACCATTCAGTACAACTTGTAGAACAAGACTGCTACTTAACTATATAGAACCAATCAGTACAACTTGTAGAACAAGACTGCTACCTAACTATATAGAACTATTCAGTACAACTTGTAGAACAAGACTGCTACCTAACTATATAGAACCAATCAGTACAACTTGTAGAACAAGACTGCTACCTAACTATATAGAACCAATCAGTACAACTTGTAGAACAAGACTGCTACCTAACTATGACAGCATAGAACCATTCAGTACAACTTGTAGAACAAGACTGCTACCTAACTATGACAGCATAGAACCATTCAGTACAACTTGTAGAACAAGACTGCTACCTAACTATATAGAACCATTCAGTACAACTTGTAGAACAAGACTGCTACCTAACTATGACAGCATAGAACCATTCAGTACAACTTGTAGAACAAGACTGCTACCTAACTATTAGGGTTAGTCTCAACCTCTCTGATTCATTGCAGATAAGCACAGAGTTCTCTATGGCAGCCAATCAAATCGCTGGAGCTTGAGACCTGATCAAAGTTTAGTCTCAAGCTCTCTGATTCATTGCAGTTGAGCACAGAGTTCTCTATGGCAGCCAATCAAATCTCTGGAGCTTGAGACCTGATCAAAGTTTAATCTCAAGATCTCTGATTTGTTGCAGCTGACAACATTTCTTTATAGCAGCCAATCAAATCTCTGGAGCTTGAAACCTGATCAAGGTTTAGTCTCAAGCTCTCTAATTGGTTGCAGCTGATAACAGTTGATTATGGCAGCCAATCAAATCTCTTGAGCTTGAGATCTGATATTATTTGCACAATTTAGAAAGTAACAATTAATTACTTTAAATGGTATCCAAGTCCAAATCTGTTTTTGAGAAAGAGGGAAGATCCGCAGCATCTCAGTGACCCTTTGTTCACAATTGCTTTCCTGTCTGTAAAACAATTGATTATAAAAAAGTAAAGTGTTTGTTTATTATAGTGTCACCCCTATTTAAAGGGTCAGCCATTTCTGACGTATGAGACACCTCTTTTAATGAACATCAGTACTTCCCAAATGTTATGCTTGTGTGCCAGGCGCCGGGCTGGTAGGCAATCGGTAACCATTATTTAACTAGCTGGAGGCTCACCAACAGGCCATATCAGAACAAACCCCCGACAATGTTCGAACCTTCGACCTCCCGCTCCGTAAGCGGACGCCTTAACCACTAGGCCACGGAGACGGTTTATAATTAGTATGCATGTATAAGGAAACGTTGTATGGTTTGTGTATGTGTATGCGTGTGTGCATGCATTCCATGTGTACATATGCACCTACCGGTATGTATGCATGTATTAACTTGTGATATGAAAGAATCACTGAATGGGGAAGGGGGATTCAGTGGCGTATCTATACAATCAGCTGCCTATGATCACAGTAGGATAATATATCTAACTGTAGTTTAATCTGAAATAGAACATTTAGTGGTGGAAGTCAATAAAAGGGAGATAACACGTCTTACATTAAAATACTATTTTTGTGGGTTGAAAGCATTACTGAATGGGGAAGGGGGATTTAGTGAGCTATCGTGTGGTAGAAAGAATACCGTACTTACTCGCCTATAAGACAGGATTTTTAACACCAGATTATTATACCAGATTTATTTTTTCAAATATCAGTTTGTTCCGACTAGATAATTGATAACTTTATATAGGCTGTTAGCGAGCTCGCTTCTCACAAATGCAACCCTGGTTCGATCCTCGTGCCGGGAAGTATGCGAGATGGAACGGTTGTCGCCAGATCGAACAGGTGGGTTTTCTACGGGTACTCCGGTTTCCTACCACACAAATGATCACATTTACGTTTTCATCCACGCCAACGAGAGTGATTAATATAAGTTGCTAAAACATGCTTCGCAATCGTTGTAAAATAAATGAACTTTAAAAAACTTTATATGGAAATAACTCTAAGGGTGTAACAAAAGCATAGACTTTCATAGCTCTGTCTGTAAACTGAACTTGTCAATAGCATTTTAGCAAATCATATTTATTGTTGTGCATCAGTGCATTTTTGATATTATTTCACATAATTTATAGTGTTTAGTTAATTTGTTAGTTTATCCTCAGCTGACAAATGTAGAAACATACGTACCAGCTAAAATATCTGCCTCATCCATGAAGTGGGTTGTGAGTAGAATTATACGGCCCTTCTTTTTCTCCTTAAGAATGGCCCACAGGTGACGTCTTGAGTAGGGGTCCATACCAGCTGTCGGTTCATCCAGAATAATTATCTGTACAATGGGAATCAATGCTTTGTTTATACATCAATACAGAAGTCGTGATAGCGAGTTTGCTTCAGGTGCGAAAGGCCCGGAGTTCGAGCCCCGCTGGAGCTGCTATGCTTGTGCCCATAGGCAAGGCATTTAAATTCCACGTTGTCTCTTCTCTCTCCCTCGGGGCCATGGGGTCCATCATGAATGAGGTCTTGAGAGTGATTAATTTAAGTTGTAAGAACTTGTTTCACAATCGAGCTAAATAAATTTGTATAATTTAACATAACTAACTAACATAATTATACCTAAGCACATACCTTTGGGTCTCCTACATTGAAACACCTACCTTTGGATCTCCTACAATAACCCAGCTACACCTAAACATCTACCTTTGGATCTCCTACAATAACCAAGCTACACCTAAACATCTACCATTGGATCTCCTACAATAACCAAGCTACACCTAAACATCTACCTTTGGTACTCCTATAATAACCCAGCTACACCTAAACATCTACCTTTGGATCTCCTACAATAACCTAGCTACACCTAAACATCTACCTTTGGTACTCCTACAATAACCCAGCTACACCTAAACATCTACCTTTGGATATCCTACAATAACCCAGCCACACCTAAACACCTACCTTTGGTACTCCTACAATAACCCAGCCACACCTAAACATCTACCATTGGATCTCCTACAATAACCTAGCTACACCTAAACATCTACCTTTGGTACTCCTATAATAACCCAGCTACACCTAAACATCTACCTTTGGTACTCCTACAATAACCCAGCTACACCTAAACACCTACCTTTGGGTCTCCTACAATAACCCAGCCACACCTAAACATCTACCTTTGGATCTCCTACAATAACCTAGCTACACCTAAACACCTACCTTTGGATATCTTACAATAACCCAGCCACACCTAAACACCTACCTTTGGTACTCCTACAATAACCCAGCTACATCTATCTTTGTATCTCCTACAATAACCCAGCTACACCTAAACACCTACCTTTGGATCTCCTACAATAACCCAGCCACACCTAAACATCTACCTTTGTATCTCCTACAATAACCCAGCCACACCTAAACATCTACCTTTGTATCTCCTACAATAACCCAGCCACACCTAAACATCTACCTTTGTATCTCCTACAATAACCCAGCCACACCTAAACATCTACCTTTGTATCTCCTACAATAACCCAGCCACACCTAAACATCTACCTTTGTATCTCCTACAATAACCCAGCCACACCTAAACATCTACCTTTGTATCTCCTACAATAACCCAGCCACACCTAAACATCTACCTTTGTATCTCCTACAATAACCCAGCCACACCTAAACATCTACCTTTGTATCTCCTACAATAACCCAGCCACACCTAAACATCTACCTTTGGTACTCCTACAATAACCCAGCTACACCTAAACATCTACCTTTGGATCTCCTACAATAACCCAGCTACACCTAAACATCTACCTTTGTACCTCCTACAATAACCTAGCTACACCTAAACATCTACCTTTGTACCTCCTACAATAACCTAGCTACACCTAAACATCTACCATTGTACCTCCTACAATAACCCAGCTACACCTAAACATCTACCATTGGATCTCCTACAATAACCAAGCTACACCTAAACACCTACCTTTGGATCTCCTACAATAACCCAGCTACACCTAAACATCTACCTTTGGATCTCCTACAATAACCTAGCTACACCTAAACATCTACCTTTGGATCTCCTACAATAACCTAGCTACACATAAACACCTACCTTTGGTACTCCTACAATAACCCAGCCACACCTAAACACCTACCTTTGGATATCTTACAATAACCCAGCCACACCTAAACACCTACCTTTGGTACTCCTACAATAACCCAGCTACATCTACCTTTGTATCTCCTACAATAACCCAGCTATACCTAAACACCTACCTTTGGATATCCTACAATAACCCAGCTACACCTAAACATCTACCTTTGGATCTCCTACAATAACCCAGCTACACCTAAACATCTACCTTTGTATCTCCTACAATAACCCAGCTACACCTAAACACCTACCTTTGGATCTCCTACAATAACCCAGCCACACCTAAACATCTACCTTTGTATCTCCTACAATAACCCAGCCACACCTAAACACCTACCTTTGGATCTCCTACAATAACCCAGCCACACCTAAACATCTACCTTTGGTACTCCTACAATAACCCAGCCACACCTAAACATCTACCTTTGTATCTCCTACAATAACCCAGCCACACCTAAACATCTACCTTTGGATCCCCTACAATAACCCAGCCACACCTAAACATCTACCTTTGGATCTCCTACAATAACCCAGCTACACCTAAACATCTACCTTTGTATCTCCTACAATAACCTACCTACACCTAAACATCTACCTTTGTATCTCCTACAATAACCCAGCTACACCTAAACACCTACCTTTGGATATCCTACAATAACCTAGCTACACCTAAACATCTACCTTTGGTACTCCTACAATAACCTAGCTACACCTAAACATCTACCTTTGTACCTCCTACAATAACCCAGCTACACCTAAACACCTACCTTTGGATCTCCTACAATAACCCAGCTACATCTAAACACCTACCTTTGGATCTCCTACAATAACCCAGCTACACCTAAACACCTACCTTTGAGTCTCCTATAATAACCCAGCTACACCTAAACATCTACCTTTGGTACTCCTACAATAACCCAGCTACACCTAAACATCTACCTTTGGATCTCCTACAATAACCTAGCTACACCTAAACATCTACCTTTGGTACTCCTACAATAACCCAGCTACACCTAAACATCTACCTTTGGATATCCTACAATAACCCAGCCACACCTAAACACCTACCTTTGGTACTCCTACAATAACCCAGCTACATCTACCTTTGTATCTCCTACAATAACCCAGCTACACCTAAACATCTACCTTTGGTACTCCTACAATAACCCAGCTACACCTAAACACCTACCTTTGGATCTCCTACAATAACCCAGCCACACCTAAACATCTACCTTTGTATCTCCTACAATAACCCAGCTACACCTAAACATCTACCTTTGTATCTCCTACAATAACCTAGCTACACCTAAACATCTACCTTTGTATCTCCTACAATAACCCAGCTACACCTAAACACCTACCTTTGGTACTCCTACAATAACCCAGCTACACCTAAACACCTACCTTTGGATATCCTACAATAACCTAGCTACACCTAAACATCTACCTTTGGTACTCCTACAATAACCTAGCTACACCTAAACATCTACCTTTGTACCTCCTACAATAACCCAGCTACACCTAAACACCTACCTTTGAACTCCTACAATAACCCAGCTACACCTAAACATCTACCTTTGGATATCCTACAATAACCCAGCTACACCTAAACATCTACCTTTGTATCTCCTACAATAACCCAGCTACACCTAAACACCTACCTTTGGATCTCCTACAATAACCCAGCCACACCTAAACATCTACCTTTGTATCTCCTACAATAACCCAGCCACACCTAAACACCTACCTTTGGATCTCCTACAATAACCCAGCCACACCTAAACATCTACCTTTGGTACTCCTACAATAACCCAGCCACACCTAAACATCTACCTTTGTATCTCCTACAATAACCCAGCCACACCTAAACATCTACCTTTGGATCCCCTACAATAACCCAGCCACACCTAAACATCTACCTTTGGATCTCCTACAATAACCCAGCTACACCTAAACATCTACCTTTGTATCTCCTACAATAACCTACCTACACCTAAACATCTACCTTTGTATCTACTACAATAACCCAGCTACACCTAAACACCTACCTTTGGATATCCTACAATAACCTAGCTACACCTAAACATCTACCTTTGGTACTCCTACAATAACCTAGCTACACCTAAACATCTACCTTTGTACCTCCTACAATAACCCAGCTACACCTAAACACCTACCTTTGGATCTCCTACAATAACCCAGCTACATCTAAACACCTACCTTTGGATCTCCTACAATAACCCAGCTACACCTAAACACCTACCTTTGAGTCTCCTATAATAACCCAGCTACACCTAAACATCAACCTTTGGTACTCCTACAATAACCCAGCTACACCTAAACATCTACCTTTGGATCTCCTACAATAACCTAGCTACACCTAAACATCTACCTTTGGTACTCCTACAATAACCCAGCTACACCTAAACATCTACCTTTGGATATCCTACAATAACCCAGCCACACCTAAACACCTACCTTTGGTACTCCTACAATAACCCAGCTACATCTACCTTTGTATCTCCTACAATAACCCAGCTACACCTAAACATCTACCTTTGGTACTCCTACAATAACCCAGCTACACCTAAACACCTACCTTTGGATCTCCTACAATAACCCAGCCACACCTAAACATCTACCTTTGTATCTCCTACAATAACCCAGCTACACCTAAACATCTACCTTTGTATCTCCTACAATAACCTAGCTACACCTAAACATCTACCTTTGTATCTCCTACAATAACCCAGCTACACCTAAACACCTACCTTTGGTACTCCTACAATAACCCAGCTACACCTAAACACCTACCTTTGGATATCCTACAATAACCTAGCTACACCTAAACATCTACCTTTGGTACTCCTACAATAACCTAGCTACACCTAAACATCTACCTTTGTACCTCCTACAATAACCCAGCTACACCTAAACACCTACCTTTGAACTCCTACAATAACCCAGCTACACCTAAACATCTACCTTTGTATATCCTACAATAACCCAGCTACACCTAAACATCTACCTTTGGTACTCCTATAATAACCCAGCTACACCTAAACATCTACCTTTGGTACTCCTACAATAACCCAGCTACACCTAAACATCTACCTTTGGATCTCCTACAATAACCTAGCTACACCTAAACATCTACCTTTGGTACTCCTACAATAACCCAGCTACACCTAAACATCTACCTTTGGATATCCTACAATAACCCAGCCACACCTAAACACCTACCTTTGGTACTCCTACAATAACCCAGCCACACCTAAACATCTACCTTTGGTACTCCTACAATAACCCAGCCACACCTAAACATCTACCTTTGGTACTCCTACAATAACCCAGCTACATCTAAACATCTACCTTTGGATCTCCTACAATAACCTAGCTACACCTAAACACCTACCTTTGGATATCTTACAATAACCCAGCCACACCTAAACACCTACCTTTGGTACTCCTACAATAACCCAGCTACATCTACCTTTGTATCTCCTACAATAACCCAGCTACACCTAAACACCTACCTTTGGATCTCCTACAATAACCCAGCCACACCTAAACATCTACCTTTGTATCTCCTACAATAACCCAGCCACACCTAAACACCTACCTTTGGATCTCCTACAATAACCCAGCCACACCTAAACATCTACCTTTGTATCTCCTACAATAACCTAGCTACACCTAAACATCTACCTTTGTATCTCCTACAATAACCCAGCTACACCTAAACACCTACCTTTGGATATCCTACATTAACCTAGCTACACCTAAACATCTACCTTTGGTACTCCTACAATAACCTAGCTACACCTAAACATCTACCTTTGTACCTCCTACAATAACCCAGCTACACCTAAACACCTACCTTTGGATCTCCTACAATAACCTAGCTACACCTAAACACCTACCTTTGGGTCTCCTACAATAACCTAGCTACATCTAAACACCTACCTTTGGATCTCCTACAATAACCTAGCTACATCTAAACACCTACCTTTGGGTCTCTTACAATAACCTAGCTACATCTAAACACCTACCTTTGGGTCTCCTACAATAACCTAGCTACATCTAAACACCTACCTTTGGATCTCCTACAATAACCCAGCTACATTATAACACCTAAACACCCACCTTTGGACCGCCTACTATTAAACACCTAAACACCTTACTGGATCTCCTATACTAACCCAGCTATACCTAAGCACCTATCTTTGGAGCTCCTATAATAACCCAGCTACATTGAAACAACTAAACACTCACATTTGGACCTCCTACCATTAAACACCTAAACACCTTACTTTGAACCTCCTACAATAACCAAACTATACCTAAACACCTACCTTTGGGTCTCCTATAATAGCAATTGCCACTGAAAGTTTACGTTTCTGGCCTCCACTCAGTTTTAATGACCGGACATTTTTCTGGTCCTTCAGACCAACACTATCCAATGCTGTATTTATCTACAATGTTTGGAGAAATACCATTTAGCAACATAAAATTACATTTATCACATGATTCAGTTGGAATAAGGATTCAACATCAGTAGGCACTTGATCTATTAATAATTGATATTTGTTTGTTCAGTGAATTATCAAATTATATTTCACTAAATGGTTTGTTTGTTTTGTTTGGATTTTACACCTGCATCACAACCATTTTGGGCTATATCGCCGGCGGGCAGTTGACTTAACAACACCTTTCCTGAGCAGGCGCCAGTGGTTAACCAGTACTTGGTGCACCAACCTCCGTAAGATGTTTTTCATATACATGAAACATGGCCTGAGTGGGGCCCGAACCCATGACCATCAGTGATGATAGGTTACAGTGGTATACAAATCAGTGACCTTAACCACTCGACCACATAGCCGGACTCACCGAATGAACATTGAAAGCTTTATTATTATGAGTGGCACCAGCCACGAGTGATAAGAATAGCTTTCTATGTTCTATCCTACAAGCATGGCACAACCAACTCTGACATAAGTCGCACGACATGCATTTCAATGTATGAAATTAACGTACGGATGTTCCACTATTAACAGTAAATATATTTACAACACACATATACACATAGCTCAATACATGTACATGCACACTGTGTGAAATCATTTTGAATATACAGTAGATGTGTACTGTATGTATGTTCCATTAATGTCAAACCCCATGCGGGGACGGAGACATGTTTTCCTGGGCAAGCTTAGCCAACCTAAGTGGTCAACCAGTACTAAGCAATGTGTGTGAGGTGCTTTGCTCAATGACACCACATACGTGCCCTGACCGAGTATCGAACCCGGGACCGATCGATTCCAAATCTGACGCTCTACCACTGGACCACGGATGCCACTATCTATTTAACAGCTGAATGCACAATTACTCTACAAAATCCCTGTAACCTTACAATAGTCAGGTATTCATTCACTATTGCTGCTTGAACTAGGTAGGTGAGCATGTTAAAAAGAAATATTCATTTCGCAATCATGAATAAATCAATAAAAAGTAAATCAAGCAGACCTCTTCCTCTACTTGATTGTCAGGAACACCCTTGATCCCAGCAAAGATGCGAAGATGTTCAATACATGTGAAGTCATCAAATAAGATGTTGTGTTGTGGACACACTCCGGTCATGTGTCGGAGGGTAGTTATATCCTGTGCATCTGATACATCCTGCAAAATAAAGGTCAACATCAACTGTAAAACAACTTCAGACATTGTAGCCAACTTCTGACAGTGTAGCCAACTTCTGACATTTTAGCCAACTTCTGACATTATAGCCAACTTCTGACATTGTAGCCAACTTCTGACATTATAGCCAACTTCTGACATTGTAGCCAACTTCTGACATTGTAGCCAACTTCTGACATTATAGCCAACTTCTGACATTGTAGCCAACTTCTGACATTTTAGCCAACTTCTGACATTATTGCCAACTTCTGACATTATAGCCAACTTCTGACATTGTAGCCAACTTCTGACATTATAGCCAACTTCTGACATTGTAGCCAACTTCTGACATTGTAGCCAACTTCTGACATTTTAGCCAACTTCTGACATTTTAGCCAACTTCTGACATTTTAACCAACTTCTGACATTGTACCCAACTTCTGACATTTTAGCCAACTTCTGACATTTTAGCCAACTTCTGACATTTTAGCCAACTTCTGACAGTGTAGCCAACTTCTGACATTGTAGCCAACTTCTGACAGTGTAGCCAACTTCTGACATTTTAGCCAACTTCTGACATTGTAGCAAAGGTCAACTTTATTTGGCAAGCAGCTTCCAACATTGCAACGAAGGTCAACATCATTTGGCAAACAACTTCTGACATTGTAGCAAAGGTCAACTTTATTTGGCAAGCAGCTTCCAACATTGCAACGAAGGTCAACATCATTTGGCAAACAACTTCTGACATTGTAGCAAAGGTCAACTTTATTTGGCAAGCAGCTTCCAACATTGTAACGAAGGTCAACATCATTTGGCAAACAACTTCTGACATTGTAGCAAAGGTCAACTTTATTTGGCAAGCAGCTTCCAACATTGCAACGAAGGTCAACATCAATTAGCAAACAACTTCCAACATTGTAACGAAGGTCAACATGATTTGGCATACAACTGTCTTCCTTGTATTACACAGACTGGTTTAATGCAATTACTTACCAGTCCTAGGATGTGTGCGCTACCAGACGTGGCACCAGTCATGCCTGTAAGAATGTTTAACAGAGTTGTCTTTCCCGCTCCATTATGACCCAGTATGGCAGTGATCTGGCCCTCATATATAGTCAAGGACAAACCTAAACGAGATAAGTGAGAAAATGGTTATGGGAAACAATCAAACATGTACATGTGAAGCACAAACGACCAGGTGTATTGCGTGTAAATATCAGCTGATCTGTTATGAGGTGACGATGTTATTAACCAGGTTAAAGCTGATCTGTTATGAGATGAAGCTGTTATTAACCTGGTTAAAGCTGATCTGTTATGAGATGAAGATGTTATTAACCTGGTTAAAGCTGATCTGTTATGAGATGAAGCTGTTATTAACCAGGTTAAAGCTGATCTGCTATGAGATGACGACGTAATTAACCAGGTTAAAGCTGATCTGTTATGAGATGAAGCTGTTATTAACCAGGTTAAAGCTGATCTGCTATGAGATGACGATGTTATTAACCAGGTTAAAGTTAATCTGTTATGAGATGAAGCTGTTATTAACCAGGTTAAAGCTGACCTGTTATGAGATGACAATGTTATTAACCAGGTTAAAGCTGATCTGTTATGAGATGAAGCTGTTATTAACCTGGTTAAAGCTGATCTGTTATGAGATGAAGATGTTATTAACCAGGTTAACATTTTAAGATGAATGGAAGAGCAATCATGTCAACCAAGCCATGCAATAATTTAAGGAATGAATCGGGAGTTAATAGTTTCCATCTGGGTATGAACTACATTGGATGTGGCTAAAGTGTGAGGAGGCCAAAGCCATCCACGCTAACCTTAAACATGCCCAATGTAGTTCATACCCTGATATAATTATTAACAGGTGATTCATTACTTATCTTTACATTAATTATTCTTTTCAATGGCACAAATAAATTATAGCACACTTACAGGTAAATAGATCATCCATGGAACAGCGTAAACTATAAGACATGCCTTTTCTGCGAATGCGTAGGCCCGTACCTTCGAGTGCGCATGTCAGCTGCATATCATTAGTTGGAATCCCTCATACGAAAATGTATACAATCAGGGCACATACGTTCATCGAAGGAAATGCAATAGCGATGTAAATATAACTCATTGGTTTGATGGATGGATGGAGATGGAGGATGGATGGGTGGAGATGGAGGATGGATGGTGGAGATGGAGGATGGATGGATGGAGATGGAGGATGGATGGTGGAGATGGAGGATGGATGGGTGGAGATGGAGGATGGATGGTGGAGATGGAGGATGGATGGATGGAGATGGAGGAAGGATGTGCACCAAGTGATTCAATAACTCATAAATTTGACGGACGGAGATGGTTGAAAGACACAGACCAAACAGTGTAATAACTCATTGCTTTTCCTGCTAAACAACCAAGCTACACGGTGCAATAATGCTGTATAAATCATTGCTTTTCCTGCTAAACAACCAAGCTACACAGTGCAATAATGCTGTATACATCATTGCTTTTCCTGCTAAACAACCAAGCTACACGGTGCAATAATGCTGTATAAACCATTGACATACCATTAACTGCTTTGATTGTTTCCTTCTTTTTATCCTTTTTAACTTCAAATGTTTTGGTTAGATTGTTGATTCTGAAATTGAAATAATGTTAACACTTGAACCGTAGACAGGAACAATTGAAATAATAGGCTGTCCGATTAGCGCAGTGGTTAGCACACTCACTTCTCACCATTGCAACCCGGGTTTGATCCTCGGACCGGGAAGTATGTGAGTTGATACGGTGGTCGCCAGATCAGACAGGTTGGTTTTCTCCGGGTACTCCGGTTTCCTCCCACACAAATGACCACATTTACGCTCTCATCCGCGCCAACGAGAGTGATTAATATAAGTTGTTAAAACTTGCTTCGCAATCGTTGTACAATAAATAAAGTTTAAACTTAAAATTGAAATAAATGGTGTTTTTATATAGTTTATTTTACTGTAGTTAATTTCAGAAATAATATTTGTCTTTCAGTTATTTATTGGTGAATAAAACATGGTTTGGAGTTACGATGTGCAGGAATTAACCACGCAGGCCATATGCCTAAGTGGTTAATTCCGGTGCTCAGAATGACAATGTTTTATTCGACTATAAATAACCAAAATACAAATATTATTTCAATTCAAATGTCCAAAATATCTAAATAGCGAACAAATAGTTGGTGTTATTTTTTTGGAAGTGGAAGTGATGCCACAAAACTACAAAGATGCTAGTAAAATGATGTGCTAAACACGTGCTAACCTAAACACGTGCTAAGCTAAACACATGCTAAACTAAACACATGTGCTAAACTAAACATGTGCTAAACTAAACATGTGCTAAACTAAACATGTGCTAACTAAACAAGTGCTAAACTAAACACGTGCTAAACTAAACACATGTGCTAAACTAAACAAGTGCTAAACTAAACACATGTGCTAAACTAAACAAGTGCTAAACTAAACACGCATGCTAAACCACGGTTTATTGCAGATTTAAACACGGTAAATTCCTTCTTTGTGTATACAGATAACATGCGAAAACATGTTAGAATAGCCCTTAACTTCATAGAGACATATGTTTTCGTATTACCACTAAAAAAGGACGTTTCAATATGTACTGACTAAAATGTATAAAAATTAAGTTACAATTTGCATCCCTGCCTGACCCCTATTTTGACAGTCCCTCAATTTTATTGAGTGAAACATAAACATATTTATTCTTTTCCTACATAGATACGTGTATACTCTATTGTATCTCCATTCATAATCAATGGATAACGTCAATTAATCTACCTCCACAGATGTAGAGAAATCTTCCGAGATCGCGACCTTTGCCTCCACAGATGTAGAGAAAACTTCCGAGATAGCGACCTTTGCCTACACAGATGTAGAGAAAACTTACGAGATCGCGACCTTTGCTTACACAGATGTAGAGAAAACTTACGAGATCGCGACCTTTGCCTACACAGATGTAGAGAAAACTTACGAGATCGCGACCTTTGCCTCCACAGAAATAGAGAAAACTTACGATATGATGACCTTTGCCTCTATGAAAATAGAGATAACTTACAAGATGGTGACCTTTGCCTCCACAGAAATAGAGATAACTTACGAGATCGCGACCTTTGCCTCCATGGAAGCGGCGACTGGTTCTATTTCAACACCTTCCTGCACATTGTCTGTATGTTGCTCTATTCGGAGAAACACCTGATTATTATAGGCAGCAGCAGTCACCTTGTCTCTAGTAGCCGGGCACCAGAATGACTTGGTGAAGATAAACCATGGCTTATACCGGGGACCATATTCTCCTGAAACAGATAAACCATGGCTTAGACCAGGGACAATACACACTTGTTGAAGAAAACTATGAGGGCACAATACACTCATGCAGAAGATGAACACTACATGTCTAGACCAGGGCATATAATCTCTTGTACAAGATCAGCTATAGTTTATACAAATTTATTTTAACTCGATTGCGAAACAAGTTCTTACAACTTATATTAATCACTCTCGAGACCTCATTCTTGATGGAATCCATCGTCATGAGGGAGAGAGAAGAGACAACGTGGAATTTAAATGCCTTGCCTATGGGCACAATTGTAACGGCTCCAGCAGAGCTCGAACTCCGGACCTTTCGCACCTGAAGCGACCGCACATCCACTGCACTATCATGACTTTACACATATCACAGATCAGCTATGGCTTAGGCTAGGAACCATAAGAGACTATAAAACATTAATGATGACTTGGATCAGTAAACATTCTCTCCTATCTGAGGTAAATAATGGCTCAAGCCGGGAACCATACTCTCCTCTCTGAGATAAATAATGGCTCAGGCCAGGAACCATACTCTCCTATCTGAGATAAATAATGGCTCAGGCCGGGAACCATTCTCTCCTATCTGAGATAAATAATGGCTCAAGCCAGGAACCATACTCTCCTATCTGAGATAAATAATGGCTCAAGCCAGGAACCATACTCTCCTATCTGATATAAATAATGGCTCAAGCCGGGAACCATACTCTCCTATCCGATATAAATAATGGCTCAGGCTGGGAACAATACTCTCCTATCTGAGATAAATAATGGCTCAGGCCGGGAACCATACTCTCCTATCTGAGATAAATAATGGCTCAGGCCGGGAACCATACTCTCCTATCTGAGATAAATAATGGCTCAGGCCGGGAACCATACTCTCCTATCTGAGATAAATAATGGCTCAGGCCGGGAACCATACTCTCCTATCTGAGATAAATAATGGCTCAGGCCGGGAACCATACTCTCCTATCTGAGATAAATAATGGCTCAAGCCGGGAACAATACTCTCCTATCTGATATAAATAATGGCTCAGGCCGGGAACCATACTCTCCTATCTGATATAAATAATGGCTCAGGCTGGGAACCATACTCTCCAATCTGAGATAAATAATGGCTCAAGCCGGGAAACATTCTCTCCTATCTGAGATAAATAATGGCTCAGGCCGGGAACCATACTCTCCTGTCTGAGATAAATAATGGCTCAGGCCGGGAACCATACTCTCCTATCTGATATAAATAATGGCTCAGGCCGGGAACCATACTCTCCTATCTGAGATAAATAATGGCTCAGGCCAGGGAACCATACTCTCCTATCTGAGATAAATAATGGCTCAAGCCAGGAACCATTCTCTACTATCTGAGATAAATAATGGCTCAAGCCGGGAACCATACTCTCCTCTCAGAGATAAACCAGTGGTCTCCTATCAGATGATGCGGAGTATAAAACATGCCCACATACCTGGGATGACGTTGTCAAAGTATACTGCCAGAGCAAAGTACAGAACCGAGTCCACCACAAGCATTAAAAGAGGGCCACTTAATGGAAAGTCACCTTGACCTGCTGACTCAAAGGTCATACCACCGCGTAGATCCAGGAAAATAGCCTGAAATAAGTACGTTTGTACGTAAATATGTTAAATACATAAATAAGTTGATGACATGAACGTATGCAATAGCCTGGTATACTGCACAAATACAAAGGCTGAACAGCTATAAATTAATATTATTCAATTACACGAGCAGCACAGACGGATCTGTAGTCCAGTGGTAACACGCTGGACTGGTAATCCAGGGATCGCAGGTTCGATCCCCTGTCTGACCCTAATAAAATGAACAGTCTTTCAGATGGGACGTTAAACTGAGGTCTTGTGTCGGTGCTTTACACCGTGCATGTAAAAGAACCAGAGGAGACTCTGGAATGGGTCTCTGTCTGTATCATTGCACTATCCTCCAAAATCTAAAATGATTAATCTCTTCAGGAGGCGTCGCTCATATGGGCAACCGGTAGCGACGATAAATAAACGTAAAACACACACACACGAGCAGCTAGATTTATTTCACTTGATATGAGCATGATGATGAGTCATAGACGAGAGAATTGAATGATCCAAAACATAAGTTTAATACAGTAAAAGTTAATGTTCCTAGTTTATTCTACCTTACACTACAGGCGAGAGGACAATGCAGGTTTTACCTTACACTACAGGTGAGAGGACAATGCTCTACCTTACACTACTGGTAAGAGGTCACTGCAGGTTCTACCTTACACTACAGGTAAGAGGACATTGCAGGTTCTACCTTACACTACAGGTGAGAGGACATTGCAGGTTCAACCTTGCACAACAGGTGAGAGGACACTGCATGTTCTACATTACAATACAGGTAAGAGGACACTGCATGTTCTACCTTATGCTGCAGGGGAGAGGACAATGCAGGTTCTACCTAACACTACAAGTAAGAGGACACTGCAGGTTGGCAGAAATATCAAGGAATCCTCTTAAAGTTGGCAATAGAGGTGAAAGAGTTAACTCATGGCAATGGATTCCCTCATGATTCTCCTCAGGAATGAGGCCTCGAGAGCGATTAATCTAATGTTGCAGGAACTTGTTTCACAATCAAGCTAATGTAAATTTGTATAGACTAAACTAAAGAGTTAACTAGTCAAACAATTTGGGATACTGTGTTTGTGTGTTTTACGTTTATTTATTGTCGCTACCGGTTGCCTATATGAGCGACGCCTCCTGAAGGGAATAGTCAATTTAGATTGTTGGAGGATAGTGCAATGATACAGACAGAGACCCATCCCAGTCTCCTCTGGTTCTTTTACGTGCATGGTGTACAACACCGACACGAGACCTCGGTTTAAAATCCCATCTGAAAGACTGTTTATTTTATTAGATTCAGACAGGGGATCGAACCTGAGATCCCTGGATTACCAGTCCAGCGTGTTACCACTGAACTACAGATCCGTCTGGGATACTGGTCCACAACACAAGAATTTATTTTGACAAATATAGTAACAAAATGTCATTACAACAATCTATGGAACATTCATTTGATACAAAGAAAAAGATAACATTGATATTGGGTAACAACAAAATCATATCTAGGACATGAATAGTTTAACATACAGATCTTTCTAAATGCAGATAACATTCAGCTATACCGACCCTTCAGAGTTACTAATCTAAATATAGCCAGTAGATAACTAATTATTGCTGTATTGTGCATTCATATACTCTTTATTTCCACTTTGCAGTGATTATTCACATATTTATGACAACAGAACAAACAGTACATAGAAATATAAACAGAATATCAATACTTCAAATTCTATATATACAAATGATATGAACATGTTTGTAAAAGGCATTGGAAAAATGTGTCAAAAGAATGCCTATTCCAGAAAGTGTATCACATAATGTAGCCGGTCCAGTGATTGGGTCAATCCCTACTTACGAGGCTCCTGCTACACCTGTGACACCCTCCCCAGAACAAACTTCGTTTCACACACAATTCGAAAGTTTTACACAAATGAAATTACAATGTTCACATAGCATATGTTAATGCTGCTAACCCAATTGCTACGTGCGTATGACACATGTTATTCGTGTATAGAATACAATATAATTCGTTGCAAATTCCAGTTCGAACTAACTTGAATACAAATGTATACGATTTCACTTGCATGTGACAACGTCACACAGACACTGTTTGCCTTTTAAAGCAGTCACTTCTTGCCTTAGTAATTAGGCGGATAACGGGTATGCACAGAAAATGCTCATAGCAATATCTAGGGTTCTCTAGAATTATGGAAACTTGACGAAACGAAAACCAAGTTACCTGTAAGAGAGTAGAATTATATTGTTCGTTGCTAGCATGTATAGTATAGTTACATACACTTCAGTATTAAACTGATGTTAGTTTGGGTTTTGTTTTTGTTTTTTTTTATTTAACCCTTTCCTTCATAGATATTTAGGTTAATATACTATTATATCTCCATGCAAACGACAGCCATTTAACCCTTTCCTTCATAGAGATTTAGGTTAATATACTATTATTACTCCATGCATGGGAGCCATTTAACTCTTTCCTTCATAGAGATTTAGGTTAATATACTATTATATCTCCATGCAAACGACAGCCATTTAACCCTTTCCTTCATAGAGATTTAGGTTAATATACTATTATATCTCCATACAAACGACAGCCATTTAACCCTTTCCTTCATAGAGATTTAGGTTAATATACTATTATATCTCCATGCATGGGAGCCATTTAACTCTTTCCTTCATAGAGATTTAGGTTAATATACTATTAATCTCCATGCAAACGACAGCCATTTAACCCTTTCCTTTATAGATATTTAGGTTTATATACTATTATATCTCCATACAAACGACAGCCATTTAACACTTTCCTTCATAGAGATTTAGGTTAATATACTATTATATCTCCATGCAAACGACAGCCATTTAACCCTTTCCTTCATAAAGATTTAGGTTAATATACTATTATATCTCCATGCAAACGACAACCATTTAACCCTTTCCTTCATAAAGATTTAGGTTAATATACTATTATATCTCCATGCAAACGACAGCCATTTAACCCTTTCCTTCATAAAGATTTAGGTTAATATACTATTATATCTCCATGCAAACGACAGCCATTTAACCCTTTCCTTCATAGAGATTTAGGTTAATATACTATTATATCTCCATACAAATGACAGCCATTAACCCTTTCCTTCATAGAGATTTAGGTTAATATACTATTATATCTCCATACAAACGACAGCCATTTAACACTTTCCTTCATAGAGATTTAGGTTAATATAATATTATATCTCCATGCAAACGACAGCCATTTAGCTATCATGCAGTGGATACGTAGTTGCCATATTTATCCCACCTCAATAGATATTACTGGGACTACCTGAGATTTAGGTTAATATACTATTATATCTCCATACAAATGACAGCCATTTAGCTACCATGCAGTGGATAAGTAGTCGCCATATCTATCCCACCTCCATAGATATTACTAGGACTACATGAGATTTAGGTTAATATACTATTATATCTCCATACAAATGACAGCCATTTAGCTATCATGCAGTGGATGAGTAGTCGCCATATCTATCCCACCTCCATAGATATTACTGGCACTACATGAAATTCTGGCCTTTATTATGAGCATTGGTTTGGCTACTACATTGTCAATGTATGTCGTATTGGTAATGGCATAAAGAGGTGCTTCTATGAGGGAAAGGGTTAAACATATTTTTTCCCAACATTATACAGTTTGTGCAATGCATATATTACATGTACCTCAGCTGGGTACCAACTCCTGAAAACTTTTTCAGACCTCAAGCTCAAGTGATTTGATTGGTTGACTTTGATATTTACATTCAGCTGAACCAATCAGAAGTTCGAGACTGATGTTGAGATTGGAGCAAAGTGTTATACCCTCCAGGCCAGGCCTTTAGGACCTGAATTTAACGCGCTACAACTGCGCTATCATGATTACCTATATAGAATTGACATGAAGTACTGCTGATACTGTAGATATTCCTACATTGGCTACAAGGGCCATAACTCTTGCAAACTTGTATAGATTTGGTATGATGTGAGCTAAAAATATAAAAAGCTAGCTGACCTGATCGATGCCGAGTGCAAGAGCTACTGGGGAGAACAGGCAGA
This sequence comes from Archivesica marissinica, assembly GCA_014843695.1. Classification (NCBI taxonomy): domain Eukaryota; kingdom Metazoa; phylum Mollusca; class Bivalvia; order Venerida; family Vesicomyidae; genus Archivesica; species Archivesica marissinica. Next base: position 16,352,757 of record CM026395.1, on the reverse strand, counting down.
GCAGCCATCTGCCATACACGGGTATAGTGTAGGTCACACTGCCAGTACCTTCCTCAACCGTCCTCGTCATGCTCACCATCAAATACAGACAACTAATTAACATCGTAGACAAACTGGCTATCCCACCTGCCGTCTGAAATATATGAAGTAATATACAGTCTGCATCCGTTATGTCGAATTCCGTCGGACCAAATAAAATACTTTATATGTAAAAAGAAGAATTCATTGAAGAATGATGTGCAGAGGAAGGACAGAGAGATGATGAAAATGTACTTACTGTAGACTTGTTGAAGAATGGTGTGAAGAGGAAGGACAGAGAGATGATCGACATGTACTTACTATAGACTTGTTGAAGAATGGTGTGAAGGGGAAGGAGAGAGAGATGCTGAACATATACTTACTGTAGACTTGTTGAAGAATGGTGTAAAAAGGAGAGAGAGATGATGAGCATGTACTTGAACATGTACTTACTGTAGACTTGTTGAAGAATGGTGTGAAGAGGAAGGACAGAGAGATGATGAACATGTACTTACTGTAGACTTGTTGAAGAATGGTGTGAAGAGGAAGGAGAGAGAGATGATGAACATATACTTACTGTAGACTTGTTGAGGAATGGTGTGAAGAGGAAGGAGACAGATGATGAACATGTACTTACTGTAGACTTGTTGAAGAATGGTGTGAAGAGGAAGGAGAGAGATGATGAACATGTACTTACTGTAGACTTGTTGAAGAATGGTGTGAAGAGGAAGAACAGAGAGATTATGACATGTACTTACTGTAGACATGTTGAAGAATGGTGTGAAGAGGAAGGACAGCAAGATGATGAACATGTACTTACTGTAGACTTGTTGAAGAATGGTGTGAAGAGGAAGGACAGAGAGATGATGGACATCCCATACAGGAACAGGAGCATGTAGAATAAAAACAGGTTGCTGTTCTGGAAAAACTTGGCACCATACGCAATACCAGTGACGACCCCTGTGACGACCATGATAATAATTACGTACACTAGGCAGTAAGTTATCCTGAAAATAAACAACAAATGAAACCATTATCATAAACAATATTTACAATGCTTAAAGCCATTGATAATTTGCAATCAAACTATTAATAATTTTATATATGTACAATGTACATGATTAGATGAAAACAAGGGAATGGCAAATGTGTGTGAATGCTTGGCTGAAGTCTTTGAAAAAGGGCATGTTTAACAGTAATAGGTCAATGTGGACCACTATTGACTAGAACCTGAAGTATTGAATGTGCATACCAGATTAATCTATCAAAATAGGAAGATGTTGACCTTGAAAACGATTATGGTCAACATGTATATAGTGGTGCACGGACACGAACCAGTAAGAAATAAAATGGGTCATTTCACTGCTTACAAATACAACCAGTGGAATAACAGATTTTATTTCACTGATAAATTTCTATATTCATTGGAAAGCATAAAAAATAACTTTATTTACATGAATTTCAGAAAACTAGAGAACGGAATCGTACCAGAATACAGAGCTCCTCAGCCCCATCATCTGCATCCCTTCTTTAATCTTCTTCTCTTTCTCTGCTACTAAGGCAACCGTCAACATGCTGATCAGTGGCGAATACGCAATCACAAAATACATGGATGATATAATCTGGATGTAACTGCTGTCCTGTAAGAAGGCTGGTTTGGGTAACATTTGGATGGATACATCTGGTACAGAGAACGAGGACACTCCGGTCTCGATTCGTATCAAGGCTGTATCTATGGCCGTCTGCAGCTGTGCAAACAATGTGAAGAGGTACTGATTCACCGTACAGCGATAGTCACTCTGCAAACCATCGTCATTTACCTGCTTACCGTTCTGCATACGTCGGCAACTACTCTGGCTGGTATACACACTACCAATTGCTGTAGCTGGTACAAGTCCATCTGCATATCGCAGAGCATATGTCAAGTTTGAACCATTGTTATAATTGAACAAGATTCCTGCTAACACGTTGCTGCTATTAATCCTATATTGGTTCTCAACTTCGGAAGCATTTGCGAAGTACTCTTCAGTTAACGTTACATTAGTTTTTGATAGAATTATTTCAGCTACATTCACCATCAAAGCCCGGGTGTCGGAATTATCTGGACTTATCAGTAGCCGCTTGGAATTAGCAATCTGTTTGGTGAAGATGTCGCTTTCAAACAGCGAATAACTTGAAAAATTTCCAAACTGCGGCATGGCGTCTTTCTGTGACATCAATTTGATGACAGCCAAAATTACAATGAAGTAAATCGGAAGAATGAACTCCTGGAAAGAAAATAAGTCAACAGAATAATTAATATTCAAGGAATTTACGCAGGTACTGTGATACAACAGCACCATTGAAAGTATATACAGTCAAACTTGTATTAAGAGACGACAAAGGGAATGGCTGTCCGATTAGCGCAGTGGTTAGCGCACTCGCTTCTCACCAATGCGACCCGGGTTCGATCCTCGGACAGGGAAGTATGTGAGATGGTACGATGGTCGCCAGATCGGACAGGTGGGTTTTCTCCGGGTACTCTGGTTTCCTCCCACATGAATGACCACATACACGCTTTCATCCGAGCCAACGATAGTGTTTAATATAAGTTGTTAAAACTTGCTTCGCAATTGTTGTAAAATAAATAATGTTTAAATTTAAATTAATTAATTAATATTCAAGGAATTTACGTAAGTGTTATGATACAGCAGCACCACATAAAGTATATACAGTCAAACTTGTATTAAAATACGACAAAGGGAAGGTCAAAAAGCGGTCTCTAAGCAGGAATGGTCTCTTAATACAGACTAATTTGTTCACAACACAAACGGTAACTGAAAAAGTGGTCTCTTTAATAGATGTGGTCTTTCGGGCAAGTTTGACTGTATAGTGAAACCTGTTTATATAGACCACAAATAGGGTACCTCAAAGGTGGTCTTTATGGACAGGTGGTTCTTGTTCAGATGCTTACCTGTAAACGCTTTAATAATGGCTTCAGATGGTAGGTAGTATTTCACACAGATTGGACTGGAGATTAAAATTGAATAATGATGACCAGTCTAGCGTGGTCTTAGCAATATCCAGACTAGCACATCATCTAGTCTTCGGTGGAAGTCGTGATAGCGCAGTGGTAGCGTGTTCATTTCAGGTGCGAAAGGTCCAGAGTTCGAGCCCCCGTTGCCTCTTCTCTCTTCCTCGTGGCGATGGACTCCAGTTTATTTAATTGTTTTGTTTTTTTGGCGCAACAGGTCAAATACATGGATTCAAATATTTATTTATGAACTATATGGCTCTTAGTTGGCTAAAAATAATATATATATATATATATATATATACACAAAATATTGGCTCCAATTTTTTTCAATTGGCCACAGAAGTGGCGCAGATAAAAATTCCGACAGAGGGAACTCTGGTTTCGCAATTGAGCTAAAATAAATTTGAATAAACTAAGGTGCTCATACTATATTTAACAATTTCTTGGGAGCCATGTCTCTGACCGCAAAATGTTCTAGTCTTCAACAAATGTCTACTATTTGAACAATTTCTAGCGAACCACGTCTTTGAGAACTAGCTGTATGGAGTTGGCTATCGCTATAAGTTCATATAAAACTTACCCATAAAGTTGACTTAATATTCCTTCGTTTCAGTAACAGCACCTTGAACATCATCACCTTGAACTGACCAAACCATGTTGACCTCATTTTAATGTCTGCTTTCCCTGAACTGTTTTCAGGGCCTATTGTATTTGAAAAATGATTTCTGAAACAGAGAAATTGAATCGCTATTAATTTTAGTCAGTAATGGCATCAAGAGGTGCTTCTATGAGGGAAAGGATTAATGCAGGTTGGCTGACCACTAATCCAGGTTTGACTGTATTCCACAATTCAACTTCTATTCCAGTTCCCATTTTTGCTGTCAGCATGTCAAATCTGTGTTTCTTGAAACATGACAGATAATTCTAACCCTAATGGAGATCATCTCCCTGATTTCAGCAGTTAAATTATATACATTAATGTTAATTACCACATTATCACAAATGTTCACCTAATTTATTACTGAATACCTTAACCGAATTTATTTACCTGTATTGATTGCGATGTCCTGAATATTGACCCCCGACTAGATCACTCAAACATTCAATTAAATATCCTCATTGCATACTATAGATGCTTCCTACACAGTGATAAGTTCATATATATATAGAATTTTTCATGAGCAGTGATTTCAAACCATATTTTATTACATACCGGTACTATAGATGCTTCCTACACAGTGATAAGTTCATATATTATAGAATTTTACATGAGTGGTGATTTCAAACCATATTTTATTACATACCGGTACTATAGATGCTTCCTACACAGTGATAAGTTCATATATTATAGAATTTTACATGAGTGGTGATTTCAAACCATATTTTATTACATACCGGTACTATAGATGCTTCCTACACAGTGATAAGTTCATATATTATAGAATTTTACATGAGTGGTGATTTCAAACCATATTTTATTACATACCGGTACTATAGATGCTTCCTACACAGTGATAAGTTCATATATTATAGAATTTTACATGAGTGGTGATTTCAAACCATATTTTATTACATACCGGTACTATAGATGCTTCCTACACAGTGATAAGTTCATATATTATAGAATTTTACATGAGTGGTGATTTCAAACCATATTTTATTACATACCGGTACTATAGATGCTTCCTACACAGTGATAAGTTCATATATATAGAATTTTACATGAGCAGTGATTTCAAACCATATTTTATTACATACCGGTACTATAGATGCTTCCTACACAGTGATAAGTTCATATATATAGAATTTTTCATGAGCAGTGATTTCAAACCATATTTTATGAAACTTGTATTGGAATTTTGCTATTAAGTTTGCCTTTTATACTTTTTATCCAGGCGCGTAGTTGCCTTTAAGCCACAATGCCCTGGCTTGCACATTATTTTCAGGATTTTTTTTACTGGGTATAGATATACAGTAGTAGATGAAAAACTGAATTTTTCTTATGTGTTTGTTGTATAAATTTCCCCTAAAAGGTGTCAGAATGCACCATTTGATGTATAGGTTTAAACAAATTCGGGAGGGAGAAGGCCCCCAGACCACCCTTCCGTGCTTAATTTAGTTCAAACGGGCGTGCACATCATTTTCAGCTGGCTATGCCTCTGTTATCACATTATCATATTGGGTCTTAACCCATTCAACACCAAGTAACTGACATGGACTGGTGCATGATATTTAACCCATTCAACACCAAGTAACTGTCATGGACTGGTGCATGCTATTTTTACCACCAATAATTAATAAGAAAATTACATTTGGACCAGTTCATTTATCAAAATGGGCAATTTTTGTGTAAAAAAAAAAATATTACTGGCATAAAGTGCAGATCCTGATGAGACGGCTCGTCACGAGCCGGCTCATCTGGATCTACACTTTTTGTAAATCTATTTAGAGGCCTGTAGTGTTGAAAGGGTTAATCATATTTTTGCACAAAATAACGCTGCTACTTTCAAGGATTATTCTTGTCAGCCAATCATATTTCTTCCAGGTGTAGTTACACGTGTGTACATATAAGAAATTTTGTTATGGCTGTATTACACTGAATACAAGCAAAATTATGTGATAAAAAATATATTTATTTTTGTTTGTTTGTTTTTATAATAAAATATATTAAGATGGGCATGTATATTGTACTTACTTCACAGTGATAATATCATTAACACTTTACTATCCTACTGTAACAATTCAATCAACTTTTACTATTATAATGTCTACATGCTTTTATACAATGTTTGGAAATCCTAGATTTCATTTTGTGATTCACTGATCACATGCCGGTAGTTCCTAGATGCATGTATATATAAAACAGGGGACCGATCTTTCCTGTGATTCATTGATCCACAAGGTCTGTTTACCTCTATATTAGATAACAAACTACACTTTAGGTATTGCAAAATGAATGTAGTCACATGATACACAACATGACCTGATTACATGTCCTTGTTTCTGAACTCTTGTACAATTAAACCAGATGTATTGTTTGGCAATATTAAACTGAGACATTTGCATATTCCGTGAACTTACTTCGTTAATAATCGGATTTCCGAAGTAAAATATGAGCTTTAGATTATGGTACACTTACTTACTGACTTGATTCAAATATTAACGGTAAAAACCTAACGTATGTCCTGGTCGTAGTTCACGGAAACTTACAAAGGCTTTGGCGGAGATTAATGAGTCTCAGTTTAATGTTGCCAAGTAATATACATTTTTTTATTTTTGTTTAATTTATTTACTTTTTAGTTTATACAAATTTATTTGAGTTCAATTACGAAACAAGTCGTTATCACTTATATTAATCACTCTCGAGACCTCATTCCTGGTGGAATCCGTAGCCATGAGGGAGAGAGAAGAGTCAATGTGGAATTTAAATACCTTGCCTAAGGGCACAATTGTAACGGTTCTGTTTATACTTTTTAGCCCCAATAATAATATCAAAGCACTGTTACGTTGCCTATGATATTACATTATTTTATTGATCTAAGCAGTTGATTTTCAACAAATAAAGGCTAAAGCATGAACACAAATGTTATAAATGTGTGCATTGGTGTTAAGAATAATCATAAATATAGATATTAAGAATGCTTAAAATATATTGTCTTACCGTTGTGCATATCATTTAGCTGTTTGAAGTTGACATGTGAGATTATCCCACCTTTTCAGCGCAGTCTTCACAAAAGAAATCCAAATTAATTATTTGTTAGTACATTTCATGCGTATGAATAATTGGATATTGAACGAAATCTTATTTGGTTCACCGTAATGGCACCGGAGATAAATCTTCAAAACAATGGCTTTTCGGAATAACCAAAAAATTCAAAATTAGACCCCTTGCACGCAAGGGTGATTTTTACCCTATTCACCGGTATGTCCGCCATATTGGAGGTATAGCAAAACAACAATATTTATAAATCCACTGTATTTTAACAAGAAATAGGCTTGTTTGAAAGAGATAATGTCGGAGAAACAGTTAAAACCATCAAAACAAAGTAAAGTATTATATAGAGAAAGCTTAGAACCTATTGAAAGGACCAGATATGACAGTAAACTTGAGATTATCGGTGGTATTTCTAGTGATCCATACGAACTGAAAACGTTTTCAGAAGATGTGAAATTGTTACCAGCGGTAGCATATCCAGATATTGTGAATTATCTGGTGTTTACACCCAGTCCTTACACAACAGAAGATTTGAAATGTTACAAAGGCTTGGACGCATATAATCAGTTTATCAGTGGATGGGTCTCTGCTATGAAAACTGTGATCATCAACAACAAACATGTTGTGAAAGCCAAGGTGAGAAAATACTTGTATAATTTAATGTATGTTTGTAACTTTCTCAACAAGTGGCGTCCAGTATCGGATTTGGAATCGAACGGTCCGGTCCCGGGTTCGATACTCGGTCAGGCCACGTTATGTAGTGTCATTGAGCAAGGCACCTCACACACATTGCTTAGTAAGTTAGTACTGGTTAATCGCTTAGGTCAGCTAAGCTTGCTGAGGAAAACATTTCTAAGTCCCCGCTTTGACATTAAAGGAACATACATACAACATGACACCGTTAACCACCGACCCTGCCAAAGCTGTGGGTTTGATAATTTATGATAACGTTTATACCAAGGGGGGTACGAGAGGTTCGACATTAAAGGAAGATAGATAGATAGAATACAGGTTCGGAAGCTGGTGCTAGGTATATAAATTTTGACTTGCAGAATGCCATAAACACATACACCCAAGGGAGTATGAAACTAATATAGCCATAGAAAAATGATCTGGAGGCGGATTAAGATTCTGCATTGCGGATCTCTGAAATCAGGGTTCACATCCCGCCATTCCCGGTGAAGGCCACTCCTTTTTTGTCTGGCAAATGTGTATAGTGATTTTTTTTTTGGTTTCTCATAATATAAATGGATTTATTTACAAGATAGCAACCAATATATTTCCCCCCCTCCCCACCCTACAATTCACATTGACAATACGAAGCAGTAATTATTATGCCATACTGTCTTTTAACATTTCAGGTGCTGCACTCTCAAAGGCTACGTGAGAAATCGTTAAATCCATGGGCTGTAATGGAAACAAATGGCAGAATATTGGCCTCGCACTGTGACTGCATGGCAGGTGTTGGTGAAGTTTGCTCCCATGTAGCTGCAGTTTTATTCGCGATTGAAGGTACTATTCACATTCGTGATTCTAGAACTGTGACACAGGAACCAGCCTACTGGCTGCTGCCAACATCTTGAAAAAGGTGACATATTCAGAAACCAGATACATAAACCTCAGTTCAGCAAAGTCACTGAAGAAAACTTTTGATAAACTATGTGACAACCCTGTGCTTACTCCTACATCAGCAAAAAAAGAGAAAAAGCCTGTACCAGTTCCTACAGAAAGTGAAATGGGTAATCTGTTTGCCAGACTCCATGCAACAGGGAGAAAACCAGCAATCCTTTCTGTTGTACCGGAGTATGCCAAGAATTACATACCAAAGCTAGAGGCAATAAAATATGCTAAAGTGTTGACTGAACTTAGAGATAAACGTTCAATTTCTTTGAATTACATGGACATTATTGCCAAATGCAACGACATGTCTGTTGCAGTAACTGAAGAGGAGGCTTCGAATGTTGAAATGTCAACTAGGCAGCAATCGGGCAGCAAACTTTGGTTCAACTTTAGAGCAGGGCGAATAACTGCATCAAAAATGAAAGCTGTCTGTTCCACAGATAGTTCAAATCCTTCCCAAAGTTTGATTATGTCAATCTGCTATCCACAAGAACATATATTTACTTGTGTTGCAACAACATGGGGAATGAAAAATGAAAAAGTAGCCCTTAATAAATTTGTGCAAGCATTTACTGCAGAAGGGCATGAAAATGTATCTGTTGAAAGTTGTGGCTTTTTCATAAGCACAGAACATCCGTGGATAGGCGCCACACCAGACGGCATCATATCATGTGATTGTTGTGGACGGAACATAATTGAAGTGAAATGTCCCTACACAAAGAGGAATATTATTTTAGAGGAAGGTGGAAGCATCTAGAGGCGAAAGTTGACTCTTCCCTTTCGTGAAAGCAGGGATTTTCACCTCAGCACACAAGCTACCAACTGTAGCTTGAATATCAAATCCTCTGTCTGCTAAAATGATGTCGCCCGGAAGAATATTACTCAAAAAACCACAATTCTCTGTTATGTGCTTATCACTCGTTCGTCCACCCCATGATTTGGATATGAATGAAATTACTCCTTGTGGCGTAATTCCGAGCAAAAATTTCACAGTATTATGGTGCTTGTAAGAAGACCAGGTTTCCGCACGTGCTTTTAAGTTTGAAGGTCGTTCGATAAATACTTCAAAACAGTCTATTATGACAGCACATTTTGTTCCAAATTGTTTTCTAAATTGCATGGGCATTGTCAGTCTTAATGTTTCTCTATCTGGCCAGTAAACCAGCGGTTTCATGCGCACGTACATAATATCCACTACTTCGGAAAATGTCCTTGACACATTTGATGGAGAGACTTTGAATTGGTAGGACAGGAACTGATTGCTAAGGTTCAGTCGTAACTTAACTAATACCAACATAAGAGTCTCAAACTTTGTCAGCGACAATTTAACAGGTATATAAGGCTCCAAATACTGAAACAGTGTAAAGAGCACAGAAAAACATGTTAATCCTGTGAAGTACTTCACTTTTTCATCATTTCCTGTCATTGACTCAATACTATAGGGTTGTTCGCCAGAAAGTTTGTCATTCAGTTCCTTATTTTGAGTTTTCAAATGGAGAATTTCATTATCCATAGCTGTGATCCCAGAACAGGTAATATCTGTCTGACAAGATATGCCTGGATCTGTTTCGACTTCTACATCTGGAAATGTTCCTGCACCTTCCGAGAAATCAAGAAGTGTCCTAGCAGCATCGCCCTTCCTGGTGCGATCCAGACGTCTCTGGAATCGGTCTTGCGCCAGATCAGTTGAAACAAACTGTTTTGGACCCATGTCCACTGTTGGAGCCCAGTCGGGGTTGTCTCTGTCATACAGATCTGCCTTCTTCTCTGAAGTAAAGAGAATAAACATTTATTTAGTCAAACTGCCTGAAAGCATAGTCATATGTTGGACTTGGAGCCTGCTATTATTCGGACAAATAAAGGTTGTGATGCAGTGCAATTGTTTCATAAATTATGACAAGTGGCCAGCTCCCATGTAGTTTTATCCATGCATCGGTTGTACATGTCTACATCCCCGCGAGGGGCTTGACATTACAGGAAGATAGATTAATACGAACATTGTAAGTTAACCTAATATAATTTAACTGCAATCGAACCTAATATAATTTAACTGCAATCGTACATATAGCACATTAAAATTAGTATTATTAAATGTCATGTTACAGTGTGGCGTCCGTGGGCCAGTGGTATAGCTTCGGATTTGGAATAAAATGGTCCGGGGTTCGATACTCGGCAAGGCACCTCACACACATTGCTTAGTACTGGTTAATCTACTTAGGTCAGCTACGCCTGTCCAGGAAAAATGTCTAGGTCCCCGAGAGGGGTTTGACATTAATGGAACATACATAGTGTACAATTGACTTGTCTATAGTTACGAGTAAATGGCTACTCGCTATGTTAGTATGTACAGTTATCAAAGTACAAATTAAAGTAAATAATGATAACGAAATAAAATACACAAAAAAGTAGAAAGTATATTAAATATCATTATATACTTACTGGACACGAAGTGATCTGAGCACACACGAATATTTTTCAGGTTTTTTCCGGTAAAATCCTGATTTAAATTTCCCAACCACAGACGCCTTCTTTCAATTGTCATTTCTTTCGTCTTTTCACTTTCACGAGTCACTACCTCAGGCAATCGGTAGTATTGTTTATCATTCTCCCTGTCTGACCTATTGTGACAACCCAACAATCGACAATAATTGACCATTTCAATGAAAATTAAATGTTTACTATTTATCTGTTGCTTTATATGTGCTTCTCCTCGTGTGGATTATCCCGGATATTATCTTATGCCTCCAACATGGCGGACGGCTTATCTATTACGTCACGTGCAAGGGGTCTAT
>CM026395.1:16256434-16340596 GCA_014843695.1 Archivesica marissinica | reverse complement strand
AACTCTTGTTATTACTTAATTTCCCACTTTTGATACAATACTTTTCTGTTCAGTTGACGATTATGATCACATGCTTAGGTGAGCGAATTCAGCTGTTCTTACAGCTCCTCTAACATATGAAAATAATGTAATTTGTATGTTTATATATAATTATGCATGTTTATGTTGATCTATTTGTAAATATGTTGTAATCTTCAAAAATTGGAGGAAAAATAAATATCTGTCTATCTATCTACCTATAAATTTATCTATCTACATGAAGAAGAAGAAGAATCGTTTATTAAGACACAAACATAAACGTATGTGGGCGTGGGTTCGGATCCCACTTCTGACACCATGTAATGGTACGTGATAAAAACAACCATGGCGGAACTACCTCATTTATTCAACTCCATATTGAAGAGTATTAAACGAAATGGTACAAAGTATTAAACGAAATGGTACAAAGTATTAAACGAAATGGTACAAAGTATTAAAACGATGCATAATAACGAAATGAACAGAAATATCAAAGCACTGAAAGTAAACATTACAAGTTTATGGTCTACAAACAAATGAATATAATAATACTAAATACTAACCAATCAATCTTGTATTACATTTGTAAATCTCTGACATACATTACCCATTTATATATACATATAAGGTATTATTATAAGTGTGCTTACTAATTGGAGCTTTTAAATGTTTAATATATTAATAATGTTGATTATATTGGAGGATAATCTCAAAACATCCTAAAAGTATAATTCAAGGGATTAGTGCAAAACTACCGCAACCCCTTCACTGTATCCATGTGGTTACACTAGTTTTGCACCAAGCACTCGATTTGACTTAAATTCAAGTGTATGCAGTTAATTGAAGGTTTTAGCTCAAATGTATAACACAGTATATATTCTTAAAATGTGTTAAATTTCTAAACATTCTTTAGGTAATAAGTAAATATCGGTTGAAGAAAAGTTTATATTCTTACATACTATATGTTTTCATACTTCACACGTACTCATTGACACAGCTTATGGTCAAAGTAGAAATACTCTCTGTAAAAACGATGAAAATTGAAACAGTGCTTCTACCTACATGTTGGCAAGGTACACTATCATGTTAAACTTAAACAAAGCGAACTAAAATATATGTGCATAGTATTATATGTCTAGACCAAGAACATGTATTACATGCATTGTACAAACTGTATACTATTGGGATAAGCTGGTAACTAACAAATATTATTTGTTTATAACTCATAAAGAGACATTGTAGCACTGTTTGTGCAACATTAATATGAAGAATATTGGTATGCAATATATATATATAATATAAAAATAGATTTTTTTCCCCCCGCTCGATTTTGATGAAAAGTTCCTTTAACATCGATTCAAGGGAGAGCATCAATGTAGGTGTTATCTATTCAAGGGAGAGCATCAATGTAGGTGTTATCTATTGAAGGGGGAGCATCAATGTAGGTGTTATCTATTGAAGGGAGAGTATCAATGTAGGTCTTATCTATTGAAGGGGGAGCATCAATGTAGGTATTATCTATTCAAGGGAGAGCATCAATGTAGGTATTATCTATTGAAGGGAGAGTATCAATGTAGGTATTATCTATTGAAGGGAGAGCATCAATGTAGGTGTTATCTATTGAAGGGAGAGTATCAATGTAGGTATTATCTATTGAAGGGGGAGCATCAATGTAGGTATTATCTATTGAAGGGAGAGTATCAATGTAGGTATTATCTATTCAAGGGAGAGCATCAATGTAGGTGTTATCTATTGAAGGGGGAGCATCAATGTAGGTGTTATCTATTGAAGGGAGAGTATCAATGTAGGTCTTATCTATTGAAGGGGGAGCATCAATGTAGGTATTATCTATTCAAGGGAGAGCATCAATGTAGGTATTATCTATTGAAGGGAGAGTATCAATGTAGGTATTATCTATTGAAGGGAGAGCATCAATGTAGGTGTTATCTATTGAAGGGAGAGTATCAATGTAGGTATTATCTATTGAAGGGGGAGCATCAATGTAGGTATTATCTATTGAAGGGAGAGTATCAATGTAGGTATTATCTATTGAAGGGAGAGCATCAATGTAGGTGTTATCTATTGAAGGGAGAGCATCAATGTTGGTTTTCCCTATTCAAGGGAGAGCATCGATGTACCGGTATATTCCCGGCCATAAATCGATCAATGTAGACCTTCTCTATTCAAGGGAGAGTATCAATGTTGGTTTTCCCAATTCAAGGGAGAGCATCAATGTAGGTCTTATCTATTCAAGGGAGAGCATCGATGTACCGGTATATTCCCGGCCATAAATCGATCAATGTAGACCTTCTCTATTCAAGGGAGAACATCAATATAGGTCTTATTTATTGAAGGGAGAGCATCAATGTAGGTTTTATCTATTGAAGGGAGAGCATCAATGTAGGTGTTATATATTGAAGGGAGAGCATCATTGTAGGTTTTATCTATTCAAGGGAGACTACCGATGTAAGTCTTATCTGTGAGGCAATGATACATTTTGTGTGCGCTATTACATGTATGTAAAAATTTCAATGTAAAACAATATAACTAGTAAAAATTTGCTATATACCGGTAACATGCAAATAATAATAACATGCAAATAGTATTCTGTAAGGTAGCTGGATTTGTGAGCACTGCCATATGTTTCAATATGCATAGATAACAGCTGGATACCAGCACAGGAAGTTAACGAACACAGATATAGGTCAGTGATAATTATTAGGGCTTAAACAGTTACCAATCCTATTACGGTATTGGTGTTTTCTACTACTATCAGGTTAAACATTAACCAATTAAACTTTATCACAAGATTGACAGAAAAATATGGATTAACTTCCAATGAACCTAAAGAACCCAAAATACATTGTAATTAGAACATAAAGAACCCAAAGACATTGTAATTAAACAAACTATTTATTTCCGGTGTATTTGATTTTGAAATTTGAACATGACAAACAGTCATGGCCAATTTGCGACAGCACGTGAAAAGAAAATTAATTAATTATTGTAGCTGGAAATGTATCTCTAGCAAAACAGGATTTAACTGTTTTAATTGTTTTCATTTTATTTGCATACTGTACATGTGTAACGGTTGCCCGGATACCAGAACACTAACAGGTCAATCACTATATCATATAAGTGGGCGGTTAACCGAGTATTCATTTTTAGCCCTAATTATACATAAAAGTTGTCTGATTTGTCGGAGAGTCCATAGGGATTCGGAAGTTTGGAGGTATCAGTGTATAAATTTACTAAGATCTATATACTGATATCCCATCAGTCGCCCATCAGTGGCGAGTTTAAATAAATTTATTAGTCAGTCAGACTGGTATCCCCAAATTATAACTTGTGGCCCGACCCTTTTGCTATGTTACACAAATGTATATATGCAACTTATAATCTGTTAACTTATTTCACATCTGATTCATGCTCGTGTGTAATATTGTATTGTCGAATGTACTACATATGCAATAAAATATGGTTAAATATCCCCAAACGTTCCGAATCTCTGAGAGAGACAGATATAGCCGTTCCAGTTGTAAAATAAACGTATTATGTAGTAAGACCAAAATATATACTGAGTCAAAAAAGATACGATACCAAACTAAAAATGACGTAAAACGGATAAAACCATAGAAAGGTTTAATATATTATTACGTATCAGTACCGGGTATCTTATTGCAACGTCAGCCAACCATAAACAATAAATAAACACCCGATAATCCTGGAACGCCGAATTGCCGATTTGCACGTGCTCCTCAACAAAGACAACTTCCTACACATGTACAAATCGGAAAACCGGTTTATTGTACTGGTATTGCATCTCTGAGAGAGACCGATATAGCCGTTCCAGTTCTAAAATAAACGTTTTAAACATACAATCTTAAAATGGAGATAATACGATATATCAGATATTAAGAAACAGACTATATTAAAAACAATCACCTATACTTGATTAAACATTGAAACTGGAACATTCTGAGTAGAGATATCACATGTGAAATTAAATGATTCATGCATATAAAGCTATATAAAGTACAAAGCTAAATATTATATAAAATAACAATGTTAGAAAAACATCATCAAAGTTTGCAGAAAAACTGCTGTCCATAATAATTGGACAGACTGACAGGCACTATAATACTTAAAATCAATAATAAAATGACAATCACTCCCCCCTCCCAACAAAACCGCCCATTAAGGTACAAACAAATAACAAGATAAGAAACATGCTGATGGGTGGGGGTTTGAACATGTGTTACTAGATTAATAATCATGACATTAAAAGTTACCTGATTTTGGTAAAGTGGTATAAATTGATCATGGAATATTGTATTATATGACACATGTAGACATCGCAACCAATCAGGCATCGTACAACATTCAATGATGGAGTCATATAATATATAGACATTGTAAATATAATATACAGTCTTGTGTGTGTCTTACGTTTATTTATCGTTGCTACCGGTTGCCCATATGAGCAATGCCTCCTGATTTAAAAACGGTAAATTCATTATTTGTGCAAACAGACAAAATGTCAGGCAATGTTAGAATAATGTAGCTTCTTTGAATGAAGGTGACATCCTGGATTATAAGCATGTGAAATGAGACTGACATCTGGGATAAATGGCATGTGATATGAGACTGACATCTGGGATAAATGACATGTGAGGTGAGACTGACATCTGGGATAAATGGCATGTGAGGTGAGACTGACATCTGGGATAAATGGCATGTGATATGAGACTGACATCTGGGATAAATGGCATGTGAGGTGAGACTGACATCTGGGATAAATGGCATGTGATATGAGACTGACATCTGGGATAAATGGCATGTGATATGAGACTGACATCTGGGATAAATGGCATGTGATGTGAGACTGACATCTGGGATAAATGGCATGTGATATGAGACTGACATCTGGGATAAATGGCATGTGAGGTGAGACTGACATCTGGGATAAATGGCATGTGAGGTGAGACTGACATCTGGGATAAATGGCATGTGAGTGAGACTGACATCTGGGATAAATGGCATGTGATTGAGACTGACTCTGGGATAAATGGCATGTGATGTGAACTGACATCTGGGATAAATGGCATGTGATATGAGACTGACATCTGGGATAAATGGCATGTGAGGTGAGACTGACATCTGGGATAAATGGCATGTGATATGAGACTGACATCTGGGATAAATGGCATGTGAGGTGAGACTGACATCTGGGATAAATGGCATGTGATATGAGACTGACATCTGGGATAAATGGCATGTGATATGAGACTGACATCTGGGATAAATGGCATGTGATATGAGACTGACATCTGGGATAAATGGCATGTGATATGAGACTGACATCTGGGATAAATGGCATGTGAGGTGAGACTGACATCTGGGATAAATGACATGTGAGGTGAGACTGACATCTGGGATAAATGGCATGTGAGGTGAGACTGTCCTCTGGGATAAATGGCATGTGAGGTGAGACTGTCCTCTGGGATAAATGGCATGTGAGGTGAGACTGTCCTCAGGGATAAATGGCATGTGAGGTGAGACTGTCGTTTGGGATAAATGGCATGTGAGATGAGACTGTCGTCTGGGATAAATGGCATGTGAGATGAGACTGTCGTCTGGGTACAATGAGATCACAGTCTGACTGGGGATGAGAGTTCAGAATGGTTGGATGGTGTCTCCTGCGACATGGATCTCATTAACGACTTCCTTTTCCCAAACTCTTCCTCCTGCTTTGTCTGCCCTTCCTCCGTCTGCTGCTTCGCAAAGTCCAAAAACACCTGCAAAATAGCACACAAATTATGACTGAATATGATAAATTCCATGAAAATAGATGTTCAGTCCCTACTTACCTATAAGACGACGTTTACCACCAAATTATGACCTCAAAGTGGCTTCCAGTCTTATAAGTGAGTGCTAGATATTTAAAAAACCAACATTTTTTTTTTTAAACTTTGTTAACATTTATGGTATCCATAATGAGATTACTATTACCTCCCTTGTTGGATAAAGTCAGATTCATCCCTAAATGTATATTGGTCCTTTTAGTTGGAATCCTTTGTTTTTACTGTTGTCGTCTAAACAGATGTTGCGTTAGGATAAATGTTTATCAAAATCGTGTTAATTAATTGAACCAATTTTTACAGTAAGGTATCCATTGGACATGCTAAAGGATATCTGATGAGATTTAATAATTATAAGATGAGAATACGGATGAGAATGGAAAACATGTGGTGCAAAGGAAACAATGATAAAAACAGAGGAAACCAATTAAGAGGACCAATATACTATTAGGAGTATTCAGGGGCAGTAACTGACTAATGTTTCTCATTACGTTTTAGAAAGGAAAGCATTCTGACACTAAATATTTCTTCAACTTGCACTGGCCAAACATGCAATTTATACTTGATCTGGTGTCCATTTTATCAACCAGTCTTATATGCGAGTGCATGCCAAAACCCACATATTTCAGGATCAAAGTAAAGGGGGTCGTCTTATGGGCGAGATCGCCTAATGGCAAGTATGGACATACATGGATCTTGAGCATTTGTCCACAAATTGACCATAATTTATACTGAAATTAAAACCTGAAAATGGCCATCATTGGACAAAAGAGCTGCTACAGGATTCCACGGTTATAAAACTTTTCACAAATCTCAAACTCGAGATCAAGTTATAGGATTGGCCGAGTGTGAGATTTCCTCTTGGCTCAACCAATCAGAGAGCTTGAGACAGCGTTTGAGATCAGAGAAAAGGATCATAACCTCCAATCCTAGCCATTTATAGATATAGATGGGACATTAAACCCGAGGTCTCGTGTCGGTGCTTTTCACCGTGCACGTAAAAGACCCAGAGGAGACTCTGGAATGGGTCTCTATCTGTATCATTGCACTATCCTCCAATAATCTAAAATGACTAATCTCTTCAGGAGGCGTTGCTCATATGGGCAACCGGTAGATACGATAAATAAACGTAAAACACACAAGAGACAGTATATTATATATACATTGTCTATATATTATATGACACCATCATTGAATGTTGTACGATGCCCGATTGGTTGCGATATCTACATGTGTCGTATAATACAATCTTCCATGATCCATTTATACCACTTTACCAAAATCTCTTCAGGAGGCGTCGCTGATATGGGCAACCGGTAGCGACGATAAATAAACGTAAAACACACACATTTATAGATATTTACCTGTTCTAAAGTTGACTGACTGAAGCTGTATTCTGCAATGTTGTATTTGGACTTTCCTACAATGCAACAAAACATGAATTGCACTTCGCTACTGTTACTCACAATTCACCTTATAATACAAAACTAAGAAACGTTTGTGATGATTGTTAAGTTTCTGGCAAACAATTCTAAGATGATTAGATTCCTGCATCGATTATTCGTGAAGTGTCTGTAGATTTGTAGATTTGTAGAGTGGTGTCTTGTAGTGTGATGGTCTTGGTTTAAACATATTTATTTTCTACCATGTACATGGTTATTTACAACAATTGAAATAAGGAATTGGACAGAAAGCTATACAGCTTATGGTTGTCCTCTCCTTCCTAAATAATTTACACAAACATTTCATGGCATGACTATTTAAATTCCACATTGCCTCATCTCTCTGCCTCGTGGCGATGGATTCCATCAGGAATGAGGTCTCAAGAGTGATTAATATAAGTTGTTTCGCAATCGATCTAAAATAAATTTGTATAGACTAAACTAAAAACATGCTGAAATTCTACAGGTAAATTTACTTTCATTAATTGTTGTTTGCTATTCAGCCAAGTGTTTTAGCTCCACTCTACAAATAGCAAACAGCATAGAACATGATCTGTGCTGTCTGATCTGGCTCTATGCTGTTTGCAGAAGTGATTTTATCTGCCGCTAGTGTGCAAAGGGTTAAGGATAACTTGGGACTCATAATTTTGTTTATGTTAAAAAACATTATCTCAACATATTTATTTAGATCATTTGATCCCATTTCATGATCTACATATAATAAATATGTAAATAATACTCTACGTTCAATGATGCATATTCACGCTATTTAAAACTATTAACATAAGGTGACTTATAGGCCCATTGGGCCCGGGTGTTAAAATTTCACATTATTCTGAATATATGTTGTAAATATGTTGGAAAACACAAGTCACTATAATAAACAATTAACAATCTTATCTTATCAAACAATTATCTTATCTTATAGTTCTGTATGTATATACATGATGTACATGGAGACGGTACTTACCTTCCTCAAGGACAGTAAATGTTCGAGACAAAAATTCAATGTCTGCCTTTGGTACTTTATATTGTACGCGCTCACTGAACTGTTCTGTAACAACTGCACCAGGAAACAATTCTCGTATACAACCATGGAGACGCTCCATTTTGGCCCCGACAACCTGCTCGTCGTCCTCTTCTGACTTCAACTTCACCTCCAGAGAGTACCCACTACCGTATTTACTCTTTAAATGTTGACTGGAACCTATACATCTGTAGGATAGGAATAGATTATATTAAGGATTATATTACGGATTATATTATGGATTATATTATGGATTATATTATAGATTATATAATAGATTATATTATGGATTATATTGTGGATTATATAATAGATTATATTATAGATTATATTATAGATTATATTATAGATTATATAATAGATTATATTATGGATTATATTATAGATTATGTAATAGATTATATTAAGGATTATATTACGGATTATATTATGGATTATATTATGGATTATATTATAGATTGATTATATTATGATTATATTATAGATTATATTATGGATTATACGGATTATATTATGGATTATATTATGGATTATATTTATAGATTATATTATAGATATATTATAGATTATATTATGGATTATATTAGATTATATTGTGGATTATATTATGGATTATATTATGATTTATTATGGATTATATTATGGATTATATTATGGATTATATTATGGATTATATAATAGATTATATTATAGATTATATTGTGGATTATTTATAGATTATATTATAGATTATATTATAGATTATATTTGTTTTTATGGATTATATTATAGATTATAGATTATATATAGATTATATTATGGATTATATAATAGATTATATTATGGATTATATTATAGATTATATTAGATTATATTGTGGATTATATTATGGATTATAATAGATTATATAATAGATTATATTGTGGATTATATTATAGATTATATTATAGATTATATTATGGATTATATTGTGGATTATATTATATTTATGGATTATATTATAGATTATATATATTATGGATTATATTATAGATTATATTATATTTATGGATTATATTATGGATTATATTATAGATTATATTAGATTATGGATTATATTATAGATTATATTATAGATTATATTGTGGATTATATTTATGGATTATATTATAGATTATACACTCAGTACATTTAAAAACGCACCATTTGTGTCATCAATTTTATTTGGACTTGGGTCGGTTTAGGTTTTATGATTTGACATAGATGATGTATATCTTATTTCCCTTTAGACATGAAGCTAAATCAGGACGCTAACTATAGCATATAACCTGTCACACCTTTATCCATGAAAAACACATTTTGCACGTGCACCATTTAGTGCACGATTATTTCAGGTTTGTATGCATGTTTATTCAAGGCCTGTTCATTGCTACACTATAAAAACACAAAACTACGATAGTCCATTATACAGTAAGTATGCCGCATCTCAGTCAAGATGTTAGGAATCAAGCGATTGGAATGTTTATGTCGGGTCTTGCAAAACGGCTCATAGCACGGCAATTTGGATGTCATCATTCGACAATTTCTCGACTAGTAAGACGTTACGCGCTGACTGGCGATGTCCGTGATCGTCCAAGACCTGGCAGACCACGGGTTACCACCCGGAGACAGGATGTGCATTTGAGGGTTTCGCACCTCCGCGACAGGTTTCTCCCAGCCTCAGACAGTGCCAGAATAACAATAGGCATCCATGGGTAAGTGTTGCAACTAAATTAATTTAAATAACTAAGACT
The DNA here is from genome assembly GCA_014843695.1 of Archivesica marissinica. Classification (NCBI taxonomy): domain Eukaryota; kingdom Metazoa; phylum Mollusca; class Bivalvia; order Venerida; family Vesicomyidae; genus Archivesica; species Archivesica marissinica. The sequence goes on along the minus strand of CM026395.1, from coordinate 16,330,497 downwards.
TTAGCAGAAAGTAAAAATCCACAATTATAATGATTTTCACCACAATTTCATGCGACGCATTTCTTGTTAGGCACAGAATACACCCCAATACGGTGAGGAACCGCTTAAGGACAGCTCAGCTGAAAGCCAGGCGACCCGTCAGGGCATCTCAGCTCACAGCACGACACAGAAGAGAAAGGTTACGATGGGCAAGGGCGCATTTGCGGTTTACGAGACGACAGTGGGGCAGGGCAGCATCATGTTCTCCGACGAATCCAGGATACAGTTGAGTCGCGCAGATGGCCGAAAGAGAGTTTGGCGTCGTCGTAATGAGCGTTACACCGACGCATGTACGTTAGAATATGACCGATGGGGCGGTGGGTCCATTCACTTCTGGGCTGGTATCACACAATTCAATAAAACTGAACTTGTGATATTCAATAGGCATATAAATGCCCATACTTACATTAACACTGTTTTGCAACCTGTTGTAGTGCCATTTTTTCGTCAGCATTTTCCAAGACAACAAGGTATACTGCAACAGGATGGAGCCAGACCACACACTGCTGCGATGACACGGAATTTTCTTGCTAATAACCACATTCAAGTGCTTGACTGGCCAGCATATTCTCCCGATATGTCTCCAATTGAGCATGTATGGGATGTACTGAAGAGAAATGTGTATGCTCGTATACACCCACCCAGTACAGTTGCAGAACTTCACAATGCCTTGCTAGAGGAATGGCACAATCTACCACAGCACGTGATAACGTCAACAATCCTATCCATGCGTCGTAGATGTCAGGCTCTCGTGAACGCTCGCGGTGGCCACACAAGTTATTAATTGTTATTTACATTTTACAGACGGGTACCTTTGAAGTTTAATTGCTACTCACATGATCATTCAAATGGCATCATTTACGAATTTACGAATTGGGAAAAGATTATTAATGACATGTACCAAAGTTTGTTGTTGTGCCTGTACCCGATACGGAGATATTCGGAATCCACTAAGTGGTGCGTTTTTAAATGTACTCAGTGTATATATTATGGATTATATTATAGATTATATTGTGGATTATATTATAGATTATATTATAGATTATATTACAGATTATATTATGGATTATATTATGGATTATATAATAGATTATATTGTGGATTATATATATTATGGATTATATTATAGATTATATTGTGGATTATATTACAGATTATATTATGGATTATATTATAGATTATATTATGGATTATATTATGGATTATATTACAGATTATATTATGGATTATATTATAGATTATATTATGGATTATATTGTGGATTATTTATAGATTATATTATAGATTATATAATAGATTATATTATAGATTATATTACAGATTATATTATGGATTATATTATAGATTATATATAGATTATTTGGATTATATTATGGATTATATTACAGATTATATTATGGATTATATTATAGATTATTATGGATTATATTGTGGATTATATTATAGATTATATTATAGATATATAATAGATTATATTATGGATTATATTGTGGATTATATATAGATTATATAATAGATTATATTATAGATTATATTATGGATATATTGTGGATTATATTATGGATTATATTATAGATTATATATATATGGATTATATTATAGATTATATGTGGATTATTTATAGATTATATTATGGATTATATTATAGATTATATTATAGATTATATTATAGATTATATTATGGATTAATAAATTATATTGTGGATTATATTATAGATTATATTATGGATTATATAATAGATTATATAATAGATTATATTATAGATTATATTACAGATTATATTATGGATTATATAATAGATTATATTATGGATTATATTGTGGATTATATTTATAGATTATATATAGATTATATTTTGATTATATTATGGATTATATTATGGATTATATTATAGATTATATTATGGATTATATTATAGATTATATTGTGGATTATATAATAGATTATATTGTGGATTATATTATAGATTATGGATTATATGTGGATTATATTATGGATTATATTATAAATTATAGATTATATAGATTATATTATAGATTATATTATGGATATATAATAGATTATATTATGGATTATATTATAGAATATAATAGATTTATATAATTATATAATAGATTATATTATAGATTATATTGTGGATTATATTATAGATTATATTATAGATTATATTACAGATTATATTGTGGATTATATTATGGATTATATTATAAATTATAGATTATATTATAGATTATATTATGGATTATATAATAGATTATATTATGGATTATATTATAAATTATATTATAGATTATAATTATGGATTATATTATAGATTATATTGTGGATTATATTATAGATTATATTATAGATTATATTATAGATTATATTATAGATTACCCAGAACTGCTGTCCATAACAATTCGACTGACAGGCACTATAATGCTTAAAATCAATCATAAATGACAATCACCCCACCCAAACCGCCCATCTGGTCGTCTCTGTAGCTCCTGGGTCTGGCCATACCTCCACCACTTCCATAAGAAAACGATGCTGGAGAATGTGTCCCTTGTCGCAAGGTCGACAACAAGAAAATCCCAGAACTGGTGACATGGAAATTAGTTAGAAATTCTTCATCAGGAATTCAAACCTTTCTGTTACAACTGAGAGACAACCATGCCACGGATCACACCCAGATGATACTCACAGGTCTCAAACCTTTCTGATCCAACAGAGAGCAGACCACACCCAGACCACACCCAGATTATTCTCATAGTCCTGAAACCACTCTGATCCTACAGAGAGCAGACCACACCCGACCACACCCAGATGATCCTAAGAGGCCTGAAACCACTGATCCTACAGAGAGCACACCACACCCAGATGATCTTCACAGTCCTGAAACCACTCTGATCCTACAGAGAGCAGACCACACCCATACCACACCCAGATGATCCTATAGGCCTGAATCCACTCTGATCCTACAGAGAGCAGACCACACCCATACTACACCCAGATGATCCTATAGGCCTGAATCCACTCTGATCCTACAGAGAGCAGACCACACCCAGATGATCCTATAGGCCTGAATCCACTCTGATCCTACAGAGAGCACACCACACCCAGACCACACCCAGATGATCCTATAGTCCTGAAACCACTCTGATCCTACAGAGAGCAGACCACACCAAGACTACACCCAGATGATCCTCAGAGGCCTGAAACAACTCTGATCCTACAGAGAGCAGACCACACCAGACCACACCCAGACCACACCCAGATGATCCTCATAGTCCTGAATCCACTCTGATCCTACAGAGAGCAGACCACACCCAGACCACACCCCAGGTGATACTCACTAGTTCTCAAACAATTCCAAACCCACAGAGAGCATCCCATGCCAAGGATCACACCCAAACCACACCAAGGATCACACCAGACAATTATGTTATATTTCAGGTTTTACGCCTGCATCAGCACCATTTCGGGCTATATCGCCGGCGGGCAGTTTACTTAACAACACCTTTCCTGGGCAGGCTCCAGCGGTTAACAAGTACTTGGGTGCACCAACCTCCGTAAGAAACTGCCAACTTTTTCATATAAATGAAACACGGCCCGAGTGGGGCTCGAACCCGTGACCATCAGTGATGATAGGTTACAGTGGTATACAAGTCAGCGACCGTAACCACTCGACCACGGAGGCGGACGAGCACACCAGACAAATATACATGCTCAGTGGTTTTATATTTAGATGATGAGAGAGTTGCACATACTTCATAGTTCCGTTGACCATGATTGCGATGCGTGAGCACAATGCATCTGCTTCCTCCATGTAGTGCGTAGTTAGAATAGCACCTCGCTCGGAGTTCTCAAAACTGTTTGAAATGGTGTCCCTGAAAACGAACAAAATGCAACATAAACACATCTATGTCCTGCAACCAACGAAAAATTACATCATATAGTGAAAGCCAGTATCCTCGATGGAGATTAATTGTCAGAAAATTCATTTTCATTCAAATCTCTCAAGCGAAGTTACCATCAACAAATGAACATAGCACCTCGCTCGGAGTTCTCAAAACTGTTTGAAATGGTGTCCCTGAAAACGAACAAAATGCAACATAAACACATCTATGTCCTGCAAGAGATTAATTGTCAGAAAATACATTTTCATTAAAATCTCTCAAGTGAAGTTAACAAATGAATGAGTTGAAAGGTCAATGTACAGGTAATATACAACTATAGGAGAACAGGATTGGCTTAGTTTTCAGGATATAAATGAAATTTCATAAAATAATGTTTTACTGTGTTTTTAATTTTTGTGTGAGACTCGTGTCATAAGTCGAGGGACCGTTTTAGAGTAATTTTAGAAACAAATAAGGTTGACTTATGGTTGGGTATATACATAATAAATCTAACTTCATGATTTCTATGTTTAGCAGGTAAACGGGCACTATCTTCAGCTGGGCGCGAACCTCGGGCCTCTTAACCCTGAAGCGAATTCGCTACAAAAGCGCTATCACGGCATTTGTGATATATAAGGAAATAAACAAACAACATTGGAGGACACAGACGGATCTGTAGTCCAGTGGTAACACGCTTGACAGGTAATCCAGGGATCGCAGGTTCGATCCCCCGTCTGACCCTAATAAAATTAATAGTCTTTCAGATGAGACGTTAAACCGAGGTCTCGTGTCGGTGCTGTATACCGTGCATGTAAAAGAACCGGAGGAGACTCTGGAATGGGTCTCTGTCTGTATCATTGCACTATACTCCAAACATCTAAAATGACTAATCTCTTCAGGAGGCGTCGCTCATATGGGCAACCGGTAGAGACGATAAATAAACGTAAAACACACAAGAGACAGTATATTATATATACATTGTCTATATATTATATGACACCATCATTGAATGTTGTACGATGCCTGATTGGTTGCGATATCTACATGTGATATGGTCAACCGGTAGCGACAATAAATAAATGTAAAACACACACACTGTCCAGCAGAATAGACATTGCTAATTAACCTTTTGTACATTTTTTTGTATTCTTGTGACATTGTGGTATTTGAAATTTATTTGTATATATCTTTTCTTTTCTTTTTTTCCATTTATTACAAAACTGAAGCTAAATATTGTACAATAAAACCCACCCAAATAAGTTGTATGCTAATTATCTTACATATCTAGAATGCACAGAACATTTGCAAATAGATGAACACTACAAGAAGATATAGGTAGAACGTACCAGAGGAATCGTTTAGATTGCGGGTCCATGCCGGTAGATGGTTCATCGAGTAACACCACACACGGCCTACCCAACGTACTCATGCAGTAACACAACTGAAATGAAGCAACATAACCCGTCTTCATATACCGGTAGGAGAGTTTATTTACCGTCGCCTTCAATCAGTTATTTTGTATCTTGGAGGATATATGATACATTGATATCTGTTCCCAGGCTAGAATCAACAAATTGATCACTGGAGAAGCCAAGGTTTTATGGACAATCAAACGTTATCCTTTTAAAAATGTTTTTTTCTTAAAGCAGCATTACATCGTAATAAAGGATGTTTTGGGTAAAATATAAATACTAATGTGTGTGTGTTTACAAAAATCGAAATAGTCGCTCAGAAACAGAAATTTAAACCGTCGTATACGCGAATTTGTTTATCAACACACAAACTGTAAATACGCACAGTGCGCATGCGTAAAACAACAGAGGATGTAGAAAACAACGTATATATTTTGAACATGAAAGACTATCTATCTATCTTCCTCTAATGTTGAACCCCTCACGGGGATGTAGACATGTCCCTAAAAGACTTAGCTAACAGAGGTATGAATCAACATATCAAGTAATTTAACTAAAAAAGACAACGTGGGACAAATGGGGACGATGCATTCTGAATGTAAACAAGTGCAGACAATGCGTTCCGGTTGTAAACAAGTGCGTGACCGATCGACTCGGAAAGTCCTACTTTCGGTTTCGAGTTCGTTTTATCGCAAAAAACACTGTTTACCAAATAAACATAAGCATACAAAGTACAAGGTAAATATTGAATTTTTCAAATATCTTTTATTTCATACGATGTAATGCTGCTTTAAATAAACTGAATATTTCCTCCACAAATATATAAACTTACGGACAAAAGTTTTGCACGGGTATTTTTTATATAAGCAATTACGGTCAAGAACAAGCAGTACCACATTGAATATTATGTAATCTAAATTGTCATTGTATCATACACATTCTTTGAAAAGTTGCTCAAAATCAATCTAGATTTCATATTTAATGTGTGTCACAGAATGACTGTGTGGATTGTCTAATAAAGGTCACAGGGGTCTGGAGTAGAGAAACTAAACACCGTGGTCACTCAATCTCACTTTACTAAGTGCATAAAAACATATTTATATATATACATGATGAACATCATACTAGTCAAATTTAACTAAACCGGTAACCATACCGTCTAACCCTAATAGTTCTGTCCGGAGGCTATGCGCCGTTCAACTGACAAACCGAGTTGACTTATACAACAGTTATTAATTTAACTGGAACATGACACTGTTATTACCCTCAGTGAAGACACTATACTTCACTATAAGTTCCTAAGAACTAGGCACTGTAAAACGACACTCAGTGCTGCTTTAATTACTAGTGGTTACTAAGAACCCGGCACTGGAAAACTACACTCAGTGCTAATTTAAACCGATTCATAAACCCATAACTCCTGCACCATACTTATAACGTCTGGAACTCCCGAGGTTGGTACTGACTGCCCTGTGGCGAAGTCTTGGAAGGAGTCTACGCCCCTTCACATGATGAGCCCGGCCTGGTTGATTTAAATCACGTGTAGTAACAGTCACGCCTATGCTGTGCCATTACCCACCGACCGTCTCGACCACCTCTCTCAGACTACCTTCGGTGCCTCAATCCCGTCTGGCTATACCCCGTCACCCTCGTCTTACACCGTGATGCGGCTACAAGTATAAGCTTTGTTGTACAATCATGATACAACTTAACGCCCTAATCAAGTCTCTGCTAGACAATATATAGCTTTACACATTAGATATCAATCACGCAATCACCGGTACATTACACAATACTAATACACTAATCGTTAGTATTATTCAAGCGGGCTACCGTTAACCTAGATAACCGTTCACCCCTCTATACGGTTGCTCGATGATCAATGCATCTACCATGCATACATCCCCATCACACAAGTGTTATACATAATACGCTCGAGGTATATAAATGGTTACCCCACGGTAACGGTCACTAGCTACGCTCATGCATATACCGTGCATGAGTTACCATAACACAAATGTTATACATAATATTATACTCAATGTAGGTAAACTGTTATCCACCGGTAACGGTCACTCGCTACGCCTATGCCTCTCCCGTGCATAGATTCTATATTACATATGGTACATACAAGATATTCATATTACCCATGCAGTGTATCCGCTGCACACAATAAAGACACTGGTTCGGTCCCGACCCTTTCAAAATATAGCTACAATTCAATGGTCTTGGCGATAGCACGACTTAGGACTATCCCCATTGCGATAACACCGTCCGCCCCAGACGACATGTAGCTAAAGACTCTAACTATTAAAACGATTCCATCATGAACCGAAGCCAAATAAATTGCTTTTAACAGGTTCATAAAACAATTTAACCCGTATAAATATCATCAACGCTTACTCCACAAGACGTTACAGATAATAAAACAAAACAGGACTTACCCAGTCTACCGCGTGCATTGGTCGCTAAACCTCTCCTTCACACAGTGAATTTCCAAATGGCTTGACACCCGTACAGGCCACGCTAGGCTATATATATAGGTGGGCCGATCCCTTTACATACTGTACTACTCTATCTAACGTGAAGTAATCCGTGCAGCGCGTGCCCGCTTATGACTACACAACACAACCTGATCTCTACCTAGAGGCCTTTCGATAAATTTTACCTCAGTATACATTAAACGTTAAACTGTGTATTATCTGCGACGATTTAACTTATCTATCGGTACTTTGTCTTAACACGGGTAAACACAATCCGGCATACCTGATCTACGTGATAAAACCCCACTGAACATCTCTACCTGTTAACTCATAAAATAATATCAATTTACCATTTCTTAACATTAATCCTCTACGATTTACTGACAGCAGCAAACAACTATATTCATGAAGAGGCCCGTACCGGTGTACTCAAATAATCGTACTGTCATTTTGTTACAATGTACGGTACATAATATTCAATGGTGTGCTGCTTGCTATTGACTTTAATTGCTGATATAAAAAATAACTGTGCAAAACTTTTGTCCTGAAGTATAAAAGTAAAGTGTTAGTTTATTATAGTGTCACCCCTATTTAAAGGGCCAGCCATTTCTGACTTATGAGACACCTCTTTTTATGAACATCAGTACTTCCCGAATCCTATGCTTGTATGCCAGATGCCAGGGTTGGTAGGCAATCGGTAACCATTATTTAACTAGCTGGCGGCTCACAAATCGGCCATATCAGAACGAATCCCTGATGAGATTCGAACCTTCAACCTCTCGCTCTGTAGGCAGACGCCTTACCCACTGGGCCACGGAGACGGCGTATATATAAACTTCTTTTTGTGGCAACTGAACAAGACCATACTTATCATTATAATTATGCATATATATTAATAACGAAATCTTAAAATAACACAATACCTTTCTTTTGGTACCACCTGACAGATCTTTTGTTCGTTTAGCTTTGTGTTCCTCCAACTTGAGATTGTCAATGAAGCTTAAACATAAAACAAAACCGGTTAGCCTCGATGTCCGATCCTCAACGGAACACATCCAATAACTTCTGGTAGATTATATTATTTTCTCATAAAAGTGCAAAAGTAGTGTTTGGAATAAATTACTAGAGATGTGAAATTATATGCCGTAAAATACAGGCAACTCATAATTCCTGCAACTGTTGAGCAAACCGTGAAACCAGAAACGTCTATGGAAAACGAGACCAAACAGATTTTTTAATTTTTTTTTTTATCACTCACTATTAAGATGGAAAGTCACTTTGAGGCTATAATCTGGTGATGCAAGTCCCGTCTTATAGGCGAGTAAGTACAGTAAACCAAATTATCTTTGTATCACTTGTCAGCTACAAACTGAAATCCCAGAAGCCAAATAGAACGTTGAATATTCATAGAAAACTTACTAGTTGCAAACATCGTCCACTTGCTTCGGGGGAATGCCTCTAATTCTGGCGTAGCATTCTAGATGTTCTTCCAGTGTCATCTCAGGCCACAGAGCATCATGCTGCGGACAGTAACCCATTGCCTGGAATGCCTCGGACATGCTTGATCGAATATCATATCCACCCATGATAACCTAAATTAGGAAGAATATCAAGGCAAACTATGAGCTTCATTAACTCTTTCAACACTACATACCTATAAATAAGCTTACAAAAAGCGTAGATCCAGATGAACCAAACTGGTCCAAATGTATTTTTCTTATTAATTTCAATTAATGACCTAAAAATATCATGCACCAGTCCATGTCAGTTACTTGGTGTTGAATTGGGATAAATGAATATGCAAAGTGGCCGAATGGTTACGGTCATTGGCTTGCAGAAGGTCGGTGGTTCTACCTGGGTTCCCTCCCGTGCCTGAAATACTGCTCGGAGGGGCACCCATGGTCTTTCTCCACCTGGACAAGCTAACCAGTGTCTTGCAGAAGGTTGGTGGTTCTACCAGGGTGCCCTCTCCCGTGCCTGAAATAACGCTCGGAGGGGCACCCATGGTTTTCCACCACCAGGAGAGAAGTATATGTCAGATAAATTCAAGCTCAATCTAACTGGTTTCATTAACTAACAGTGCAACCATTATAATTTTAAAATCAAAATCCATCAAATTTAGACATTAAGTACACAGTCGCTTTCAGACGTGCTAGTAGTCCAGTGGTTATCACGTTGGACTGCGAATCCATGGATCACAGATTCGATCGCCAGTCTGACCTTTAGTAATAGTAGTTTATACCAATTTAATTTAGCTCCATTGCGAAACAAGTTCTTACAACTTAAATTAATCACTCTCGCGACCTCATTCCTGATGGAATCCATCACCACAAGGGAGAGAGAAGAGCTGAGGCAATGTGGAATTTAAATGGCTTGCCTACGGACACAATCGTAATGTCTACAGCTGGGGCTCAAACTCTGAACATTTCGCACCTGAAGCGAAAGCGCTACCACTGTGCTATTACAACTTCCTAATAATAGTAACAGTCTTTCAGATGGCAACTTAAACCGAGGTCTCGTGTCCGTGCTTTATGCAATTAAAAATTCTTAAGATGTGCCTAATAAACTACTGGACGACTACTGGATCTCACTGATGTGGTAACACATGTATATTATATTCTCACTAAAATAATGAACATCTGCAGAGAACCAACCTTTCCTTTGTCTGGGCTCAAGTCAGCTATCATCATATTTAAGGTGGTTGTTTTCCCTGCCCCGTTGGGGCCCAGTAGTCCAAACACCTCACCAGCATCGACAGCAAATGTCTGATTCCTTACAGCCACCTTCACAGCATCTTCGTCTGACACCTTCTTCTTACACATTCCTCCTTCCTTCACAAACTCCTTCCGGATATTTTCTGCTATAGCCACAGGAAGCTGTATAATAAAATCTTTTTATTATATTATTTATTTATTTGATCATAAATCCACCTCAACTACATGTTGTATTCTTCAGTGTGATGCAAGATTTTGTATCACATCTGACATTTTCACAATCCATAACATACCGGTAGCCAGACTACTTTTCTTGCTTTTCGTGACAGAAAGTGAAAAATATACAGTCAAGCCTGTCTTAAGAAGCCAGTCTAGGCGAATCACAGAAAGTGGCTGCTTAGCACAGATTGTTACTTAATAGAGGTCAAATGTATATTAAAAGAACATATTGGGAATCTGGAAACTACTGGTTGCTTAATACAGGTTGCTGCTTAATAGAGGTCAAATGTATATTAAATGAACATATTGGGAATCTGGAAACTACTGGTTGCTTAATACAGGTTGCTGCTTAATAGAGGTCAAATGTATATTAAATGAACATATTGGGAATCTGGAAACTACTGGTTGCTTAATACAGGTTGCTGCTTAATAGAGGTCAAATGTATATTAAATGAACATATTGGGAATCTGGAAACTACTGGTTGCTTAATACAGGTTGCTGCTTAATAGAGGTCAAATGTATATTAAAAGAACATATTGGGAATCTGGAAACTACTGGTTGCTTAATACAGGTTGACTGCTTAATAGAGGTGACCACTAACACTGGTTTGACTGTACATGTGTCCAGCATGCTAGCCTTAAATAAATATTATACACACCTCAAATACAAGTATGGTAACTAAACCATGCGTAAATGTCTTCACCGACGCTTCATTCCTAATTCCAGATTTTCAGATTTTTCCAGCAGTGTCTATTTTTAGATACCACAAGCGGTGATGTCACAAAATAAATTGCGTCGGAAATATATTCAGTACAGAAAAGAAAATTACTAATTAACGCTACTGTGTTGGTAATGTTTTAACGAGGGGCTTACAGGGATCAGTTTAGAGGGCGATGTGGGCGAAATTGTCGGCCTAGGGACCCTGACTTCGCCCTCTGGGGGCCCCACTTCTCACTTTTTGTTGGTTATTACGATTTTTAAACAAAATTTTGTTTAGTAAGATACACTGGCCCATTATAAAGCACTCCTATTCAAATGTTGTATTTTATGATTGTACTGTGCATTTTAACCCTATTTTGCAGAAGTATATTAAAGAACACCATTTAAGGAAGCGATCACGCGCTTTCTCACTTCTCCCAAAAATTCTGACCTAGAATGAACCCTGACCTAGAATGAACCCTGACCTAGAATGAACCCTGACCTAGAATGAACCCTGACCTAGAATGAACCCTGACCTAGAATGAACCCTGGGCGTATAATAAAATGATTATTATGGTTTGATGTTTGATTTTGTATTTCACTCTCGATGATTCAGCGAAGATCACACTCACACATACATACTAAACATCCTATTATATTGCCATAGAGACTACGCTTAAGGTTGTCCGATTAGCGCAGTGGTTAGCACGCTCGCTTCTCACCAATGCAACCCAGGTTCGATCCTCGGACTGGGAAGTATGTGAGATGGTACGGTGGTCGCCAGATCGGATAGGTGGGTATTCTCGGGTTATCTCCAACACGAATGACCACATTTACGCTGAGTGACATTAATATACAGTCAAACCTGTCTTAAGCAGCCAATCAAGGGAATCTCAAAAAGTACCTGCTTAGGATAGGTGGCTGCTTAAAAGAGGTCAAATGTATAATAAAACAACATAATGGGATTCTGGAACCTGGCTGCTTAATACAGGTTGGCTGCTTACTAGAGGTGACCACTAACACAGGTTTGACTGTATATAATACATGTTGGCTGCTTAATAGAGGTGACCACTAACACAGGTTTGACTGTATATAATACAGGTTGGCTGCTTTATAGAGGTGACCACTAACACAGGTTTGACTGTATGTCGATTCTGCCCCAGACATGGAGAACAGAAGAATTTCATTATGTGGATGGACTTCACCTCCGACACTTATACCTCACTGGCAGATCTGGTGTCCAACTGACTGACTCGTGTTCTCTCAGCAGTAACATCCTCATCTTCACCATCAATTACGTCAAGATTAGTGGCTGGTATAATCATGTTCTTGGCCTTACTCCTGCCCGGGATGCACACTTCTATCATATCACCGCCCGTCTTACGGATGTCAGCAACCCTCAGCAGGAAGAAACACACAATTATATGTAGAATGGACTGCAAGAAACGATCACATAATAATGTTATTATAGGATCTGGAGTTCGAGCTCCGATAGAGCCATCACGATTGTGCCCTTAGGCAAGGCATGTAAATTCCACGTTGCCTCTTCTCTCTCCCTCATGGCGATGGATTCCATCATGAGGTCTCGAGAGAGTGATTAATATAAGTCGCTACCAGTTGCCCATATAAGTGATGCCTACTGAAGTGATTAATCATTTTAGATTTTTGGAGGATAGTGCAATGATACAGACAGAGACCCATTCCAGAGTCTCCTCTGGTTCGTTTACGTGCACGGTGTAAAGCACCGACACGAGACCTCGGGTTTAATGGCCCATCTATATCTATAAATGGCTAGGATTTGAGGTTATAAACCTTTTCTATGATCTCAAACCCTGTCACATGCTCTCTGATTAGTTGAGCCAAGGGGAAATCTCACACTCGACCAATCCTATACAGTAACTTGATCTGGAGTTTGAGATTTGTGAAAAGTTTTATAATCATGGAATCCTGTAGCAGCTGCTCTTTTGTCCAATGATGGTCATTTTCAGGTTTTAATTTCAGTATAAATTATGGTTAATTTGTGGACAAATGCTCAAGATCCATGTATGTCCATACTTGCCATTAGGCGATCTCGCCTATAAGACGACCCCTTTTACTTTGCTCCTGAAATCTGTGGGTTTTGGCATGCACTCGCATATAAGACTGGTTGATAAAATGGACACCAGACACAAGTGTATATTTCATGTTTCGCAAGTGCAAGTTGAAGAAATTTTCAGTGTCAGAATGATTTTTTTAGCACTCACTTACATGTATAAGACGAGAAGCCACTTTGAGGCTATAATCTGGTGGTAAGAAAAGCTTGTCTTATAGGCAAGTATGGCTGGTACCAAAACTAAGGGATAATTACCGTAAGGTAAACAATTGGTATGCCACTTGACATCTTGAAATAGTCTGTGAATATTTATAAGTACTGACATATAAGACGGGAAGCCACTTTGAGGCTATAATCTGGTGGTAAGAAAAACTCGTCTTATAGGCAAGTATGGCTGGTACCAAAACTAAGGGATAATTACCGTAAGGTAAACAATTGGTATGCCACTTGACATCTTGAAGTAGTCTGTGAATTTGATGTTGTCCTCTAGATTCTGGTAATACGCTCTCTGATATACCTAGAAATACAAGGCAAACTTTCTATCCTCCGATATATCTAGAAATACAAGGCAAACTTTCTATACTCAATATATCTAGAAATACAAGGCAAACTTTCTATCCTCTGATATATCTAGAAATACAAGGCAAACTTTCTATCCTCTGATATATCTAGAAATACAAGGTAAACTTTCTATCCTCCGATATATATCTAGAAATACACGGCAAACTTTCTATCCTCCGATATATCTAGAAATACAAGGCAAACTTTCTATCCTCTGATATTTCTAGAAATACAAGGCAAACTTTCTATCCTCCGATATATATCTAGAAATACAAGGCAAACTTTCTATCCTCCGATATATCTAGAAATACAAGGCAAACTTTCTATCCTCGATATATCTAGAAATACAAGGCAAACGTTCTATCCTCTGATATATCTAAAAATACAAGGCAAACTTTCTATCCTCCGATATATATCTAGAAATACAAGGCAAACTTTCTATCCTCTGATATATCTAGAAATACAAGGCAAACGTTCTATCCTCTGATATATCTAGAAATACAAGGCAAACGTTCTATCCTCTGATATATCTAGAAATACAAGGCAAACGTTCTATCCTCTGATATATCTAGAAATACAAGGCAAACGTTCTATCCTCTGATATATCTAGAAATACAAGGCAAACGTTCTATCCTCTGATATATCTAGAAATACAAGGCAAACGTTCTATCCTCCGATATATCTAGAAATACAAGGCAAACTTGATATATCTAGAAATACAGGCAAACTTTCTATCCTCCGATATTCTAGAAATACGAAATTCTATCCTCGATATTCTAGAAATACAAGGAAACTTTCTATCCTCCGATATATATCTAGAAATACAAGGCAAACTTTCTATCCTCCGATATATATCTAGAAATACAAGGCAAACTTTCTATCCTCTGATATTTCTAGAAATACAAGGCAAACTTTCTATCCTCGATATATCTAGAAATACAAGGCAAACTTTCTATCCTCTGATATATCTAGAAATACAAGGCAAACGTTCTATCCTCTGATATATCTAAAAATACAAGGCAAACGTTCTATCCTCTGATATATCTAGAAATACAAGGCAAACGTTCTATCCTCCGATATATATCTAGAAATACAAGGCAAACTTTCTATCCTCTGATATATCTAGAAATACAAGGCAAACGTTCTATCCTCTGATATATCTAGAAATACAAGGCAAACGTTCTATCCTCTGATATATCTAGAAATACAAGGCAAACGTTCTATCCTCTGATATATCTAGAAATACAAGGCAAACTTTCTATCCTCTGATATTTCTAGAAATACAAAGCAAACATTCTATCCTCTGATATTTCTAGAAATACAAGGCAAACTTTCTATCCTCTGATATTTCTAGAAATACAAGGCAAACGTTCTATCCTCTGATATTTCTAGAAATACAAGGAAAACTTTCTATCCTCTGATATTTCTAGAAATACAAGGCAAACGTTCTATCAGTTCTAGCAATTTTTATTTACATGCTTTGAATACAAAATTGTGAGAGTTTACATTGAGAATCTGTTTCGTGATTCTGTTGTGGATTAACACGAAGATCGGTGGAAGTCGTGATAGCGCAGTGGATGCGAGTTTGCTTCAGATGCGAAAGGTCCGGAGTTCAAGCCCCGCTGGAGCTGTTACGATTGTGCCCTTATGCAAGGCATTTAAATTCCACGTTGCCTCTTCCCTCTCCCTTGTGGCGATGGATTCCATCAGGAATGAGGTCTCGAGAGTGATTAATATAAGTTGAAAGAACTTGTTTCATAATCAAGCTAAAATAAATTTGTATAAACTAAAACGAAGATCAAGTCAAGCTGGAGCCAAGTCCCATTACTGATTCTCGTAATATGTATTATTGTTTGCTTCAGGTGTGAAAGGCCCAGAGTTCGCACCCAGCTGGAGCCGTTATGATTGTGCCCTTAGGCAAGCGATTTAAATTCCACATTGCCTCTTCTCTCTCCCTCGTGGGGATGGATTCTATCAGGAATGAGGTCTCAAAAAGTAAATTTATATAAACTAATATACTATTATTTCAGATGAGATGCTAAAGTAGGATCCCAGATATGCGCATAACTGACCCTGGTAGCGTTAAGATGATATGTTAGGATATAAGT
Source organism: Archivesica marissinica (assembly GCA_014843695.1). Lineage (NCBI taxonomy): Eukaryota > Metazoa > Mollusca > Bivalvia > Venerida > Vesicomyidae > Archivesica > Archivesica marissinica. Next base: position 16,314,287 of record CM026395.1, on the reverse strand, counting down.
AGGATCCCATGTACTTAGTTTCACAATATGCACATAACTGACCCCGGTAGCGTTAAGATGATATGTTAAAGTAGGATCCCATGTACTTAGTTTCACAAAATGCACATAACTGACCCTGGTAGCGTAAAGATATGCTAAAGTAGGATCCCATGTACTTAGTTTCACAATATGCACATAACTGACCCTGGTAGCATTAAGATGATATGTTAAAGTAGGATCCCATGTACTTAGTTTCACAATATGCACATAACTGACCCCGGTAGCGTTAAGATGATATGTTAGGATTTAAGTAGGATCCCATGTACTTAGTTTCACAATATGCACATAACTGACCCTGGTAGCGTTAAGATGATATGTTAAGGTAGGATCCCATGTACTTAGTTTAACAATATGCACATAACTGACCCTGGTAGCATTAAGATGATATGTTAGGATATAAGTAGGATCCCATGTACTTAGTTTCACAATATGCACATAACTGACCCTGGTAGCATTAAGATGATATGCTAAAGTAGGATCCCATGTACTTAGTTTCACAATATGCACATAACTGACCCTGGTAGCGTTAAGATGAGATGCTAAAGTAGGATCCCATGTACTTAGTTTCACAACTGACTCTGGTAGCATTAAGAAAGACTCACATTTACCTAATTATTTTGCTATCTATTCCGACAAACAAAAAAATCAACATACATACAATCGCGACACTATAAACATATATTACCCGGTAGTATCCCAGACATCCATCTATATCCATCCCTGACCATATATCCATCCCTGACCATATATCCATCCCTGACAATATATCCATCCCTGACCATATATCCATCCCTGACAATATATCCATCCCTGACAATATATATCCCTGACAATAGATTCATCCCTGACAATAGATCCATTCCTGACAATATATCCATCCCTGACAATATATATCCTGACCATATATCCATCCCTGACAATATATCCATCCCTGACCATATATCCATCCCTGACCATATATCCATCCCTAACAATATATCCATCCCTGACAATATATATCCCTGACCATATATCCATCCCTGACCATATATCCATCCCTGACCATATATCCATCCCTGACAATATATATCCATCCCTGACAATATATATCCATCCCTGACAATATATCCATCCCCGACCATATATCCATCCCTGACAATATATCCATCCCTGACCATATATCCATCTATATCCATCCCTGACAATATATCCATCCCTGACAATATATCCATCCATTACAGATGGATCTGTATTCCAGTGGTTAAATACGCTGGATTGGTAATCCAGGGATCGCAAGTTCGATCCCCCATCTGACCCTAATAAAATTAACAGTCTTTCAGATGGGACATTAAACTAAGGTCTCATGTCGGTGCTTTACACTGTGCACGTAAAAGAACCAGCGGAGACTCTTGAATGAGTCTCTGTCTGTATCATGCACTATCCTCCAAAAATCTAAAATGACTATAATCTCTTCAGGAGGCGTCGCTCATATGGGCAACCGGTAGCGACGATAAATAAACGTAAAACACACACACACATAATCCATCCCTGACAATATATATCCCAAACAATATATACCAACTATTTCCATCCGTGACAATAACATGTTCAGTAATTGCTAACAATCAGTAAAGTATCTATCAGGATATTTGCCGAGATTTAATCATTATAAGATGAGATAACGGATGAGAATGAATAGCATGTGGTGCGAAGGAAACAACGATAAAAACAGAGGAAACCAATCTGAAGAATCTATCTTCATTAAAGAGTATTCAGGGGGAGTAACTGATCAATATCTCTCATTAATTGGCTTTCTGAAGTAAGCCAAGTGTAGGGAGGGCAGGGTCCTTACCCTATTAGTGTAGTAGAGTCCTCCAAAGATATTGTAACTTGGAATTAAGAAACACAGGACAGAATGCAGCGTCCTGGCAGTATCCTCATCCGTTGTCATGTCGATGATTGATACGGGAATGTACGGTATATATCCCATCTGAAAATCAACACAAGTTTGTAGTAGTATTCATACATTTAATTTGATGTCATAATATCAGGGGTCATTCTAGAGGGCGACTTGGGCGAAATAGTCACCCTATAGATCCTGACTTTGTCCCCTATGGGCGCCACTTCTCCCTAAATAGAACAAACAACACACAACATTTTGTAAGTATGATACACTGGCCCATTGTAAAGTAATCCTTCTTTTCAAATGTTTTATTTATGTTTTATTTATGTTTTATTTATTAAATAACACAATTTAATGACGCAATCACACACTTTCTCACTTCTCCCAAACATTATGACCTAGAATGAGCACTGGTCATTTTGGTATGTGACATTGTGTATATATTTTTTAGAAGATGCATGACCTCTACTATTGTTTTTTCCATTTCCATCTCTGTCACACTTCTAACGGAACCTGGACATGTTTTCCTAGGCAGGCTTAGCCGACCTAAGCGATTAACCAGTACTAAGCAATGTGTGTGCGGTGTCCTGCTCAAGGACATTACATACGTGCCGTGATCGAGTATCAAAGCCGGGACCCATCGATTCCAAATCAGACGTTCTACAACTAAACCACGGATGATTATTACACGCCAATGTATAATACGGGTCTCCAAATGTTCTGATGTATGGCATGGAATACATGTGAGTCACCTCGCTTCAAAATGTCCTCCTTGAACAGGTTCAAAAATGTCATTAATTTTTCAGTAATTGCCAGACCCTTTGGTCTGAAATTCCTTCTTTGTTCTATATAAATGACAATGCTTGGACTAACAGGTGACCCCCATTGAACTCTACAAAAAAGCAAGTGTTTGTTTATTATAGTGTCACCCTATTAAAAGGGCAAGTCATATCTGACTTATGAGAAACCTAGTACTTCCCGAATCCTATCCTTGCAAGCCAGGCTGATAGGTAATCAGTAACCATTATTTAACTAGCTGGATGCTCAGATGAGGTTCGATGTTCCGTAGGCTACAAATACAAAACTGTCCGTATGTGTGAGTATGCGAATGACACGTGCGCATGATGCGAGTGTGCGTGCGTAAATATAAATCTTCTGTGTGTACGTGCGTATGACACGTGCACATGATGTGAGTGCGCATGCGTGCATGTGTAAATATAAATCTGTGTGCGCTTGATACTTGTGCATGATGTGAGTGCGCATGATGCGAGTGCACATGATGCGAGTGCGCATGTAAATATAAATATTCTGTGTGCGAATGCGCATGATACGTGCGCATGATGTGAGTGCACGTGTGAATGTGTGTGTGTAAATATAAATATTCTGTGTGCAAATGCGCATGATACGTGCGCATGATGCGAGTGCACGTGCGCATGTGTAAATATAAATATTCTGTGTGAAAATGCGCATGATAAACCTGTGTGTGTGTGTGTAAATATAAATCTTCTGATACCTACCATAATAAAGAGTGTTGGCTGAAGGGACTGGCAGGTCTCGTACTTGTCGAACATGAAGGAGAAGCAATAGGAGAAGCAGATATTGGCTGGCATGTAGAATATACACACCAGGAGAAAACTGACCACAGCCCCGGCCGAAGTCAGGCTGGGTATCTGAAGGAGAAAAAACAGCATATTAAAAGTACTGATTATATACAGTTAAACTTGTGTTAGTGGTCACCTGTATTAAGCAGCCAGTGTCAAACTCCCAATATATTGTTTTATTACACATTTGACCTTTATTAAGCAGCCACCTGTGCTAAGCAGCCACTTTCTGTGATTCCCTTGGCTGACTGCTTAAGACAGGTTTGACTGTACAGTCAAACTTTCCCAAATGACCATGTCTATTAAGAGCCCTCTTGTATGAAGAGACCATGTTTTCAGTTCCTGTTTGTGTTGTTAAGGAATGAAGTAACCTGTAGTTCATGCTTCAAGACCACTTTTTGTCCTTCTCCTTGGTGGTCTCTTCATACAAGTTTCACTGTATACACGATTTCTTTTTTTCATGCAAATTTATTTTTGCTTGCTTGCGAAACAAATGTTTACAACATTAGGTTCACTGCTCTCGAGATATCATTCCTGATGGAATCCATCGCCACTAAGGCGAGAGAAGAATGTGGTGTGTCTTGCCTAATGACACAACTAGCATGGTTCTGACCGGGCTCAAACACACTGTAAACATTATACCATGGAGGATCCATATATACAGTATGACGGTAAAGTAAACTTGATTGTACATACCTGAACGGCAAAGACAACAATGATGAAGAGGATGAAGGTATAGTAAACTTGATTGTACATACCTGAACGGCAAAGACAACAATGATGAAGAGGATGAAGCTATAGTAAACTTGATTGTACATACCTGAACGGCAAAGACAACAATGATGAAGAGGATGAAGGTATAGTAAACTTGATTGTACATACCTGAACGGCAAAGACAATGATGATGAAGAGGATGAAGGTATAGTAAACTTGATTGTACATACCTGAACGGCAAAGACAATGATGATGAAGAGGATGAAGGTATAGTAAACTTGATTGTACATACCTGAATGGCAAAGACAATGATGATGAAGAGGATGAAGGTATAGTAAACTTGATTGTACATACCTGAACGGCAAAGACAACAATGATGAAGAGGATGAAGGTATAGTAAACTTGATTGTACATACCTGAACGGCAAAGACAACAATGCTGAAGAGGATGAAGGTATAGTAAACTTGATTGTACATACCTGAACGGCAAAGACAACAATGATGAAGAGGATGAAGGTATAGTAAACTTGACTGTTCCTACCTGAACGGCAAAGACAACGATGATGAAGAGGATGAAGGTATAGTAAACTTGACTGTTCCTACCTGAACGGCAAAGACAATGATGATGAAGAGGATTATGGTATAGTAAACTTGACTGTTCCTACCTAAACGGCAAAGACAATGATGATGAAGAGGATGAAGGTATAGTAAACTTGACTGTTCCTACCTGAACGGCAAAGACAACGATGATGATGAAGGTATAGTAAACTTGACTGTTCCTACCTGAACGGCAAAGACAACAATGATGAAGAGGATTATGGTATAGTAAACTTGAATGTTCCTACCTGAACGGCAAAGACAACAATGATGAAGAGGATTATGGTATAGTAAACTTGACTGTTCCTACCTGAATGGCAAAGACAATGATGATGAAGAGGATGAAGGTATAGTAAACTTGACTGTTCCTACCTGAACGGCAAAGACAACGATGATGAAGAGGATGAAGGTATAGTAAACTTGACTGTTCCTACCTGAACGGCAAAGACAATGATGATGAAGAGGATGAAGGTATAGTAAACTTGACTGTTCCTACCTGAATGGCAAAGACAACAATGATGAAGAGGATTATGGTATAGTAAACTTGAATGTTCCTACCTGAACGGCAAAGACAACAATGATGAAGAGGATTATGGTATAGTAAACTTGACTGTTCCTACCTGAACGGCAAAGACAATGATGATGAAGAGGATGAAGGTATAGTAAACTTGACTGTTCCTACCTGAACGGCAAAGACAACGATGATGGAGAGGATGACGGGTATACTAAACTTGACTAAATCCACAACAAAGAAGGTCAACCAATACATATAGAACGGTAAACCGGAGACACGCAACTGACTTCGCACCTTCATCTGCAATATGAACACATTACTTCACCAGCACTATATTAGCTATACGATGCAAGACAGGACTGAACATTTTGGATTCACATCTCATTAAGCATGAGGTAGGATGGAATAAAAAAATCAACAATCAGACCATGTTCAAACCAGTATACCATGCTCATAATTGTATGTTACATGTACCAATATGACCTCAGAACAGGTCCATATATCATGACCTCAGACTATGTTAATATATCGTGACCTCAGAACATGTTAATATACCATGCATAGGAGTTGAGATTTGAAGATCATTCAGCAAGCAGCTTGACAGATGGCAAGACTAATTGCATCTATTTAAATGAATCTATTTATAGTAACAGCTTAGTCACAACAGAATGCATCAACACAAATTAATCTATTTATAGTAACAGCTTAGTCTTATTAGAATGCATCATTATACATGAATCTATTAATAGTAACAGCTTAGTCATATCAGAATGCATCTATATAAATGAATATATTTATAGTAACAGCTTAGTCATATCAGAATGCATCTATATAAATGAATCTATTTATAGTAATAGCTTAGTCATATCAGAATGCATCTATATAAATGAATCTATTTATAGTAACAGCTTAGTCATATCAGATTGCATCTACTTAAATGAATCTATTTATAGTAACAGCTTAGTCACAACAGAATGCATCAACACAAATTAATCTATTTATATTAACAGCTTAGTCTTATTAGAATGCATCATTATAAATGAATCTATTAATAGTAACAGCTTAGTCATATCAGAATGCATCTATATAAATGAATCTATTTATAGTAACAGCTTAGTCATATCAGAATGCATCTATATAAACGAATCTATTTATAGTAACAGCTTAGTCATATCATATCAGAATGCATCTATATAAATGAATCTATTTATAGTAACAGCTTAGTCACAACAGAATGCATCAACACAAATTAATCTATTTATATTAACAGCTTAGTCTTATTAGAATGCATCATTATAAATGAATCTATTAATAGTAACAGCTTAGTCATATCAGAATGCATCTATATAAATGAATCTATTTATAGTAACAGCTTAGTCATATCAGAATGCATCTATATAAACGAATCTATTTATAGTAACAGCTTAGTCATATCATATCAGAATGCATCTATATAAATGAATCTATTTATAGTAACAGCTTAGTCATATCAGATTGCATCTACTTAAATGAATATATTTATAGTAACAGCTTAGTCATATCAGAATGCATCTATTTAAATGAATCTATTAATATTAACAGCTTAGTCATATCAGAATGCATCTATATAAACGAATCTATTTATAGTAACAGCTTAGTCATATCAGAATGCATCTATATAAATGAATCTATTTATAGTAACAGCTTAGTCATATCAGAATGCATCTACTTAAATGAATCTATTAATAGTAACAGCTTAGTCATATCAGAATGCATCTATATAAACGAATCTATTTATAGTAACAGCTTAGTCATATCAGAATGCATCTATATAAATGAATCTATTTATAGTAACAGATTAGTCATATCAGAATGCATCTACTTAAATGAATATATTTATAGTAACAGCTTAGTCATATCAGAATACATCTATATAAATGAATCTATTTATATTAACAGATCACCCATACCAGATAAAAGATTATACTGGTATAAAGTGAATCTAGCACCTCCAAGAGTTGCAGATAAGGAAATCTGACAAGATAAGAGGGCTGAAGATGCGTGAAAAGAACTAGGTTCTGTTTTTCAGCCCGAGAGTTCGGATTTCCTTATCTGCAACTCTATGGAGGTGGTAGAAAACTACAGGAATTGCTCGTAATATCTAATTAGCATAAAGTAGTCCCCTTGTCTACCTGTTTAGAAAGTTTCTCACACCCTCAAAACTGAGAAAGACAAATTTATCTCACACAGACGGATCTGTAGTCCAGTGGTTAAATACGCTGGACTGGTAATCCAGGGATCGCAGGTTCGATCCCCCATCTGACCCTAATAAAATTAACAGTCTTTCAGATGGGACGTTAAACAGAGGTCTCGTGTCGGTGCTTTACACCGTGCACGTAAAAGAACCAGAGGAGACTCTGGAATGGGTCTCTGTCTGTATCATTGCACTATCTCCAAAATCTAAAATGACTAATCTCTTCAGGAGGCGTCACTCATAATGGTAACCGGTAGCGACGATAAATAAACATAAAACACTCATTTATCTCACAATTGTAGCGTTGCCACAATGGATGTACCTACCTCTCTGTCCTTGACAACATCTACTCCCATACCTCCTGGGATGAAGGAGAATGCCATACCAATGAGGAGGATAGATGCAAAGGCACCACCATTGTATACTTTATCCTCACTTTCCTTTGGCCATGGCAGACTGTTCACTTGTATAAACTTGCTCAAATCTGGGGTAAACACATATTCTTAAACAGATCTGCAGATCTTTGTTGAAAAGTTAAATGAAATGATAATACATGTATATGCTATATTTAAGATCTAAAGATATTAAAACTTCAAACAAAATATGAATAGTTAGTATAGATAAGAAGCTCTTTACATGCACATACATATGGATCTGTAGTCCAGTGGTTAACATGTTGGACTGGTAATCCAGGTTCGATCCCCCGTCTGACCCTAATAAAATTAACAGTCTTTCAGATGGGACTTTAAACCAAGGTCTCGTGTCGGTGCTTTACACCTTGCATGTAAAAGAACCAGAGGAGACTCTGAAATGGGTCTCTGTCTGTATCATTGCACTATCCTCCAAAAATCTAATATAACTAATCTCTCCAGGAGGCGTCGCTCATATGCGCGACCGGTAGCGACGATAAACAAACATAAAAAAACACAAAAACATACTGCAAATAGCATATATTCATTTGTTTGATTTGGGATTCTTTTGGAGTCATAACTATGGTTAAATAGGAATACAGTCAAACCTGTGTTAGTGGCTACCTCTACAGTCAAACCTCTATTAAGCAACCAACCTGTATTAAGCAGCCAGATTCCCAATATGTTGTTTTATTATATATTTGACCTATATTAAGATTAAGCAAGCACCTGTGCTAAGTAGCAACTTTCTTAATTGATACATTAATGAAATATGATTTTAATTGACTATAGTTTGAAGCGGTGGAAGAGGGCAACATTCTTGCCTCTGTTAATATTGTGTCAGGCTCTACCAATAAAAAGTAAAGTGTTTGTTTATTATAGTGTCACCCCAATTTAAAGGGCCAGCCATTTCTGACTTATGAGACACCTTTTTTTATTATGAACATCAGTACTTCCTGAATCCTATGCTTGTATGCTAGATGCCAGGCTCGTATGCCAGGTGCCAGGCTGGTAGGCAAACGGTAACCATTATTTAACTAGCTGACGGCTCACCAACCGGCCATATCATAACGAACCCCTGAGGAGCTTCGAATCTTCGACCTACAGCTCCGTAAGCGGACGCCTTATAGACTACGGAGACGGTTATATTTTCAATATTTCACGAGCCCTGTAAACAACTCCCTCACTTGAAGGAATCGGACACCACTGTTGAACCCATTGAAGAAATGCATGGGATAATCTACCCACGAAAATAACCACTCAGTCACGACACACACAATTCAAAGCCAGAATGACGAAAAACACAAATGATTAGTTTATACAAATTTATTTTAGCTCGATTGCGAAACAAGTTCTTATAACTTATATTAATCACTCTCGAGACCTCAATCCTGATGGAATCTATCACCACGAGGCAATGTGGAATTTAAATGCCTTGCCTAAGGGCACAATCATAACGGCTCCAGCGGGGCTCGAACTCCGGACCATTCGCACCTAAAGCGAATGCACATCTACTGCGCTATCATGACTTCCACACAAATGATTGTTACTGTACTACAATAAGCACTTGGTCACGGAACATGAAGCCACGACAATGTAACATAAACATCATGGTCACGAAACCTGAAGCCACAGCAATGTAAAATAAACATCTTGGTCACGGAACCTGAATTCACGACAATGTAACATAAACAGCTTGGTCACGAAGCCACGACAATGTAACATAAACAGCTTGGTCACGAAGCCACGACAATGGAACATAAACAGCTTGGTCACGGAACATGAAGTCACGACAATGTAACATAAACAGCTTGGTCACGAAACCTGAAGTCACGACAATGTAACATAAACAGCTTGGTCATGAAGCCACGACAATGTAACATAAACATCTTGGTCACGAAGCCACGACAATGCAACATAAACAGCTTGGTCACGGAACATGAAGCCACGACAATGTAACATAAACATCATAGTCACGAAACCTGAAGCCACGGCAATGTAACATAAACAGCTTGGTCACGAAGCCACGGCAATGTAACATAAACAGCTTGGTCACGGAACATGAAGTCACGACAATGGAACATAAACAGCATGGTCACGGAACATGAAGCCACGACAATGTAACATAAACAGCTTGGTAACGGAACATGAAGCCACGACAATGTAACATAAACAGCTTGGTCACGGAACCTGAACTCACGACAATGTAACATAAACAGCTTGGTCACGAAACCTGAAGTCACGACAATGTAACATAAACAACTTGGTCACGGAACATGAAGCCACGACAATGTAACATAAACAGCTTGGTCATGAAACCTGAAGTCACGACAATGTAACATAAACAGCTTGGTCACGAAACCTGAAGCCACGGCAATGTAACATAAACAGCTTGGTCACAGAACACGAAGCCACAGCAATGGAACATAAACAGCTTGGTCACAGAACACGAAGCCACAACAATGGAATATAAACAGCTTGGTCACGGAACATGAAGCCACGGCAATGTAACATAAACAGCTTGGTCACGGAACATGAAGTTATGACAATGGAACATAAACAGCTTGGTCACGAAACCTGAAGCCACAGCAATACAACATAAACATCTTGGTCATGAAACCTGAAGCCACGACAATGTAACATAAACAGCTTGGTCACGAAACCTGAAGCCACGACAATGTAACATAAACAGCTTGGTCACGAAAGCTGAAGCCACAGCAATACAACATAAACATCTTGGTCATGAAACCTGAAGCCACGACAATGTAACATAAACAGCTTGGTCACGAAACCTGAAGCCACGACAATGTAACATAAACAGCTTGGTCACGGAACATGAAGTCATGGCAATGTAACATAAACAGCTTGGTCACGAAGCCACGACAATGTAACATAAACAGCTTGGTCACGAAGCCACGACAATGTAACATAAACATCTTGGTCACGGAACCTGAAGCCACGACAATGTAACATAAACAGCTTGGTCACGAAGCCACGACAATGTAACATAAACATCTTGGTCACGAAGCCACGACAATGCAACATAAACAGCTTGGTCACGAAGCCACGACAATGTAACATAAACATCTTGGTCACGAAGCCACGACAATGTAACATAAACATCTTGGTCACGAAGCCACGACAATGTAACATAAACAGCTTGGTCACGGAACACGAAGCCACGACAATACAACATAAACAGCTTGGTCACGAAACCTGAAGCCACGACAATGTAACATAAACAGCTTGGTCACGAAGCCACGACAATGTAACATAAACAGCTTGGTCACGAAACCTGAAGCCACGACAATGCAACATAAACAGCTTGGTCACGAAACCTGAAGCCACGACAATGTAACATAAACAGCTTGGTCACGAAACCTGCAGCCACGACAATGTAACATAAACAGCTTGGTCACGAAACCTGAAGCCACGACAATGTAACATAAACAGCTTGGTCACGAAACCTGAAGTCACGACAATGTAACATAAACAGCTTGGTCACGAAACCTGAAGCCACGATAATGTAACATAAACAGCTTGGTCACGAAGCCTGAAGCCACGACAATGTAACATAAACAGCTTGGTCACGAAACCTGAAGCCACGACAATGTAACATAAACAGTTTGGTCACGGAACCTGAAGCCACGGCAATGTAACACAAACAGCTTGGTCACAGAACCTGAAGCCACGACAATGTAACATAAACAGCTTGGTCACGGAACATGAAGCCACGACAATGGAATATAAACAGCTTGGTCACGGAACCTGAAGTCACGACAATGGAACATAAACAGCTTGGTCACGGAACATGAAGCCACGACAATGGAATATAAACAGCTTGGTCACGGAACCTGAAGTCACGACAATGGAACATAAACAGCTTGGTCACGGAACATGAAGCCACGACAATGGAATATAAACAGCTTGGTCACGGAACCTGAAGTCACGACAATGGAACATAAACAGCTTGGTCACGGAACATGAAGCCACGACAATGGAATATAAACAGCTTGGTCACGGAACCTGAAGTCACGACAATGGAACATAAACAGCTTGGTCACGGAACATGAAGCCACGACAATGTAATATAAACAGCTTGGTCACGGAACCTGAAGTCACGACAATGGAACATAAACAGCTTGGTCACGGAACATGAAGCCACGACAATGCAACATAAACAGCTTGGTCACATAACACGAAGCCACAGCAATGGAACATAAACAGCTTGGTCACAGAACCTGAAGCCACGACAATGTAACATAAACAGCTTGATCACGGAACATGAAGTCACGACAATGCAACATAAACAGCTTGGTCACGGAACATGAAGCCACGACAATGTAACATAAACAGCTTGGTCACGGAACCTGAAGCCACGAAAATGCAACATAAACAGCTTGGTCACGGAACATGAAGCCACGACAATGTACCATAAACAGCTTGGTCACGAAACCTGACGCCACTGCAATGTAACACAAACAGCTTGGTCACGGAACCTGAAGCCACAACAATGTAACATAAACAGCTTGGTCACGGAACCTGAAGCCACGACAATGTAAAATAAACAGCTTGGTCACGGAACATGAAGCCACGACAATGGAATATAAACAGCTTGGTCACGGAACCTGAAGCCACGACAATGCAACATAAACAGCTTGGTCACAGAATACGAAGCCACAGCAATGGAACATAAACAGCTTGGTCACGGAACAGGAAGCCACAACAATGGAATATAAACAGCTTGGTCACGGAACCTGAAGCCACAACAATGGAATATAAACAGCTTGGTCACGGAACATGAAGCCACGACAATGCAACATAAACAGCTTGGTCACAGAACACGAAGCCACAGCAATGGAACATAAACAGCTTGGTCACATAACACGAAGCCACGACAATGTAACATAAACAGCTTGGTCACGGAACATGAAGTCACGACAATGTAACATAAACAGCTTGGTCACGGAACCTGAAGCCACAGCAATGGAACATAAACAGCTTGGTCACGAAACCTGAAGTCACGACAATGGAATATAAACAGCTTGGTCACGGAACATGAAGCCACGACAATGTAACATAAACAGCTTGGTCACGAAACCTGAAGCCACAGCAATGGAACATAAACAGCTTGGTCACGAAACCTGAAGTCACGACAATGGAACATAAACAGCTTGGTCACGGAACCTGAAGCCACGACAATGTAACATAAACAGCTTGGTCACGGAACATGAAGCCACGACAATGTAACATAAACAGCTTGGTCACGGAACACGAAGCCACGACAATGTAACATAAACAGCTTGGTCACGGAACATGAAGCCACGACAATGTACCATAAACAGCTTGGTCACGAAACCTGAAGCCACGGCAATGTAACACAAACAGCTTGGTCACGGAACCTGAAGCCACGACAATGTAACATAAACAGCTTGGTCACGGAACATGAAGCCACGACAATGGAACATAAACAGCATGGTCACGGAACATGAAGCCACGACAATGTAACATAAACAGCTTGGTCACGAAGCCACGGCAATGTAACATAAACAGCTTGGTCACGGAACATGAAGCCACGACAATGTAACATAAACAGCTTGGTCACGGAACCTGAAGTCACGACAATGTAACATAAACAGCTTGGTCACGAAACCTGAAGTCACGACAATGTAACATAAACAACTTGGTCACGGAACATGAAGCCACGACAATGTAACATAAACAGCTTGGTCATGAAACCTGAAGTCACGACAATGTAACATAAACAGCTTGGTCACGAAACCTGAAGCCACGGCAATGTAACATAAACAGCTTGGTCACAGAACACGAAGCCACAGCAATGGAACATAAACAGCTTGGTCACAGAACACGAAGCCACAACAATGGAATATAAACAGCTTGGTCACGAAACCTGAAGCCACGGCAATGTAACATAAACAGCTTGGTCACAGAACACGAAGCCACACAATGCATAAACAGCTTGGTCACAGAACACGAAGCCACACAAGAACATAAACAGCTTGGTCAACGGAACATGAAGCCACGGCAATGTAACATAAACAGCTTGGTCACGGAACATGAAGTCACGACAATGTAACATAAACAGCTTGGTCACGAAACCTGAAGCCACAGCAATGTAACATAAACAGCTTGGTCACGAAACCTGAAGCCACGACAATGTAACATAAACAGCTTGGTCACGAAACCTGAAGCCACGACAATGTAACATAAACAGCTTGGTCACGAAACCTGAAGCCACAACAATGTAACATAAACAGCTTGGTCACGAAACCTGAAGCCACGACAATGTAACATAAACAGCTTGGTCACGAAACCTGAAGCCACGACAATGTAACATAAACAGCTTGGTCACGGAACATGAAGTCATGGCAATGTAACATAAACAGCTTGGTCACGAAGCCACGACAATGTAACATAAACAGCTTGGTCACGAAGCCACGACAATGTAACATAAACATCTTGGTCACGGAACCTGAAGCCACGACAATGTAACATAAACAGCTTGGTCACGGAACATGAAGACACGACGTTTACGACTTCATCACGGAGGTCCATAACAATAATGTTGCTAGAACCAGTTGCCCATCATGTTTGTTTCCCCGTAACCTGCCGGATAAATTGAACGGAATGTGCAAACATAGATCCAGATCAGCCGCGGTGTAATGCCATGTCTGATCAGGATCTATGTTGTTTGCTATTCAGACAAGTGTATTCAGCTCCACTATCTGAAGAGCAAACAGCATAGAGCCAGATCAGCCGCGGTGTAATGCCACATCTGATCAGGATCTATGTTGTTTGCTATTCAGACAAGTGTATTCAGCTCCACTATCTGAAGAGCAAACAGCATAGAGCCAGATCAGCCGCGGTGTAATGCCACATCTGATCAGGATCTATGTTGTTTGATATTCAAACAAGTGTATTCAGCTCCACTATCTGAAGAGCAAACAGCATAGAGCCAGATCAGCCGCGGTGTAATGCCACATCTGATCAGGATCTATGTTGTTTGCTATTCAGACAAGTGTATTCAGCTCCACTATCTGAAGAGCAAACAGCATAGATCCAGATATGCCTGCATGTTCTGTGCCATCTGATCTGGCTCTATGCTGTTTGCAAAAGCAACTTTAGTCGTGATTGGCAGGTTAAGGGTTAACATGCTTTGTGTTCACATATATATGTAGGTAATGAACGTTGTATTCTATGTGTTGAGTGTGGTACATACCTGCAACTCCAGTAGCAATAGCCTCAATACCAATTAACAGGACGTTGCTCATTAGATTGATGGTTGCTGGGATTGAATGAACTGCTGAGTCATTATACATCACCTTGTACGTAGCATCAATTCCCTGGAATCAGTTCATATGTCTTGGTATTGAAGTTCATAACTTCATAGCATTCACAGCTATGCATAGTTACTCATTGATGTGCATGGTTACTGATATGCATGGTTACTGATTAATGTGCATGGTTACTGATGTGCATAGTTACTGATTGATGTGCATGGTTATTGATGTGCATGGTTACTGATTAATGTGCATAGTTACTGATGTGCTTGGTTACTGATTAATGTGCATGGTTACTGATGTGCATGGTTACCGATTGATGTGCATGGTTACTGATGTGCATAGTTACTGATTGATGTGCATGGTTACTGATGTGCATGGTTACCAATTGATGTGCATGGTTACTGATGTGCTTGGTTACTGATTGATGTACATGGTTACCGATTGATGTGCATGGTTACCGATTGATGTACATGGCTACCAATTGATGTACATGGTTACCGATTGATGTGCATGGTTACCAATTGATGTGCATGGTTACCGATTGATGTACATGGCTAATGATCGAAGTGCATGGTCACAAACAAATAACCAACGACAAATTGTTAGTTGTACATGAATGTTTTTAAACAAGTAAAACAATTTGCAGCAGAGACATAGAGGATACACCAGGAAGGGAATTGGTGGGGAACTAGGCCATATACTGATCTATATTTACAAGTACTGTGAACTCTGACCATGGGTACTGGGCCTTATACTGATCTCTATCTACAAGTACTGTGAAATCTGGCAATGGGTACTGGGCCTTGTACTGATCTATATTTACAAGTACTGTGAACTCTGGCCATGGGTACTGGACCTTGTACTGATCTATATTTACAAGTACTGTGAACTCTGGCCATGGGTACTGGGCCTTATACTGATCTATATCTACAAGTACTGTGAACTCTGGCCATGGGTACTGTGCCTTATACTAATCTATATCTACAAGTACTGTGAACTCTGGCCATGGGTACTGGGCCTTATACTGATCTATAGGCATGTTATATTTTACATAGCATTCACAGGCATGTTATATTTTACATAGCATTCACAGGCAGGTTATATTTTTCATAGCATTCGCAGGCAGGTTATATTTTTCATAGCATTCGCAGGCATGTTATATTTTTCATAGCATTCACAGGCATGTTATATTTTTCATAGCATTCACAGGCGTGTTATATTTTTCATAGCATTCACAGGCGTGTTATATTTTTCATAGCATTCACAGGCGTGTTATATTTTACATAGCATTCACAGGCATGTTTTTTTTTTTTTTTAATACATAACTTTGCTTGTCTTCAGTGTAATAACACCATCTCATAATTTCTTATATGTACACACGTGTAATAACACCTGGAAGGATTCTGATTGGTTGAGAGAATAATCCTTATAATTTGTAAATTTAACTTTAAAGTATGCATATTTCTATTTGAATTGGTACATAGCGTTAATGGTAAGACAAGCTACAAACTGAGTAGAGAGCATAGATTATTAGGTGGTTAGTTTCATATCAGCATAGGTATCGACCCGAGGTAACTTGATACCTTCGGTCTCAGGCCGATATGTTAGGTCGATATATAGGCTGATATGTAACTAGCCACGCAATAACGTCTTTATTACTTTGATATGAATTTGAACATTTAATAATCGAAATCATGCTCTCCGTTATCCATCTATCAGGAATAAATCACAGTTACTGAATTAGATACACGAATACGATTGAAATATTACCACGAAACTACAAACATCCGTCATCTGTCAAATTTAACACGCTGCGAAGCTATGGGAAGTAAACAAACAAGCACCGAGTTCGCATACATTATTTTCTCAGGAACTTATATTATATTTCGTGTTTTATGCCTGCATCAGCACCATTTCAGGCTATATCGCGGGCGGGCAGTTTACTTAACAACACCTTTCCTGGGCAGGCTCCAGCGGTTAACCAGTACTTGGGTGCACCAACCTCCGTAAGAAACTGCCAACTTTTTCATATAAATGAGACAAGGCCTGAGCGGGGCTCGAACCCATGACCATCAGTGATGATAGGTTACAGTGGTATACAAGTCAGCGACCTTAATCACTCGACCACGGAGGCAGACTTTCTCAGGAACTAGTTATGATACAGCTTTTTCTGGTTTGATACAGGCACGTGACCATATCAAACCAGCAAACGTAATATCAGACTGGAAAACACAGCGTATCAACCTGGTTGGTAGACAGTATTGTGCAAATAACGGCTATCTAAGTAATAAATCATGTGACCACCCCCGCACCCTGCACCAACGAGACAGTTCCAAGACAACCACAATGAATGCTACTTTGGAAAGTTAAAAATACCTGTCCGACTTGAGTGAGAGCATCAATCTGTATGCCGAGGTAGTGGGGAGAAATGCCGTTATCCAGCATTCTAAATGTATCGTTGTAGTACGTGTCATTGTAGCTATCCGTGTAGTATATCGCTGATAAGTTACCAATAAGTGACTGTGACAGACTAGAATCTGTATAGAAATAAAGTAAACAGTTACTGTGTGTAAGAAATATAGGATCTTACATGAGTGGTAATTTCATACTATATTTTATGAAACGAGTTTTGGAATTTTGCTATTAAGCGAGCCTAATAGCAAAATTCCAAAACGAGTGCAAGATCATTGTAATCACATTACCATAGCAACAACAGCCATAAATTCAAAGAAGAAATATGTTTCTGTTAGCCAGTATACTTTCGAGCCTTATTACATAAAGGTGCATTCGTACGCCATAGTAAATAGTCCCTGATAATCAAACAACTTCACGCAAATAATCGATATAATTTTTTTAATCAAAGTATCGTGCTAGTGCATATTTAGCTTTTTATTGATCTAAGCAGTTGATTTTCAACAAATAAAGCATGAACACAAACCATGTATATGTCGCGTATTTATTGCAATGTCATGTCGAGACCAATTAGAATCCTTCCAGCTGTTATTACACGTGTGGACATATAAGAAAATATGATGATAAAATATGATGACTGTTTTTACACTGAATACAAGTTATGTGATAAAGTAAATTCTGCAGATAGTTTAGAAAAGTCAGCAGGCAGGTGAACGGGTGCAATGGTGAGTGGGCAGGCATCGGGTGGGTGGGCTCACAGGCTTGTGGGCATGTGGGTAGACATATGGACAAATATTGTCTGTCACACAGAGAGATAGACTGGAGGACCCATCAGCAATATGGATGGTTATGTAAGTGATGATGGAATCATCAGCAATATGGATTGTTATGTAAGTGATGATGGAATCATCACCAATTCAGGGCTCATTCCAGGTCAGAATGTTTGGGAGAAGTGAGAAAGCGCCAGATCGCATCGTTAAATGGTGTTATTTAATAAATTTCAACAAAATATGGTTAAAATGCACAGTATGACCTTAAATACAACATTTGAATGAGTGATTTATAATGGGCCAGTGTATTCTGTATAAAAATTGCGTTTCTGTTTTTGTTAGGGAGAAGTGGGGCCCCCAGAGGGTGAGGTCAGGGTCCCTACGGTGACTATTTCGCCCACACGCCCTCTAAAATCAGCACCGCAATGAAACAATTATGGTACAACTCCAAGATAACCCACCCCAACACCCGTCACCCAAACATTTAACCGCAGTGACCCTCACATCCACTAAGACCATAACATAATACTTTACCCTATAATACCCTGCTAGACTGGGCCCAATGTGAACCTCAAAAGTTTGCATCAGATCTTGCAATAATGTAAAATTAAATTGAAGTAAAACGTTCTCCTTCAAATTTTATACTCATGTTGGAGCAAGTAAGTTGTTGCGCTGTTCGACACAATATGAGAACTAAATCACTCACTGACGGTATCCCGTAGCAGCAGTCTGGGCACGGTATTGTATGGGAAGTACTGGCCGGGTACCGTCTTCATCTTGGTATAGATAGCGGACGACAGCCCCAGTGCGGTCTGTTGTTCTATTGCCTTCTGGTCAGACTGCATTGTTTTGGACAAGACTAAGCCAACGATGAGGAGGACGACAGGCAGGAACAGCTGTATCACTACAGAGGTGCCATTGCGCGTGAACTTTCGGAAACGTACGTAGACGAGCGCGAGAAATCTCTGCATTGCTAACTCCCTGCCCTCGATACAATGTACATTGTCTGACGGGTTTGTTTTGTCTACCATATCCACTTTATTGTTACTGCCATATTTGGTGGTATTTTTCGCCATCAGTACAAGGAATTCCCGGTCATTTGTGCTGTTGATTTCTGCCACCTCGCTCAGTTCTATTTCTGTATCTTCCTCTAAACATGACAAAAAATACTCATTATCATTTCATGTTTGGTTTTCTCAAGTTTTCATTGTGTTTTCATTTGATTTGTATGTCAAGTTGATGACAAAGAGACGAAAATAGAAGTAATGAACAGAAACTCCAATGCCTTCGCTCTATCCCGCTACCCTCTATAGTCCAACCATCGTTACAAATGTAAATTGCTTTATAATGCTACCCTCTATAGACCAACCATCGTTACAAATGTAAATTGCTCTATCCCGCTACCCTCTATAGACCAACCATCGTTACAAATGTAAATTGCTCTATCCCGCTCCCCTCTATAGACCAACCATCGTTACAAATGTAAATTGCTTTATCCCGCTACCCTCTATAGACCAACCATCGTTACAAATGTAAATTGCTTTATCCCGCTACCCTCTATAGACCAACCATCGTTACAAATGTAAATTGCTTTATCCCGCTACCCTCTATAGACCAACCATCGTTACAAATGTAAATTGCTTTATCCCGCTACCCTCTATAGACCAACCATCGTTACAAATGTAAATTGCTTTATCCCGCTACCCTCTATAGACCAACCATCGTTACAAATGTAAATTGCTTTATCCCGCTATACTCTATAGACCAACCATCGTTACAAATGTAAATTGCTTTATCCCGCTACCCTCTATAGACCAACCATCGTTACAAATGTAAATTGCTCTATCCCGCTACCTTCTATAGACCAACCATCGTTACAAATGTAAATTGCTTTATCCCGCTATCCTCTATAGACCAACCATCGTTACAAATGTAAATTGCTTTATCCCGCTATCCTCTATAGATCAACCATCGTTACAAATGTAAATTGCTCTATCCCGCTACCCTCTATAGATCAACCATCGTTACAAATGTAAATTGCTTTATAATGCTATCCTCTATAGACCAACCATCGTTACAAATGTAAATTGCTTTATCCCGCTACCCTCTATAGACCAACCATCGTTACAAATGTAAATTGCTTTATCCCGCTATACTCTATACACCAACCATCGTTACAAATGTAAATTGCTTTATCCCGCTACCCTCTATAGACCAACCATCGTTACAAATGTAAATTGCTCTATCCCGCTACCCTCTATAGACCAACCATCGTTACAAATGTAAATTGCTTTATCCCGCTATCCTCTATAGACCAACCATCGTTACAAATGTAAATTGCTTTATCCCGCTATCCTCTATAGATCAACCATCGTTACAAATGTAAATTGCTCTATCCCGCTACCCTCTATAGATCAACCATCGTTACAAATGTAAATTGCTTTATAATGCTATCCTCTATAGTCCAACCATCGTTACAAATGTAAATTGCTTTATAATGCTATGCTATATAAAGCATGTCTTTTATCTCGGTAATATTTATTTTAAAAGCTTATCCTTAAAAGCTATTTATTTAGACCGAAATTATTTCTCAATAGATGTATATTTATATACATATATATATATGTCCTTTGGCCACATTTCTAGTGTTGATATAACTACTATAATCGACTATTTTGTTTGTCAGAGAAATAATGTTGTATGTGTTTTATCATGTGATATGTTTCTAGTATTATATTTGTAAGTGACTTATAGGCCCATTGGGCCGGGTGTATTTAATTGTATAATTTATATGTAAATATTGTCTGATATGTACACAGGTCACTATAATAAACACATTACTTACTTACTTATATAGAAACACACCACAATTTAACCCTTTGCCTGCTGAGTAAATTACATGTAAATCACATTTGCAAAGAATATAGATCCAAATCAGCTGTGGCGTAGGCCACGTCTGATCAGGATCTATGTTGTACATTATTCAGCCCAAGTGTTTTCGCTCCACTATCTGGATAGCAAACAGCATAGATCCTGATCAGACGGAACGTTCTGTGCCATTTAATCTGGCTCTATGCTGTTTGCAAAAATGATTTGATCTGCGGCTCGCTTCAAAGGGTTAATTAAATATATAAGTATACAGTCAGACCTGTGTTAGTGGTAACCTCCATTATGCAACCAACCTGCATTAAACAGCCAGTTTTCTGTGCTTCCCTGGGCTGCTTATGCCAGGTTCGACTGTATATTATTTGTTATGACTACATAATATATGTGTACGTAAGGAGTGTTCTTGTTCATTAACATAATATCGGTAAGACCATTAAGCTAGATGCCAATCGCAGCTTGCACAGCTAGCGCAACAAGGTTGTCCAGTCAGCACAGTCGTATAGCATACTCGCATCCCACAACAATTGTCACCTGGGTTCAAAGCCTGATTGATGTGCATGGTTACTGAGGTGCATGGTTACTGATGTGCATGGTTACTGATGTTCATGTTTACTGATAAGCATGGTTACTGATTGATGTACATGGTTACTGATTGATGTGCATGGTTACTGATGTTCATGTTTACTGATAAGCATGGTTACTGATTGATGTGCATGGTTACTGATGTGCATAGTTACTGATTGATGTGCATGGTTACTGATATGCATGGTTACTGATTAATGTGCATGGTTACTGATGTGCATAGTTACTGATTGATGTGCATGGTTATTGATGTGCATGGTTACTGATTAATGTGCATAGTTACTGATGTGCTTGGTTACTGATTAATGTGCATGGTTACTGATGTGCATGGTTACCGATTGATGTGCATGGTTACTGATGTGCATAGTTACTGATTGATGTGCATGGTTACTGATGTGCATGGTTACCAATTGATGTGCATGGTTACTGATGTGCTTGGTTACTGATTGATGTACATGGTTACCGATTGATGTGCATGGTTACCGATTGATGTACATGGCTACCAATTGATGTACATGGTTACCGATTGATGTGCATGGTTACCAATTGATGTGCATGGTTACCGATTGATGTACATGGCTAATGATCGAAGTGCATGGTCACAAACAAATAACCAACGACAAATTGTTAGTTGTACATGAATGTTTTTAAACAAGTAAAACAATTTGCAGCAGAGACATAGAGGATACACCAGGAAGGGAATTGGTGGGGAACTAGGCCATATACTGATCTATATTTACAAGTACTGTGAACTCTGACCATGGGTACTGGGCCTTATACTGATCTCTATCTACAAGTACTGTGAAATCTGGCAATGGGTACTGGGCCTTGTACTGATCTATATTTACAAGTACTGTGAACTCTGGCCATGGGTACTGGACCTTGTACTGATCTATATTTACAAGTACTGTGAACTCTGGCCATGGGTACTGGGCCTTATACTGATCTATATCTACAAGTACTGTGAACTCTGGCCATGGGTACTGTGCCTTATACTAATCTATATCTACAAGTACTGTGAACTCTGGCCATGGGTACTGGGCCTTATACTGATCTATATATACAAGTACTGTGAACTCTGGCCATGGGTACTGGGCCTTATACTGATCTATATCTACAAGTACTGTGAACTCTGGCCATGGGTACTGGACCGTGTACTGATCTATATTTACAAGTACTGTAAACTCTGGCCATGGGTACTGGACCTTGTACTGATCTATATTTACAAGTACTGTGAACTCTGGCCATGGGTACTGGGCCTTGTACTGATCTATATTTACAAGTACTGTAAACTCTGGCCATGGGTACTGGGCCTTGTACTGATCTATATCTACAAGTACTGTGAACTCTGGCCATGGGTACTAGGCCTTGTACTGATCTATATCTACAAGTACTGTGCACTCTGGCCATGGGTACTGGGCCTTGTACTGATCTATATTTTTTTGTTTTACAAGTATTGTGAAATCTGGCCATGGGTACTGGGCCTTGTACTGATCTATATTTACAAGTACTGTGAACTCTGGCCATGGGTACTGGGCCTTGTACTGATCTATATTTACAAGTACTGTGAACTCTGGCCGTGGGTACTGGGCCTTGTACTGATCTATATTTACAAGTACTGTGAACTCTGGCCATGGGAACTAGGCCTTGTACTGATCTATATTTACAAGCACGTTACTCTGAAATCTGGCCATGGATACTGGGCCTTGTACTGATCTATATTTACAAGTACTGTGAAATCTGGCCGTGGGTACTGGGCCTTGTACTGATCTATATTTACAAGTACTGTGAACTCTGGCCATGGGTACTAGGCCTTATACAGATCTATATTTACAAGTACTGTGAACTCTGGCCGTGGGTACTGGGCCTTGTACTGATCTATATTTACAAGTACTGTGAACTCTGGCCATGGGAACTAGGCCTTGTACTGATCTATATTTACAAGTACTGTGAAATCTGGCCGTGGATACTGGGCCTTGTACTGATCTATATTTACAAGCACGGTACTCTGAAATCTGGCCGTGGATACTGGGCCTTATACTGATCTCTATCTACAAGTACTGTTAACTCTGGCTGTGGATACTGGGCCTTGTACTGATCTATATTTACAAGTACGGTACTCTGAAATCCGGCTTGGGTGTTAACAGAACTAGTCCAGACAAACCAAGTAAGTACCATAAAAATATACTAACCTAATCGCAGAAACACTTCTTCCAATGTTGTCATAGATACACCAAAGTTTTTCACACCAAGTGATTGGGCAGTGGAAGGTTGCTCCAAAACAGAGAACAGTTCTGGAACATATCCGTACACATTAATTTCACAGAATAATTAATAAAATACAATGTCAAACAAACATCTTCGGTGTCCGGGTGTGGGTTACTATATATATGCATGTTGTTGAAACGCGGGTGTCTATTCTTGGAGATATAATATATACGGTGACCATGACAACGGTACAAAACAGGACAGCTTTTACATGCAGATTCATAAAGTATCTGATCTGGATCTATGTTGTTTGCAAAAGCCTTTAAATGTATCCAGAATGAAATGGGTTAAACAAACAGATAATCCTGTTATTTTAGGCTGAAAAAGGTTTCTATGATAGAAAACGATGCAAATGTGTTCTAAATGGAGCTAGAACGCCGTGTTTAGATGACCATAGGTTATGTCACAAAAGACGTCATAAATGACGTTACCGACAGCTTGAGTCCGAAAACGTTTGTGTTGACAACATTTCAACATGCAGTGGCTAGGTACAACACGTGCAGAGGCTAGGTACAACACGCGCAGTGGCTAGGTACAACACGCGCAGTGGCTAGGTACAACACGTGCAGAGGCTAGGTACAACACGCGCAGTGGCTAGGTACAACACGCGCAGTGGCTAGGTACAACAAGTGCAAAGCAGTGAGAAATCAAATGTGTTACTCCACTGCTTTCAACCAGTGGAATAACACAGTTTATTTCATTGATGAAATTCTACATTTCATTGGAAAGCTTTAAATAAATTACATGTCAATTGATCCTAGCAGGGAACCAGTAATATATATATATTTTGTCCTCTCTATATCCGAATTTTCGGCTTAAAAGCTTTTTTCACAGGAAACATAAATCATCCAGCTAATATATTGTCTTTAAGATTGTTATCCAATTGTTCCTTTCAATTTCTCGTTTGTTGTTCTTATGCGTAGAAATATATCACTCAGGCCTTCGGCCATCGTGATATATTTCTACACATAAGAACTTCAAACTCGGGTTATTCTGTGATATACCACGGTTGATACTTATTATTTCGATTATAACACGACTTACTTCTAATAATTTTAGACGAAAATCAAAGGAGTATTTTCTTCAAACGCCGTGCTACTCCGCTGCATTTGGATTTCGAAATTTCCTCCCGCCTAAGGAGTGATGACGTTATTTTTTATGGAAAATATCAGTCTAGTGCATAAATGAACAAAAGTTGTAACTGATCAATAATTTTATTTATTTTGTCAAATAAAACTGTACAGAATAGTAACTGAAATGTTACTTAACAAAAAAAAAGACGGACAAGAGATTATCTGATTCTAAAAATAGCTCACTTCCGCGAATTTCCACGGTAGTATTTACAAACATCACGTGTCTTTCATTCATAAAATGTTACATGCATTGCATAAATGGAATAGCCAAAATACGGTGCGCGCGCAGCATAGTTCAAGGTAGGTATATTGCAGAATAACCCGAGATAGATTTTACTCTACAAGTATGTATGTTATTAGCTGGGTCGTGTTAGAATTTTCAATAATCTCCTATTGTTTCTTTCAATTTTCAATAAACAAATTAAAATAAACTGCTATCTCAATACTGTATGGTGTTGTAGCACTAAAATATACGAACAATCTTACCCGAGAATTTGTCGACCCCATCGTGAGGTAAGGTTATGTCTAATTCCTTGCCGTGGATTCTGTTCACCTCTGACCGCACTACGATACTAGACACCAATGAGCTGACCTTCTGGGTGTCACAGTCTCGTTCCACTACCATACTGGAATGAGAATTGTATCATATTTGTATGTGTAAAAAACTAGAACAGGACTGCTACCTAACTATATAGAACCATTCAGTACAACTTGTAGAACAAGACTGATACTTAACTATGACAGCATAGAACCATTCAGTACAATTTGTAGAACAAGACTGTTACCTAATTATATAGAACCATACAGTACAACTTGTAGAACAAGACTGCTACCTAACTATATAGAACCATTCAGTACAACTTGTAGAACAAGACTGATACTTAACTATATAGAACCATTCAGTACAACTTGTAGAACAAGACTGCTACCTAACTATGACAGCATAGAACCATTCAGTACAACTTGTAGAACAAGACTGCTACCTAACTATATAGAACCATTCAGTACAACTTGTAGAACAAGACTGCTACCTAACTATATAGAACCAATCAGTACAACTTGTAGAACAAGACTGCTACCTAACTATATAGAACCATTCAAAACAACTTGTAGAACAAGACTGCTACCTAACTATATAGAACCAATCAGTACAACTTGTAGAACAAGACTGCTACCTAACTATATAGAACCAATCAGTACAACTTGTAGAACAAGACTGCTACCTAACTATAACAACATAGAACCATACAGTACAACTTGTAGAACAAGACTGCTACTTAACTATATAGAACCAATCAGTACAACTTGTAGAACAAGACTGCTACCTAACTATATAGAACCATTCAGTACAACTTGTAGAACAAGACTGCTACCTAACTATATAGAACCAATCAGTACAACTTGTAGAACAAGACTGCTACCTAACTATATAGAACCAATCAGTACAACTTGTAGAACAAGACTGCTACTTAACTATATAGAACCATTCAGTACAACTTGTAGAACAAGACTGCTACCTAACTATATAGAACCATTCAGTACAACTTGTAGAACAAGACTGCTACTTAACTATATAGAACCAATCAGTACAACTTGTAGAACAAGACTGCTACCTAACTATATAGAACTATTCAGTACAACTTGTAGAACAAGACTGCTACCTAACTATATAGAACCAATCAGTACAACTTGTAGAACAAGACTGCTACCTAACTATATAGAACCAATCAGTACAACTTGTAGAACAAGACTGCTACCTAACTATGACAGCATAGAACCATTCAGTACAACTTGTAGAACAAGACTGCTACCTAACTATGACAGCATAGAACCATTCAGTACAACTTGTAGAACAAGACTGCTACCTAACTATATAGAACCATTCAGTACAACTTGTAGAACAAGACTGCTACCTAACTATGACAGCATAGAACCATTCAGTACAACTTGTAGAACAAGACTGCTACCTAACTATTAGGGTTAGTCTCAACCTCTCTGATTCATTGCAGATAAGCACAGAGTTCTCTATGGCAGCCAATCAAATCGCTGGAGCTTGAGACCTGATCAAAGTTTAGTCTCAAGCTCTCTGATTCATTGCAGTTGAGCACAGAGTTCTCTATGGCAGCCAATCAAATCTCTGGAGCTTGAGACCTGATCAAAGTTTAATCTCAAGATCTCTGATTTGTTGCAGCTGACAACATTTCTTTATAGCAGCCAATCAAATCTCTGGAGCTTGAAACCTGATCAAGGTTTAGTCTCAAGCTCTCTAATTGGTTGCAGCTGATAACAGTTGATTATGGCAGCCAATCAAATCTCTTGAGCTTGAGATCTGATATTATTTGCACAATTTAGAAAGTAACAATTAATTACTTTAAATGGTATCCAAGTCCAAATCTGTTTTTGAGAAAGAGGGAAGATCCGCAGCATCTCAGTGACCCTTTGTTCACAATTGCTTTCCTGTCTGTAAAACAATTGATTATAAAAAAGTAAAGTGTTTGTTTATTATAGTGTCACCCCTATTTAAAGGGTCAGCCATTTCTGACGTATGAGACACCTCTTTTAATGAACATCAGTACTTCCCAAATGTTATGCTTGTGTGCCAGGCGCCGGGCTGGTAGGCAATCGGTAACCATTATTTAACTAGCTGGAGGCTCACCAACAGGCCATATCAGAACAAACCCCCGACAATGTTCGAACCTTCGACCTCCCGCTCCGTAAGCGGACGCCTTAACCACTAGGCCACGGAGACGGTTTATAATTAGTATGCATGTATAAGGAAACGTTGTATGGTTTGTGTATGTGTATGCGTGTGTGCATGCATTCCATGTGTACATATGCACCTACCGGTATGTATGCATGTATTAACTTGTGATATGAAAGAATCACTGAATGGGGAAGGGGGATTCAGTGGCGTATCTATACAATCAGCTGCCTATGATCACAGTAGGATAATATATCTAACTGTAGTTTAATCTGAAATAGAACATTTAGTGGTGGAAGTCAATAAAAGGGAGATAACACGTCTTACATTAAAATACTATTTTTGTGGGTTGAAAGCATTACTGAATGGGGAAGGGGGATTTAGTGAGCTATCGTGTGGTAGAAAGAATACCGTACTTACTCGCCTATAAGACAGGATTTTTAACACCAGATTATTATACCAGATTTATTTTTTCAAATATCAGTTTGTTCCGACTAGATAATTGATAACTTTATATAGGCTGTTAGCGAGCTCGCTTCTCACAAATGCAACCCTGGTTCGATCCTCGTGCCGGGAAGTATGCGAGATGGAACGGTTGTCGCCAGATCGAACAGGTGGGTTTTCTACGGGTACTCCGGTTTCCTACCACACAAATGATCACATTTACGTTTTCATCCACGCCAACGAGAGTGATTAATATAAGTTGCTAAAACATGCTTCGCAATCGTTGTAAAATAAATGAACTTTAAAAAACTTTATATGGAAATAACTCTAAGGGTGTAACAAAAGCATAGACTTTCATAGCTCTGTCTGTAAACTGAACTTGTCAATAGCATTTTAGCAAATCATATTTATTGTTGTGCATCAGTGCATTTTTGATATTATTTCACATAATTTATAGTGTTTAGTTAATTTGTTAGTTTATCCTCAGCTGACAAATGTAGAAACATACGTACCAGCTAAAATATCTGCCTCATCCATGAAGTGGGTTGTGAGTAGAATTATACGGCCCTTCTTTTTCTCCTTAAGAATGGCCCACAGGTGACGTCTTGAGTAGGGGTCCATACCAGCTGTCGGTTCATCCAGAATAATTATCTGTACAATGGGAATCAATGCTTTGTTTATACATCAATACAGAAGTCGTGATAGCGAGTTTGCTTCAGGTGCGAAAGGCCCGGAGTTCGAGCCCCGCTGGAGCTGCTATGCTTGTGCCCATAGGCAAGGCATTTAAATTCCACGTTGTCTCTTCTCTCTCCCTCGGGGCCATGGGGTCCATCATGAATGAGGTCTTGAGAGTGATTAATTTAAGTTGTAAGAACTTGTTTCACAATCGAGCTAAATAAATTTGTATAATTTAACATAACTAACTAACATAATTATACCTAAGCACATACCTTTGGGTCTCCTACATTGAAACACCTACCTTTGGATCTCCTACAATAACCCAGCTACACCTAAACATCTACCTTTGGATCTCCTACAATAACCAAGCTACACCTAAACATCTACCATTGGATCTCCTACAATAACCAAGCTACACCTAAACATCTACCTTTGGTACTCCTATAATAACCCAGCTACACCTAAACATCTACCTTTGGATCTCCTACAATAACCTAGCTACACCTAAACATCTACCTTTGGTACTCCTACAATAACCCAGCTACACCTAAACATCTACCTTTGGATATCCTACAATAACCCAGCCACACCTAAACACCTACCTTTGGTACTCCTACAATAACCCAGCCACACCTAAACATCTACCATTGGATCTCCTACAATAACCTAGCTACACCTAAACATCTACCTTTGGTACTCCTATAATAACCCAGCTACACCTAAACATCTACCTTTGGTACTCCTACAATAACCCAGCTACACCTAAACACCTACCTTTGGGTCTCCTACAATAACCCAGCCACACCTAAACATCTACCTTTGGATCTCCTACAATAACCTAGCTACACCTAAACACCTACCTTTGGATATCTTACAATAACCCAGCCACACCTAAACACCTACCTTTGGTACTCCTACAATAACCCAGCTACATCTATCTTTGTATCTCCTACAATAACCCAGCTACACCTAAACACCTACCTTTGGATCTCCTACAATAACCCAGCCACACCTAAACATCTACCTTTGTATCTCCTACAATAACCCAGCCACACCTAAACATCTACCTTTGTATCTCCTACAATAACCCAGCCACACCTAAACATCTACCTTTGTATCTCCTACAATAACCCAGCCACACCTAAACATCTACCTTTGTATCTCCTACAATAACCCAGCCACACCTAAACATCTACCTTTGTATCTCCTACAATAACCCAGCCACACCTAAACATCTACCTTTGTATCTCCTACAATAACCCAGCCACACCTAAACATCTACCTTTGTATCTCCTACAATAACCCAGCCACACCTAAACATCTACCTTTGTATCTCCTACAATAACCCAGCCACACCTAAACATCTACCTTTGGTACTCCTACAATAACCCAGCTACACCTAAACATCTACCTTTGGATCTCCTACAATAACCCAGCTACACCTAAACATCTACCTTTGTACCTCCTACAATAACCTAGCTACACCTAAACATCTACCTTTGTACCTCCTACAATAACCTAGCTACACCTAAACATCTACCATTGTACCTCCTACAATAACCCAGCTACACCTAAACATCTACCATTGGATCTCCTACAATAACCAAGCTACACCTAAACACCTACCTTTGGATCTCCTACAATAACCCAGCTACACCTAAACATCTACCTTTGGATCTCCTACAATAACCTAGCTACACCTAAACATCTACCTTTGGATCTCCTACAATAACCTAGCTACACATAAACACCTACCTTTGGTACTCCTACAATAACCCAGCCACACCTAAACACCTACCTTTGGATATCTTACAATAACCCAGCCACACCTAAACACCTACCTTTGGTACTCCTACAATAACCCAGCTACATCTACCTTTGTATCTCCTACAATAACCCAGCTATACCTAAACACCTACCTTTGGATATCCTACAATAACCCAGCTACACCTAAACATCTACCTTTGGATCTCCTACAATAACCCAGCTACACCTAAACATCTACCTTTGTATCTCCTACAATAACCCAGCTACACCTAAACACCTACCTTTGGATCTCCTACAATAACCCAGCCACACCTAAACATCTACCTTTGTATCTCCTACAATAACCCAGCCACACCTAAACACCTACCTTTGGATCTCCTACAATAACCCAGCCACACCTAAACATCTACCTTTGGTACTCCTACAATAACCCAGCCACACCTAAACATCTACCTTTGTATCTCCTACAATAACCCAGCCACACCTAAACATCTACCTTTGGATCCCCTACAATAACCCAGCCACACCTAAACATCTACCTTTGGATCTCCTACAATAACCCAGCTACACCTAAACATCTACCTTTGTATCTCCTACAATAACCTACCTACACCTAAACATCTACCTTTGTATCTCCTACAATAACCCAGCTACACCTAAACACCTACCTTTGGATATCCTACAATAACCTAGCTACACCTAAACATCTACCTTTGGTACTCCTACAATAACCTAGCTACACCTAAACATCTACCTTTGTACCTCCTACAATAACCCAGCTACACCTAAACACCTACCTTTGGATCTCCTACAATAACCCAGCTACATCTAAACACCTACCTTTGGATCTCCTACAATAACCCAGCTACACCTAAACACCTACCTTTGAGTCTCCTATAATAACCCAGCTACACCTAAACATCTACCTTTGGTACTCCTACAATAACCCAGCTACACCTAAACATCTACCTTTGGATCTCCTACAATAACCTAGCTACACCTAAACATCTACCTTTGGTACTCCTACAATAACCCAGCTACACCTAAACATCTACCTTTGGATATCCTACAATAACCCAGCCACACCTAAACACCTACCTTTGGTACTCCTACAATAACCCAGCTACATCTACCTTTGTATCTCCTACAATAACCCAGCTACACCTAAACATCTACCTTTGGTACTCCTACAATAACCCAGCTACACCTAAACACCTACCTTTGGATCTCCTACAATAACCCAGCCACACCTAAACATCTACCTTTGTATCTCCTACAATAACCCAGCTACACCTAAACATCTACCTTTGTATCTCCTACAATAACCTAGCTACACCTAAACATCTACCTTTGTATCTCCTACAATAACCCAGCTACACCTAAACACCTACCTTTGGTACTCCTACAATAACCCAGCTACACCTAAACACCTACCTTTGGATATCCTACAATAACCTAGCTACACCTAAACATCTACCTTTGGTACTCCTACAATAACCTAGCTACACCTAAACATCTACCTTTGTACCTCCTACAATAACCCAGCTACACCTAAACACCTACCTTTGAACTCCTACAATAACCCAGCTACACCTAAACATCTACCTTTGGATATCCTACAATAACCCAGCTACACCTAAACATCTACCTTTGTATCTCCTACAATAACCCAGCTACACCTAAACACCTACCTTTGGATCTCCTACAATAACCCAGCCACACCTAAACATCTACCTTTGTATCTCCTACAATAACCCAGCCACACCTAAACACCTACCTTTGGATCTCCTACAATAACCCAGCCACACCTAAACATCTACCTTTGGTACTCCTACAATAACCCAGCCACACCTAAACATCTACCTTTGTATCTCCTACAATAACCCAGCCACACCTAAACATCTACCTTTGGATCCCCTACAATAACCCAGCCACACCTAAACATCTACCTTTGGATCTCCTACAATAACCCAGCTACACCTAAACATCTACCTTTGTATCTCCTACAATAACCTACCTACACCTAAACATCTACCTTTGTATCTACTACAATAACCCAGCTACACCTAAACACCTACCTTTGGATATCCTACAATAACCTAGCTACACCTAAACATCTACCTTTGGTACTCCTACAATAACCTAGCTACACCTAAACATCTACCTTTGTACCTCCTACAATAACCCAGCTACACCTAAACACCTACCTTTGGATCTCCTACAATAACCCAGCTACATCTAAACACCTACCTTTGGATCTCCTACAATAACCCAGCTACACCTAAACACCTACCTTTGAGTCTCCTATAATAACCCAGCTACACCTAAACATCAACCTTTGGTACTCCTACAATAACCCAGCTACACCTAAACATCTACCTTTGGATCTCCTACAATAACCTAGCTACACCTAAACATCTACCTTTGGTACTCCTACAATAACCCAGCTACACCTAAACATCTACCTTTGGATATCCTACAATAACCCAGCCACACCTAAACACCTACCTTTGGTACTCCTACAATAACCCAGCTACATCTACCTTTGTATCTCCTACAATAACCCAGCTAC
This sequence comes from Archivesica marissinica, assembly GCA_014843695.1. Classification (NCBI taxonomy): domain Eukaryota; kingdom Metazoa; phylum Mollusca; class Bivalvia; order Venerida; family Vesicomyidae; genus Archivesica; species Archivesica marissinica. The sequence continues at coordinate 16,280,781 of CM026395.1, read as the reverse complement.
ACCTAAACATCTACCTTTGGTACTCCTACAATAACCCAGCTACACCTAAACACCTACCTTTGGATCTCCTACAATAACCCAGCCACACCTAAACATCTACCTTTGTATCTCCTACAATAACCCAGCTACACCTAAACATCTACCTTTGTATCTCCTACAATAACCTAGCTACACCTAAACATCTACCTTTGTATCTCCTACAATAACCCAGCTACACCTAAACACCTACCTTTGGTACTCCTACAATAACCCAGCTACACCTAAACACCTACCTTTGGATATCCTACAATAACCTAGCTACACCTAAACATCTACCTTTGGTACTCCTACAATAACCTAGCTACACCTAAACATCTACCTTTGTACCTCCTACAATAACCCAGCTACACCTAAACACCTACCTTTGAACTCCTACAATAACCCAGCTACACCTAAACATCTACCTTTGTATATCCTACAATAACCCAGCTACACCTAAACATCTACCTTTGGTACTCCTATAATAACCCAGCTACACCTAAACATCTACCTTTGGTACTCCTACAATAACCCAGCTACACCTAAACATCTACCTTTGGATCTCCTACAATAACCTAGCTACACCTAAACATCTACCTTTGGTACTCCTACAATAACCCAGCTACACCTAAACATCTACCTTTGGATATCCTACAATAACCCAGCCACACCTAAACACCTACCTTTGGTACTCCTACAATAACCCAGCCACACCTAAACATCTACCTTTGGTACTCCTACAATAACCCAGCCACACCTAAACATCTACCTTTGGTACTCCTACAATAACCCAGCTACATCTAAACATCTACCTTTGGATCTCCTACAATAACCTAGCTACACCTAAACACCTACCTTTGGATATCTTACAATAACCCAGCCACACCTAAACACCTACCTTTGGTACTCCTACAATAACCCAGCTACATCTACCTTTGTATCTCCTACAATAACCCAGCTACACCTAAACACCTACCTTTGGATCTCCTACAATAACCCAGCCACACCTAAACATCTACCTTTGTATCTCCTACAATAACCCAGCCACACCTAAACACCTACCTTTGGATCTCCTACAATAACCCAGCCACACCTAAACATCTACCTTTGTATCTCCTACAATAACCTAGCTACACCTAAACATCTACCTTTGTATCTCCTACAATAACCCAGCTACACCTAAACACCTACCTTTGGATATCCTACATTAACCTAGCTACACCTAAACATCTACCTTTGGTACTCCTACAATAACCTAGCTACACCTAAACATCTACCTTTGTACCTCCTACAATAACCCAGCTACACCTAAACACCTACCTTTGGATCTCCTACAATAACCTAGCTACACCTAAACACCTACCTTTGGGTCTCCTACAATAACCTAGCTACATCTAAACACCTACCTTTGGATCTCCTACAATAACCTAGCTACATCTAAACACCTACCTTTGGGTCTCTTACAATAACCTAGCTACATCTAAACACCTACCTTTGGGTCTCCTACAATAACCTAGCTACATCTAAACACCTACCTTTGGATCTCCTACAATAACCCAGCTACATTATAACACCTAAACACCCACCTTTGGACCGCCTACTATTAAACACCTAAACACCTTACTGGATCTCCTATACTAACCCAGCTATACCTAAGCACCTATCTTTGGAGCTCCTATAATAACCCAGCTACATTGAAACAACTAAACACTCACATTTGGACCTCCTACCATTAAACACCTAAACACCTTACTTTGAACCTCCTACAATAACCAAACTATACCTAAACACCTACCTTTGGGTCTCCTATAATAGCAATTGCCACTGAAAGTTTACGTTTCTGGCCTCCACTCAGTTTTAATGACCGGACATTTTTCTGGTCCTTCAGACCAACACTATCCAATGCTGTATTTATCTACAATGTTTGGAGAAATACCATTTAGCAACATAAAATTACATTTATCACATGATTCAGTTGGAATAAGGATTCAACATCAGTAGGCACTTGATCTATTAATAATTGATATTTGTTTGTTCAGTGAATTATCAAATTATATTTCACTAAATGGTTTGTTTGTTTTGTTTGGATTTTACACCTGCATCACAACCATTTTGGGCTATATCGCCGGCGGGCAGTTGACTTAACAACACCTTTCCTGAGCAGGCGCCAGTGGTTAACCAGTACTTGGTGCACCAACCTCCGTAAGATGTTTTTCATATACATGAAACATGGCCTGAGTGGGGCCCGAACCCATGACCATCAGTGATGATAGGTTACAGTGGTATACAAATCAGTGACCTTAACCACTCGACCACATAGCCGGACTCACCGAATGAACATTGAAAGCTTTATTATTATGAGTGGCACCAGCCACGAGTGATAAGAATAGCTTTCTATGTTCTATCCTACAAGCATGGCACAACCAACTCTGACATAAGTCGCACGACATGCATTTCAATGTATGAAATTAACGTACGGATGTTCCACTATTAACAGTAAATATATTTACAACACACATATACACATAGCTCAATACATGTACATGCACACTGTGTGAAATCATTTTGAATATACAGTAGATGTGTACTGTATGTATGTTCCATTAATGTCAAACCCCATGCGGGGACGGAGACATGTTTTCCTGGGCAAGCTTAGCCAACCTAAGTGGTCAACCAGTACTAAGCAATGTGTGTGAGGTGCTTTGCTCAATGACACCACATACGTGCCCTGACCGAGTATCGAACCCGGGACCGATCGATTCCAAATCTGACGCTCTACCACTGGACCACGGATGCCACTATCTATTTAACAGCTGAATGCACAATTACTCTACAAAATCCCTGTAACCTTACAATAGTCAGGTATTCATTCACTATTGCTGCTTGAACTAGGTAGGTGAGCATGTTAAAAAGAAATATTCATTTCGCAATCATGAATAAATCAATAAAAAGTAAATCAAGCAGACCTCTTCCTCTACTTGATTGTCAGGAACACCCTTGATCCCAGCAAAGATGCGAAGATGTTCAATACATGTGAAGTCATCAAATAAGATGTTGTGTTGTGGACACACTCCGGTCATGTGTCGGAGGGTAGTTATATCCTGTGCATCTGATACATCCTGCAAAATAAAGGTCAACATCAACTGTAAAACAACTTCAGACATTGTAGCCAACTTCTGACAGTGTAGCCAACTTCTGACATTTTAGCCAACTTCTGACATTATAGCCAACTTCTGACATTGTAGCCAACTTCTGACATTATAGCCAACTTCTGACATTGTAGCCAACTTCTGACATTGTAGCCAACTTCTGACATTATAGCCAACTTCTGACATTGTAGCCAACTTCTGACATTTTAGCCAACTTCTGACATTATTGCCAACTTCTGACATTATAGCCAACTTCTGACATTGTAGCCAACTTCTGACATTATAGCCAACTTCTGACATTGTAGCCAACTTCTGACATTGTAGCCAACTTCTGACATTTTAGCCAACTTCTGACATTTTAGCCAACTTCTGACATTTTAACCAACTTCTGACATTGTACCCAACTTCTGACATTTTAGCCAACTTCTGACATTTTAGCCAACTTCTGACATTTTAGCCAACTTCTGACAGTGTAGCCAACTTCTGACATTGTAGCCAACTTCTGACAGTGTAGCCAACTTCTGACATTTTAGCCAACTTCTGACATTGTAGCAAAGGTCAACTTTATTTGGCAAGCAGCTTCCAACATTGCAACGAAGGTCAACATCATTTGGCAAACAACTTCTGACATTGTAGCAAAGGTCAACTTTATTTGGCAAGCAGCTTCCAACATTGCAACGAAGGTCAACATCATTTGGCAAACAACTTCTGACATTGTAGCAAAGGTCAACTTTATTTGGCAAGCAGCTTCCAACATTGTAACGAAGGTCAACATCATTTGGCAAACAACTTCTGACATTGTAGCAAAGGTCAACTTTATTTGGCAAGCAGCTTCCAACATTGCAACGAAGGTCAACATCAATTAGCAAACAACTTCCAACATTGTAACGAAGGTCAACATGATTTGGCATACAACTGTCTTCCTTGTATTACACAGACTGGTTTAATGCAATTACTTACCAGTCCTAGGATGTGTGCGCTACCAGACGTGGCACCAGTCATGCCTGTAAGAATGTTTAACAGAGTTGTCTTTCCCGCTCCATTATGACCCAGTATGGCAGTGATCTGGCCCTCATATATAGTCAAGGACAAACCTAAACGAGATAAGTGAGAAAATGGTTATGGGAAACAATCAAACATGTACATGTGAAGCACAAACGACCAGGTGTATTGCGTGTAAATATCAGCTGATCTGTTATGAGGTGACGATGTTATTAACCAGGTTAAAGCTGATCTGTTATGAGATGAAGCTGTTATTAACCTGGTTAAAGCTGATCTGTTATGAGATGAAGATGTTATTAACCTGGTTAAAGCTGATCTGTTATGAGATGAAGCTGTTATTAACCAGGTTAAAGCTGATCTGCTATGAGATGACGACGTAATTAACCAGGTTAAAGCTGATCTGTTATGAGATGAAGCTGTTATTAACCAGGTTAAAGCTGATCTGCTATGAGATGACGATGTTATTAACCAGGTTAAAGTTAATCTGTTATGAGATGAAGCTGTTATTAACCAGGTTAAAGCTGACCTGTTATGAGATGACAATGTTATTAACCAGGTTAAAGCTGATCTGTTATGAGATGAAGCTGTTATTAACCTGGTTAAAGCTGATCTGTTATGAGATGAAGATGTTATTAACCAGGTTAACATTTTAAGATGAATGGAAGAGCAATCATGTCAACCAAGCCATGCAATAATTTAAGGAATGAATCGGGAGTTAATAGTTTCCATCTGGGTATGAACTACATTGGATGTGGCTAAAGTGTGAGGAGGCCAAAGCCATCCACGCTAACCTTAAACATGCCCAATGTAGTTCATACCCTGATATAATTATTAACAGGTGATTCATTACTTATCTTTACATTAATTATTCTTTTCAATGGCACAAATAAATTATAGCACACTTACAGGTAAATAGATCATCCATGGAACAGCGTAAACTATAAGACATGCCTTTTCTGCGAATGCGTAGGCCCGTACCTTCGAGTGCGCATGTCAGCTGCATATCATTAGTTGGAATCCCTCATACGAAAATGTATACAATCAGGGCACATACGTTCATCGAAGGAAATGCAATAGCGATGTAAATATAACTCATTGGTTTGATGGATGGATGGAGATGGAGGATGGATGGGTGGAGATGGAGGATGGATGGTGGAGATGGAGGATGGATGGATGGAGATGGAGGATGGATGGTGGAGATGGAGGATGGATGGGTGGAGATGGAGGATGGATGGTGGAGATGGAGGATGGATGGATGGAGATGGAGGAAGGATGTGCACCAAGTGATTCAATAACTCATAAATTTGACGGACGGAGATGGTTGAAAGACACAGACCAAACAGTGTAATAACTCATTGCTTTTCCTGCTAAACAACCAAGCTACACGGTGCAATAATGCTGTATAAATCATTGCTTTTCCTGCTAAACAACCAAGCTACACAGTGCAATAATGCTGTATACATCATTGCTTTTCCTGCTAAACAACCAAGCTACACGGTGCAATAATGCTGTATAAACCATTGACATACCATTAACTGCTTTGATTGTTTCCTTCTTTTTATCCTTTTTAACTTCAAATGTTTTGGTTAGATTGTTGATTCTGAAATTGAAATAATGTTAACACTTGAACCGTAGACAGGAACAATTGAAATAATAGGCTGTCCGATTAGCGCAGTGGTTAGCACACTCACTTCTCACCATTGCAACCCGGGTTTGATCCTCGGACCGGGAAGTATGTGAGTTGATACGGTGGTCGCCAGATCAGACAGGTTGGTTTTCTCCGGGTACTCCGGTTTCCTCCCACACAAATGACCACATTTACGCTCTCATCCGCGCCAACGAGAGTGATTAATATAAGTTGTTAAAACTTGCTTCGCAATCGTTGTACAATAAATAAAGTTTAAACTTAAAATTGAAATAAATGGTGTTTTTATATAGTTTATTTTACTGTAGTTAATTTCAGAAATAATATTTGTCTTTCAGTTATTTATTGGTGAATAAAACATGGTTTGGAGTTACGATGTGCAGGAATTAACCACGCAGGCCATATGCCTAAGTGGTTAATTCCGGTGCTCAGAATGACAATGTTTTATTCGACTATAAATAACCAAAATACAAATATTATTTCAATTCAAATGTCCAAAATATCTAAATAGCGAACAAATAGTTGGTGTTATTTTTTTGGAAGTGGAAGTGATGCCACAAAACTACAAAGATGCTAGTAAAATGATGTGCTAAACACGTGCTAACCTAAACACGTGCTAAGCTAAACACATGCTAAACTAAACACATGTGCTAAACTAAACATGTGCTAAACTAAACATGTGCTAAACTAAACATGTGCTAACTAAACAAGTGCTAAACTAAACACGTGCTAAACTAAACACATGTGCTAAACTAAACAAGTGCTAAACTAAACACATGTGCTAAACTAAACAAGTGCTAAACTAAACACGCATGCTAAACCACGGTTTATTGCAGATTTAAACACGGTAAATTCCTTCTTTGTGTATACAGATAACATGCGAAAACATGTTAGAATAGCCCTTAACTTCATAGAGACATATGTTTTCGTATTACCACTAAAAAAGGACGTTTCAATATGTACTGACTAAAATGTATAAAAATTAAGTTACAATTTGCATCCCTGCCTGACCCCTATTTTGACAGTCCCTCAATTTTATTGAGTGAAACATAAACATATTTATTCTTTTCCTACATAGATACGTGTATACTCTATTGTATCTCCATTCATAATCAATGGATAACGTCAATTAATCTACCTCCACAGATGTAGAGAAATCTTCCGAGATCGCGACCTTTGCCTCCACAGATGTAGAGAAAACTTCCGAGATAGCGACCTTTGCCTACACAGATGTAGAGAAAACTTACGAGATCGCGACCTTTGCTTACACAGATGTAGAGAAAACTTACGAGATCGCGACCTTTGCCTACACAGATGTAGAGAAAACTTACGAGATCGCGACCTTTGCCTCCACAGAAATAGAGAAAACTTACGATATGATGACCTTTGCCTCTATGAAAATAGAGATAACTTACAAGATGGTGACCTTTGCCTCCACAGAAATAGAGATAACTTACGAGATCGCGACCTTTGCCTCCATGGAAGCGGCGACTGGTTCTATTTCAACACCTTCCTGCACATTGTCTGTATGTTGCTCTATTCGGAGAAACACCTGATTATTATAGGCAGCAGCAGTCACCTTGTCTCTAGTAGCCGGGCACCAGAATGACTTGGTGAAGATAAACCATGGCTTATACCGGGGACCATATTCTCCTGAAACAGATAAACCATGGCTTAGACCAGGGACAATACACACTTGTTGAAGAAAACTATGAGGGCACAATACACTCATGCAGAAGATGAACACTACATGTCTAGACCAGGGCATATAATCTCTTGTACAAGATCAGCTATAGTTTATACAAATTTATTTTAACTCGATTGCGAAACAAGTTCTTACAACTTATATTAATCACTCTCGAGACCTCATTCTTGATGGAATCCATCGTCATGAGGGAGAGAGAAGAGACAACGTGGAATTTAAATGCCTTGCCTATGGGCACAATTGTAACGGCTCCAGCAGAGCTCGAACTCCGGACCTTTCGCACCTGAAGCGACCGCACATCCACTGCACTATCATGACTTTACACATATCACAGATCAGCTATGGCTTAGGCTAGGAACCATAAGAGACTATAAAACATTAATGATGACTTGGATCAGTAAACATTCTCTCCTATCTGAGGTAAATAATGGCTCAAGCCGGGAACCATACTCTCCTCTCTGAGATAAATAATGGCTCAGGCCAGGAACCATACTCTCCTATCTGAGATAAATAATGGCTCAGGCCGGGAACCATTCTCTCCTATCTGAGATAAATAATGGCTCAAGCCAGGAACCATACTCTCCTATCTGAGATAAATAATGGCTCAAGCCAGGAACCATACTCTCCTATCTGATATAAATAATGGCTCAAGCCGGGAACCATACTCTCCTATCCGATATAAATAATGGCTCAGGCTGGGAACAATACTCTCCTATCTGAGATAAATAATGGCTCAGGCCGGGAACCATACTCTCCTATCTGAGATAAATAATGGCTCAGGCCGGGAACCATACTCTCCTATCTGAGATAAATAATGGCTCAGGCCGGGAACCATACTCTCCTATCTGAGATAAATAATGGCTCAGGCCGGGAACCATACTCTCCTATCTGAGATAAATAATGGCTCAGGCCGGGAACCATACTCTCCTATCTGAGATAAATAATGGCTCAAGCCGGGAACAATACTCTCCTATCTGATATAAATAATGGCTCAGGCCGGGAACCATACTCTCCTATCTGATATAAATAATGGCTCAGGCTGGGAACCATACTCTCCAATCTGAGATAAATAATGGCTCAAGCCGGGAAACATTCTCTCCTATCTGAGATAAATAATGGCTCAGGCCGGGAACCATACTCTCCTGTCTGAGATAAATAATGGCTCAGGCCGGGAACCATACTCTCCTATCTGATATAAATAATGGCTCAGGCCGGGAACCATACTCTCCTATCTGAGATAAATAATGGCTCAGGCCAGGGAACCATACTCTCCTATCTGAGATAAATAATGGCTCAAGCCAGGAACCATTCTCTACTATCTGAGATAAATAATGGCTCAAGCCGGGAACCATACTCTCCTCTCAGAGATAAACCAGTGGTCTCCTATCAGATGATGCGGAGTATAAAACATGCCCACATACCTGGGATGACGTTGTCAAAGTATACTGCCAGAGCAAAGTACAGAACCGAGTCCACCACAAGCATTAAAAGAGGGCCACTTAATGGAAAGTCACCTTGACCTGCTGACTCAAAGGTCATACCACCGCGTAGATCCAGGAAAATAGCCTGAAATAAGTACGTTTGTACGTAAATATGTTAAATACATAAATAAGTTGATGACATGAACGTATGCAATAGCCTGGTATACTGCACAAATACAAAGGCTGAACAGCTATAAATTAATATTATTCAATTACACGAGCAGCACAGACGGATCTGTAGTCCAGTGGTAACACGCTGGACTGGTAATCCAGGGATCGCAGGTTCGATCCCCTGTCTGACCCTAATAAAATGAACAGTCTTTCAGATGGGACGTTAAACTGAGGTCTTGTGTCGGTGCTTTACACCGTGCATGTAAAAGAACCAGAGGAGACTCTGGAATGGGTCTCTGTCTGTATCATTGCACTATCCTCCAAAATCTAAAATGATTAATCTCTTCAGGAGGCGTCGCTCATATGGGCAACCGGTAGCGACGATAAATAAACGTAAAACACACACACACGAGCAGCTAGATTTATTTCACTTGATATGAGCATGATGATGAGTCATAGACGAGAGAATTGAATGATCCAAAACATAAGTTTAATACAGTAAAAGTTAATGTTCCTAGTTTATTCTACCTTACACTACAGGCGAGAGGACAATGCAGGTTTTACCTTACACTACAGGTGAGAGGACAATGCTCTACCTTACACTACTGGTAAGAGGTCACTGCAGGTTCTACCTTACACTACAGGTAAGAGGACATTGCAGGTTCTACCTTACACTACAGGTGAGAGGACATTGCAGGTTCAACCTTGCACAACAGGTGAGAGGACACTGCATGTTCTACATTACAATACAGGTAAGAGGACACTGCATGTTCTACCTTATGCTGCAGGGGAGAGGACAATGCAGGTTCTACCTAACACTACAAGTAAGAGGACACTGCAGGTTGGCAGAAATATCAAGGAATCCTCTTAAAGTTGGCAATAGAGGTGAAAGAGTTAACTCATGGCAATGGATTCCCTCATGATTCTCCTCAGGAATGAGGCCTCGAGAGCGATTAATCTAATGTTGCAGGAACTTGTTTCACAATCAAGCTAATGTAAATTTGTATAGACTAAACTAAAGAGTTAACTAGTCAAACAATTTGGGATACTGTGTTTGTGTGTTTTACGTTTATTTATTGTCGCTACCGGTTGCCTATATGAGCGACGCCTCCTGAAGGGAATAGTCAATTTAGATTGTTGGAGGATAGTGCAATGATACAGACAGAGACCCATCCCAGTCTCCTCTGGTTCTTTTACGTGCATGGTGTACAACACCGACACGAGACCTCGGTTTAAAATCCCATCTGAAAGACTGTTTATTTTATTAGATTCAGACAGGGGATCGAACCTGAGATCCCTGGATTACCAGTCCAGCGTGTTACCACTGAACTACAGATCCGTCTGGGATACTGGTCCACAACACAAGAATTTATTTTGACAAATATAGTAACAAAATGTCATTACAACAATCTATGGAACATTCATTTGATACAAAGAAAAAGATAACATTGATATTGGGTAACAACAAAATCATATCTAGGACATGAATAGTTTAACATACAGATCTTTCTAAATGCAGATAACATTCAGCTATACCGACCCTTCAGAGTTACTAATCTAAATATAGCCAGTAGATAACTAATTATTGCTGTATTGTGCATTCATATACTCTTTATTTCCACTTTGCAGTGATTATTCACATATTTATGACAACAGAACAAACAGTACATAGAAATATAAACAGAATATCAATACTTCAAATTCTATATATACAAATGATATGAACATGTTTGTAAAAGGCATTGGAAAAATGTGTCAAAAGAATGCCTATTCCAGAAAGTGTATCACATAATGTAGCCGGTCCAGTGATTGGGTCAATCCCTACTTACGAGGCTCCTGCTACACCTGTGACACCCTCCCCAGAACAAACTTCGTTTCACACACAATTCGAAAGTTTTACACAAATGAAATTACAATGTTCACATAGCATATGTTAATGCTGCTAACCCAATTGCTACGTGCGTATGACACATGTTATTCGTGTATAGAATACAATATAATTCGTTGCAAATTCCAGTTCGAACTAACTTGAATACAAATGTATACGATTTCACTTGCATGTGACAACGTCACACAGACACTGTTTGCCTTTTAAAGCAGTCACTTCTTGCCTTAGTAATTAGGCGGATAACGGGTATGCACAGAAAATGCTCATAGCAATATCTAGGGTTCTCTAGAATTATGGAAACTTGACGAAACGAAAACCAAGTTACCTGTAAGAGAGTAGAATTATATTGTTCGTTGCTAGCATGTATAGTATAGTTACATACACTTCAGTATTAAACTGATGTTAGTTTGGGTTTTGTTTTTGTTTTTTTTTATTTAACCCTTTCCTTCATAGATATTTAGGTTAATATACTATTATATCTCCATGCAAACGACAGCCATTTAACCCTTTCCTTCATAGAGATTTAGGTTAATATACTATTATTACTCCATGCATGGGAGCCATTTAACTCTTTCCTTCATAGAGATTTAGGTTAATATACTATTATATCTCCATGCAAACGACAGCCATTTAACCCTTTCCTTCATAGAGATTTAGGTTAATATACTATTATATCTCCATACAAACGACAGCCATTTAACCCTTTCCTTCATAGAGATTTAGGTTAATATACTATTATATCTCCATGCATGGGAGCCATTTAACTCTTTCCTTCATAGAGATTTAGGTTAATATACTATTAATCTCCATGCAAACGACAGCCATTTAACCCTTTCCTTTATAGATATTTAGGTTTATATACTATTATATCTCCATACAAACGACAGCCATTTAACACTTTCCTTCATAGAGATTTAGGTTAATATACTATTATATCTCCATGCAAACGACAGCCATTTAACCCTTTCCTTCATAAAGATTTAGGTTAATATACTATTATATCTCCATGCAAACGACAACCATTTAACCCTTTCCTTCATAAAGATTTAGGTTAATATACTATTATATCTCCATGCAAACGACAGCCATTTAACCCTTTCCTTCATAAAGATTTAGGTTAATATACTATTATATCTCCATGCAAACGACAGCCATTTAACCCTTTCCTTCATAGAGATTTAGGTTAATATACTATTATATCTCCATACAAATGACAGCCATTAACCCTTTCCTTCATAGAGATTTAGGTTAATATACTATTATATCTCCATACAAACGACAGCCATTTAACACTTTCCTTCATAGAGATTTAGGTTAATATAATATTATATCTCCATGCAAACGACAGCCATTTAGCTATCATGCAGTGGATACGTAGTTGCCATATTTATCCCACCTCAATAGATATTACTGGGACTACCTGAGATTTAGGTTAATATACTATTATATCTCCATACAAATGACAGCCATTTAGCTACCATGCAGTGGATAAGTAGTCGCCATATCTATCCCACCTCCATAGATATTACTAGGACTACATGAGATTTAGGTTAATATACTATTATATCTCCATACAAATGACAGCCATTTAGCTATCATGCAGTGGATGAGTAGTCGCCATATCTATCCCACCTCCATAGATATTACTGGCACTACATGAAATTCTGGCCTTTATTATGAGCATTGGTTTGGCTACTACATTGTCAATGTATGTCGTATTGGTAATGGCATAAAGAGGTGCTTCTATGAGGGAAAGGGTTAAACATATTTTTTCCCAACATTATACAGTTTGTGCAATGCATATATTACATGTACCTCAGCTGGGTACCAACTCCTGAAAACTTTTTCAGACCTCAAGCTCAAGTGATTTGATTGGTTGACTTTGATATTTACATTCAGCTGAACCAATCAGAAGTTCGAGACTGATGTTGAGATTGGAGCAAAGTGTTATACCCTCCAGGCCAGGCCTTTAGGACCTGAATTTAACGCGCTACAACTGCGCTATCATGATTACCTATATAGAATTGACATGAAGTACTGCTGATACTGTAGATATTCCTACATTGGCTACAAGGGCCATAACTCTTGCAAACTTGTATAGATTTGGTATGATGTGAGCTAAAAATATAAAAAGCTAGCTGACCTGATCGATGCCGAGTGCAAGAGCTACTGGGGAGAACAGGCAGAGCAGCCATCTGCCATACACGGGTATAGTGTAGGTCACACTGCCAGTACCTTCCTCAACCGTCCTCGTCATGCTCACCATCAAATACAGACAACTAATTAACATCGTAGACAAACTGGCTATCCCACCTGCCGTCTGAAATATATGAAGTAATATACAGTCTGCATCCGTTATGTCGAATTCCGTCGGACCAAATAAAATACTTTATATGTAAAAAGAAGAATTCATTGAAGAATGATGTGCAGAGGAAGGACAGAGAGATGATGAAAATGTACTTACTGTAGACTTGTTGAAGAATGGTGTGAAGAGGAAGGACAGAGAGATGATCGACATGTACTTACTATAGACTTGTTGAAGAATGGTGTGAAGGGGAAGGAGAGAGAGATGCTGAACATATACTTACTGTAGACTTGTTGAAGAATGGTGTAAAAAGGAGAGAGAGATGATGAGCATGTACTTGAACATGTACTTACTGTAGACTTGTTGAAGAATGGTGTGAAGAGGAAGGACAGAGAGATGATGAACATGTACTTACTGTAGACTTGTTGAAGAATGGTGTGAAGAGGAAGGAGAGAGAGATGATGAACATATACTTACTGTAGACTTGTTGAGGAATGGTGTGAAGAGGAAGGAGACAGATGATGAACATGTACTTACTGTAGACTTGTTGAAGAATGGTGTGAAGAGGAAGGAGAGAGATGATGAACATGTACTTACTGTAGACTTGTTGAAGAATGGTGTGAAGAGGAAGAACAGAGAGATTATGACATGTACTTACTGTAGACATGTTGAAGAATGGTGTGAAGAGGAAGGACAGCAAGATGATGAACATGTACTTACTGTAGACTTGTTGAAGAATGGTGTGAAGAGGAAGGACAGAGAGATGATGGACATCCCATACAGGAACAGGAGCATGTAGAATAAAAACAGGTTGCTGTTCTGGAAAAACTTGGCACCATACGCAATACCAGTGACGACCCCTGTGACGACCATGATAATAATTACGTACACTAGGCAGTAAGTTATCCTGAAAATAAACAACAAATGAAACCATTATCATAAACAATATTTACAATGCTTAAAGCCATTGATAATTTGCAATCAAACTATTAATAATTTTATATATGTACAATGTACATGATTAGATGAAAACAAGGGAATGGCAAATGTGTGTGAATGCTTGGCTGAAGTCTTTGAAAAAGGGCATGTTTAACAGTAATAGGTCAATGTGGACCACTATTGACTAGAACCTGAAGTATTGAATGTGCATACCAGATTAATCTATCAAAATAGGAAGATGTTGACCTTGAAAACGATTATGGTCAACATGTATATAGTGGTGCACGGACACGAACCAGTAAGAAATAAAATGGGTCATTTCACTGCTTACAAATACAACCAGTGGAATAACAGATTTTATTTCACTGATAAATTTCTATATTCATTGGAAAGCATAAAAAATAACTTTATTTACATGAATTTCAGAAAACTAGAGAACGGAATCGTACCAGAATACAGAGCTCCTCAGCCCCATCATCTGCATCCCTTCTTTAATCTTCTTCTCTTTCTCTGCTACTAAGGCAACCGTCAACATGCTGATCAGTGGCGAATACGCAATCACAAAATACATGGATGATATAATCTGGATGTAACTGCTGTCCTGTAAGAAGGCTGGTTTGGGTAACATTTGGATGGATACATCTGGTACAGAGAACGAGGACACTCCGGTCTCGATTCGTATCAAGGCTGTATCTATGGCCGTCTGCAGCTGTGCAAACAATGTGAAGAGGTACTGATTCACCGTACAGCGATAGTCACTCTGCAAACCATCGTCATTTACCTGCTTACCGTTCTGCATACGTCGGCAACTACTCTGGCTGGTATACACACTACCAATTGCTGTAGCTGGTACAAGTCCATCTGCATATCGCAGAGCATATGTCAAGTTTGAACCATTGTTATAATTGAACAAGATTCCTGCTAACACGTTGCTGCTATTAATCCTATATTGGTTCTCAACTTCGGAAGCATTTGCGAAGTACTCTTCAGTTAACGTTACATTAGTTTTTGATAGAATTATTTCAGCTACATTCACCATCAAAGCCCGGGTGTCGGAATTATCTGGACTTATCAGTAGCCGCTTGGAATTAGCAATCTGTTTGGTGAAGATGTCGCTTTCAAACAGCGAATAACTTGAAAAATTTCCAAACTGCGGCATGGCGTCTTTCTGTGACATCAATTTGATGACAGCCAAAATTACAATGAAGTAAATCGGAAGAATGAACTCCTGGAAAGAAAATAAGTCAACAGAATAATTAATATTCAAGGAATTTACGCAGGTACTGTGATACAACAGCACCATTGAAAGTATATACAGTCAAACTTGTATTAAGAGACGACAAAGGGAATGGCTGTCCGATTAGCGCAGTGGTTAGCGCACTCGCTTCTCACCAATGCGACCCGGGTTCGATCCTCGGACAGGGAAGTATGTGAGATGGTACGATGGTCGCCAGATCGGACAGGTGGGTTTTCTCCGGGTACTCTGGTTTCCTCCCACATGAATGACCACATACACGCTTTCATCCGAGCCAACGATAGTGTTTAATATAAGTTGTTAAAACTTGCTTCGCAATTGTTGTAAAATAAATAATGTTTAAATTTAAATTAATTAATTAATATTCAAGGAATTTACGTAAGTGTTATGATACAGCAGCACCACATAAAGTATATACAGTCAAACTTGTATTAAAATACGACAAAGGGAAGGTCAAAAAGCGGTCTCTAAGCAGGAATGGTCTCTTAATACAGACTAATTTGTTCACAACACAAACGGTAACTGAAAAAGTGGTCTCTTTAATAGATGTGGTCTTTCGGGCAAGTTTGACTGTATAGTGAAACCTGTTTATATAGACCACAAATAGGGTACCTCAAAGGTGGTCTTTATGGACAGGTGGTTCTTGTTCAGATGCTTACCTGTAAACGCTTTAATAATGGCTTCAGATGGTAGGTAGTATTTCACACAGATTGGACTGGAGATTAAAATTGAATAATGATGACCAGTCTAGCGTGGTCTTAGCAATATCCAGACTAGCACATCATCTAGTCTTCGGTGGAAGTCGTGATAGCGCAGTGGTAGCGTGTTCATTTCAGGTGCGAAAGGTCCAGAGTTCGAGCCCCCGTTGCCTCTTCTCTCTTCCTCGTGGCGATGGACTCCAGTTTATTTAATTGTTTT
Organism: Archivesica marissinica; assembly: GCA_014843695.1. Classification (NCBI taxonomy): domain Eukaryota; kingdom Metazoa; phylum Mollusca; class Bivalvia; order Venerida; family Vesicomyidae; genus Archivesica; species Archivesica marissinica. The sequence goes on along the minus strand of CM026395.1, from coordinate 16,264,365 downwards.
GTTTTTTTGGCGCAACAGGTCAAATACATGGATTCAAATATTTATTTATGAACTATATGGCTCTTAGTTGGCTAAAAATAATATATATATATATATATATATATACACAAAATATTGGCTCCAATTTTTTTCAATTGGCCACAGAAGTGGCGCAGATAAAAATTCCGACAGAGGGAACTCTGGTTTCGCAATTGAGCTAAAATAAATTTGAATAAACTAAGGTGCTCATACTATATTTAACAATTTCTTGGGAGCCATGTCTCTGACCGCAAAATGTTCTAGTCTTCAACAAATGTCTACTATTTGAACAATTTCTAGCGAACCACGTCTTTGAGAACTAGCTGTATGGAGTTGGCTATCGCTATAAGTTCATATAAAACTTACCCATAAAGTTGACTTAATATTCCTTCGTTTCAGTAACAGCACCTTGAACATCATCACCTTGAACTGACCAAACCATGTTGACCTCATTTTAATGTCTGCTTTCCCTGAACTGTTTTCAGGGCCTATTGTATTTGAAAAATGATTTCTGAAACAGAGAAATTGAATCGCTATTAATTTTAGTCAGTAATGGCATCAAGAGGTGCTTCTATGAGGGAAAGGATTAATGCAGGTTGGCTGACCACTAATCCAGGTTTGACTGTATTCCACAATTCAACTTCTATTCCAGTTCCCATTTTTGCTGTCAGCATGTCAAATCTGTGTTTCTTGAAACATGACAGATAATTCTAACCCTAATGGAGATCATCTCCCTGATTTCAGCAGTTAAATTATATACATTAATGTTAATTACCACATTATCACAAATGTTCACCTAATTTATTACTGAATACCTTAACCGAATTTATTTACCTGTATTGATTGCGATGTCCTGAATATTGACCCCCGACTAGATCACTCAAACATTCAATTAAATATCCTCATTGCATACTATAGATGCTTCCTACACAGTGATAAGTTCATATATATATAGAATTTTTCATGAGCAGTGATTTCAAACCATATTTTATTACATACCGGTACTATAGATGCTTCCTACACAGTGATAAGTTCATATATTATAGAATTTTACATGAGTGGTGATTTCAAACCATATTTTATTACATACCGGTACTATAGATGCTTCCTACACAGTGATAAGTTCATATATTATAGAATTTTACATGAGTGGTGATTTCAAACCATATTTTATTACATACCGGTACTATAGATGCTTCCTACACAGTGATAAGTTCATATATTATAGAATTTTACATGAGTGGTGATTTCAAACCATATTTTATTACATACCGGTACTATAGATGCTTCCTACACAGTGATAAGTTCATATATTATAGAATTTTACATGAGTGGTGATTTCAAACCATATTTTATTACATACCGGTACTATAGATGCTTCCTACACAGTGATAAGTTCATATATTATAGAATTTTACATGAGTGGTGATTTCAAACCATATTTTATTACATACCGGTACTATAGATGCTTCCTACACAGTGATAAGTTCATATATATAGAATTTTACATGAGCAGTGATTTCAAACCATATTTTATTACATACCGGTACTATAGATGCTTCCTACACAGTGATAAGTTCATATATATAGAATTTTTCATGAGCAGTGATTTCAAACCATATTTTATGAAACTTGTATTGGAATTTTGCTATTAAGTTTGCCTTTTATACTTTTTATCCAGGCGCGTAGTTGCCTTTAAGCCACAATGCCCTGGCTTGCACATTATTTTCAGGATTTTTTTTACTGGGTATAGATATACAGTAGTAGATGAAAAACTGAATTTTTCTTATGTGTTTGTTGTATAAATTTCCCCTAAAAGGTGTCAGAATGCACCATTTGATGTATAGGTTTAAACAAATTCGGGAGGGAGAAGGCCCCCAGACCACCCTTCCGTGCTTAATTTAGTTCAAACGGGCGTGCACATCATTTTCAGCTGGCTATGCCTCTGTTATCACATTATCATATTGGGTCTTAACCCATTCAACACCAAGTAACTGACATGGACTGGTGCATGATATTTAACCCATTCAACACCAAGTAACTGTCATGGACTGGTGCATGCTATTTTTACCACCAATAATTAATAAGAAAATTACATTTGGACCAGTTCATTTATCAAAATGGGCAATTTTTGTGTAAAAAAAAAAATATTACTGGCATAAAGTGCAGATCCTGATGAGACGGCTCGTCACGAGCCGGCTCATCTGGATCTACACTTTTTGTAAATCTATTTAGAGGCCTGTAGTGTTGAAAGGGTTAATCATATTTTTGCACAAAATAACGCTGCTACTTTCAAGGATTATTCTTGTCAGCCAATCATATTTCTTCCAGGTGTAGTTACACGTGTGTACATATAAGAAATTTTGTTATGGCTGTATTACACTGAATACAAGCAAAATTATGTGATAAAAAATATATTTATTTTTGTTTGTTTGTTTTTATAATAAAATATATTAAGATGGGCATGTATATTGTACTTACTTCACAGTGATAATATCATTAACACTTTACTATCCTACTGTAACAATTCAATCAACTTTTACTATTATAATGTCTACATGCTTTTATACAATGTTTGGAAATCCTAGATTTCATTTTGTGATTCACTGATCACATGCCGGTAGTTCCTAGATGCATGTATATATAAAACAGGGGACCGATCTTTCCTGTGATTCATTGATCCACAAGGTCTGTTTACCTCTATATTAGATAACAAACTACACTTTAGGTATTGCAAAATGAATGTAGTCACATGATACACAACATGACCTGATTACATGTCCTTGTTTCTGAACTCTTGTACAATTAAACCAGATGTATTGTTTGGCAATATTAAACTGAGACATTTGCATATTCCGTGAACTTACTTCGTTAATAATCGGATTTCCGAAGTAAAATATGAGCTTTAGATTATGGTACACTTACTTACTGACTTGATTCAAATATTAACGGTAAAAACCTAACGTATGTCCTGGTCGTAGTTCACGGAAACTTACAAAGGCTTTGGCGGAGATTAATGAGTCTCAGTTTAATGTTGCCAAGTAATATACATTTTTTTATTTTTGTTTAATTTATTTACTTTTTAGTTTATACAAATTTATTTGAGTTCAATTACGAAACAAGTCGTTATCACTTATATTAATCACTCTCGAGACCTCATTCCTGGTGGAATCCGTAGCCATGAGGGAGAGAGAAGAGTCAATGTGGAATTTAAATACCTTGCCTAAGGGCACAATTGTAACGGTTCTGTTTATACTTTTTAGCCCCAATAATAATATCAAAGCACTGTTACGTTGCCTATGATATTACATTATTTTATTGATCTAAGCAGTTGATTTTCAACAAATAAAGGCTAAAGCATGAACACAAATGTTATAAATGTGTGCATTGGTGTTAAGAATAATCATAAATATAGATATTAAGAATGCTTAAAATATATTGTCTTACCGTTGTGCATATCATTTAGCTGTTTGAAGTTGACATGTGAGATTATCCCACCTTTTCAGCGCAGTCTTCACAAAAGAAATCCAAATTAATTATTTGTTAGTACATTTCATGCGTATGAATAATTGGATATTGAACGAAATCTTATTTGGTTCACCGTAATGGCACCGGAGATAAATCTTCAAAACAATGGCTTTTCGGAATAACCAAAAAATTCAAAATTAGACCCCTTGCACGCAAGGGTGATTTTTACCCTATTCACCGGTATGTCCGCCATATTGGAGGTATAGCAAAACAACAATATTTATAAATCCACTGTATTTTAACAAGAAATAGGCTTGTTTGAAAGAGATAATGTCGGAGAAACAGTTAAAACCATCAAAACAAAGTAAAGTATTATATAGAGAAAGCTTAGAACCTATTGAAAGGACCAGATATGACAGTAAACTTGAGATTATCGGTGGTATTTCTAGTGATCCATACGAACTGAAAACGTTTTCAGAAGATGTGAAATTGTTACCAGCGGTAGCATATCCAGATATTGTGAATTATCTGGTGTTTACACCCAGTCCTTACACAACAGAAGATTTGAAATGTTACAAAGGCTTGGACGCATATAATCAGTTTATCAGTGGATGGGTCTCTGCTATGAAAACTGTGATCATCAACAACAAACATGTTGTGAAAGCCAAGGTGAGAAAATACTTGTATAATTTAATGTATGTTTGTAACTTTCTCAACAAGTGGCGTCCAGTATCGGATTTGGAATCGAACGGTCCGGTCCCGGGTTCGATACTCGGTCAGGCCACGTTATGTAGTGTCATTGAGCAAGGCACCTCACACACATTGCTTAGTAAGTTAGTACTGGTTAATCGCTTAGGTCAGCTAAGCTTGCTGAGGAAAACATTTCTAAGTCCCCGCTTTGACATTAAAGGAACATACATACAACATGACACCGTTAACCACCGACCCTGCCAAAGCTGTGGGTTTGATAATTTATGATAACGTTTATACCAAGGGGGGTACGAGAGGTTCGACATTAAAGGAAGATAGATAGATAGAATACAGGTTCGGAAGCTGGTGCTAGGTATATAAATTTTGACTTGCAGAATGCCATAAACACATACACCCAAGGGAGTATGAAACTAATATAGCCATAGAAAAATGATCTGGAGGCGGATTAAGATTCTGCATTGCGGATCTCTGAAATCAGGGTTCACATCCCGCCATTCCCGGTGAAGGCCACTCCTTTTTTGTCTGGCAAATGTGTATAGTGATTTTTTTTTTGGTTTCTCATAATATAAATGGATTTATTTACAAGATAGCAACCAATATATTTCCCCCCCTCCCCACCCTACAATTCACATTGACAATACGAAGCAGTAATTATTATGCCATACTGTCTTTTAACATTTCAGGTGCTGCACTCTCAAAGGCTACGTGAGAAATCGTTAAATCCATGGGCTGTAATGGAAACAAATGGCAGAATATTGGCCTCGCACTGTGACTGCATGGCAGGTGTTGGTGAAGTTTGCTCCCATGTAGCTGCAGTTTTATTCGCGATTGAAGGTACTATTCACATTCGTGATTCTAGAACTGTGACACAGGAACCAGCCTACTGGCTGCTGCCAACATCTTGAAAAAGGTGACATATTCAGAAACCAGATACATAAACCTCAGTTCAGCAAAGTCACTGAAGAAAACTTTTGATAAACTATGTGACAACCCTGTGCTTACTCCTACATCAGCAAAAAAAGAGAAAAAGCCTGTACCAGTTCCTACAGAAAGTGAAATGGGTAATCTGTTTGCCAGACTCCATGCAACAGGGAGAAAACCAGCAATCCTTTCTGTTGTACCGGAGTATGCCAAGAATTACATACCAAAGCTAGAGGCAATAAAATATGCTAAAGTGTTGACTGAACTTAGAGATAAACGTTCAATTTCTTTGAATTACATGGACATTATTGCCAAATGCAACGACATGTCTGTTGCAGTAACTGAAGAGGAGGCTTCGAATGTTGAAATGTCAACTAGGCAGCAATCGGGCAGCAAACTTTGGTTCAACTTTAGAGCAGGGCGAATAACTGCATCAAAAATGAAAGCTGTCTGTTCCACAGATAGTTCAAATCCTTCCCAAAGTTTGATTATGTCAATCTGCTATCCACAAGAACATATATTTACTTGTGTTGCAACAACATGGGGAATGAAAAATGAAAAAGTAGCCCTTAATAAATTTGTGCAAGCATTTACTGCAGAAGGGCATGAAAATGTATCTGTTGAAAGTTGTGGCTTTTTCATAAGCACAGAACATCCGTGGATAGGCGCCACACCAGACGGCATCATATCATGTGATTGTTGTGGACGGAACATAATTGAAGTGAAATGTCCCTACACAAAGAGGAATATTATTTTAGAGGAAGGTGGAAGCATCTAGAGGCGAAAGTTGACTCTTCCCTTTCGTGAAAGCAGGGATTTTCACCTCAGCACACAAGCTACCAACTGTAGCTTGAATATCAAATCCTCTGTCTGCTAAAATGATGTCGCCCGGAAGAATATTACTCAAAAAACCACAATTCTCTGTTATGTGCTTATCACTCGTTCGTCCACCCCATGATTTGGATATGAATGAAATTACTCCTTGTGGCGTAATTCCGAGCAAAAATTTCACAGTATTATGGTGCTTGTAAGAAGACCAGGTTTCCGCACGTGCTTTTAAGTTTGAAGGTCGTTCGATAAATACTTCAAAACAGTCTATTATGACAGCACATTTTGTTCCAAATTGTTTTCTAAATTGCATGGGCATTGTCAGTCTTAATGTTTCTCTATCTGGCCAGTAAACCAGCGGTTTCATGCGCACGTACATAATATCCACTACTTCGGAAAATGTCCTTGACACATTTGATGGAGAGACTTTGAATTGGTAGGACAGGAACTGATTGCTAAGGTTCAGTCGTAACTTAACTAATACCAACATAAGAGTCTCAAACTTTGTCAGCGACAATTTAACAGGTATATAAGGCTCCAAATACTGAAACAGTGTAAAGAGCACAGAAAAACATGTTAATCCTGTGAAGTACTTCACTTTTTCATCATTTCCTGTCATTGACTCAATACTATAGGGTTGTTCGCCAGAAAGTTTGTCATTCAGTTCCTTATTTTGAGTTTTCAAATGGAGAATTTCATTATCCATAGCTGTGATCCCAGAACAGGTAATATCTGTCTGACAAGATATGCCTGGATCTGTTTCGACTTCTACATCTGGAAATGTTCCTGCACCTTCCGAGAAATCAAGAAGTGTCCTAGCAGCATCGCCCTTCCTGGTGCGATCCAGACGTCTCTGGAATCGGTCTTGCGCCAGATCAGTTGAAACAAACTGTTTTGGACCCATGTCCACTGTTGGAGCCCAGTCGGGGTTGTCTCTGTCATACAGATCTGCCTTCTTCTCTGAAGTAAAGAGAATAAACATTTATTTAGTCAAACTGCCTGAAAGCATAGTCATATGTTGGACTTGGAGCCTGCTATTATTCGGACAAATAAAGGTTGTGATGCAGTGCAATTGTTTCATAAATTATGACAAGTGGCCAGCTCCCATGTAGTTTTATCCATGCATCGGTTGTACATGTCTACATCCCCGCGAGGGGCTTGACATTACAGGAAGATAGATTAATACGAACATTGTAAGTTAACCTAATATAATTTAACTGCAATCGAACCTAATATAATTTAACTGCAATCGTACATATAGCACATTAAAATTAGTATTATTAAATGTCATGTTACAGTGTGGCGTCCGTGGGCCAGTGGTATAGCTTCGGATTTGGAATAAAATGGTCCGGGGTTCGATACTCGGCAAGGCACCTCACACACATTGCTTAGTACTGGTTAATCTACTTAGGTCAGCTACGCCTGTCCAGGAAAAATGTCTAGGTCCCCGAGAGGGGTTTGACATTAATGGAACATACATAGTGTACAATTGACTTGTCTATAGTTACGAGTAAATGGCTACTCGCTATGTTAGTATGTACAGTTATCAAAGTACAAATTAAAGTAAATAATGATAACGAAATAAAATACACAAAAAAGTAGAAAGTATATTAAATATCATTATATACTTACTGGACACGAAGTGATCTGAGCACACACGAATATTTTTCAGGTTTTTTCCGGTAAAATCCTGATTTAAATTTCCCAACCACAGACGCCTTCTTTCAATTGTCATTTCTTTCGTCTTTTCACTTTCACGAGTCACTACCTCAGGCAATCGGTAGTATTGTTTATCATTCTCCCTGTCTGACCTATTGTGACAACCCAACAATCGACAATAATTGACCATTTCAATGAAAATTAAATGTTTACTATTTATCTGTTGCTTTATATGTGCTTCTCCTCGTGTGGATTATCCCGGATATTATCTTATGCCTCCAACATGGCGGACGGCTTATCTATTACGTCACGTGCAAGGGGTCTAT